>VZSV01000225.1:946097-1112433 GCA_013398735.1 Nothocercus julius | reverse complement strand
TCCCCCGTCGCCTCCCGCTCTGCAGCCTCCGCGAAGCCGCGGGCGAGCCGCGCCGCCGCTCGCGTCCCAGGGCTCGGCGTCACCTGTTGCGGCAGCGTGGGGGCTGCGCTCCCACCGACCGAGCCGCGAGGGCGCCGGGCATGCTCGGCCCTCTTCTCTGAGCCCTGGAGCTGCCTCGGCAGCGTAATTCACCCGGAAGGTTGAGCGGCTTTGCCTGGATCTGAAATCCGTATCTCGGCACCTGGGATCAACTCGGAGGATGGGGGACCCCGGAGCCCAACCACATGAGTGCCATGTGGGGTCAGGGTGGTCGGGACTTGCGGACAGCATGGTGCTTCGCCCGGGGTTTATGAGATGATTGGCCTGTTAATATCCCTGCCCGACTGCAAGAGATGTGGCAATGAAGCCAACGTGGGCTGTTAGCAAACTTAGGAATTCCATGGAAGCAATGGGGAGCAGGTGGAAGCTGGATAAATACCTGTGCTGTAGTGCCGAACTGGGGTGGTGTGTGTGTTGTGTTCCTGGCGCAGGGAGTAATGGAGCCTCCCAGCGCTTCTGCCAGATCCATGTTACTCATGGCAGTTAATAGACACAGAGCAGCTGAGTGCCTGCCCTGCAGCTGAGCAGCAGCAGAGCCCTCAAGAGACCCCACTGCCCCTCCTGCCTTCCAGGTCTGTGCATGCTCTGCTTAAAATGTCATCTTATTTCCTCTTTAGTTGTTTTTTCAGATGGAAATCTCAGCTAGTACTAAGCATTTTCCAGGTCTTCAGGCCTGGGATGTGGATGTTGGGTTTTTGCGTAGTTAGACAGATGGTTGTCTTAAAAGTGCTTACAGCGTGTGATCCAGGGCATCCGTGCACTGGCACTGCTGTATGTTGGTCCGGAGTTCCTGCAAACGAGGTGATGGGTTGAGAGGGAGCCAAGGTGGAGATGAGCCGAGTGCAGCTGCTGATAGATGGACATGTCCTCAGGAGACTGCAAGTTCCATCTTGCAACACTTGATATTTAAGCGTCTGTAATCTGTATTAGCTGCCATCATTTATAAACTCAAACAGATCTCTGGTGGGAAGGCTGCTTGACAAGCAGACTGGAATCTGGTGGCACAAAAGATGTTCTGGGTGGCTTTTTTTATGACTGTTTTTTTTGAGGGAGACCTACAGCCAAATGAATTGGCTTGTGCCTGTGAGAATGAGTGAATCTGAGTTAGACTGAGCTGTGAGGAATGCGTTGCATTTGCATACCAGGTAAGATGTCTGGTCCTGCTGCTGTTTGGTGTAAGTATTACTCTACAGTGTGCCAGAAGGGTGCAATTCAAGTTGCAGTCATATGAACTAGTTTCAAGTTGCATCAGCTTCTGTTAATGTCCAAGACTTTCAAAGTTCAAGGTAAAAGGCAAGATCCAACATTGCTTCCTTCCCCCAGTGGGATTTGAGGGCTGGAGAGGCCTTTGAAGATTTGAGGTTTGGTAAGCTGTATTGTTTTGGCAGGAAAGAAGGGCAACCTGCTAGAGTCTGATTACTTAACACAAAATTAAGCTGTGAAAGGAACCCGAAGTATGGACTGGGCATAACATCTTTTGAATCCGAACAAATATTGAAAAAATAAGCAAGAAAACTGCTAAAATTGGCATCCTGCTCCAGATCGGAGCTGGCTTGCATTAGGCAAGGACTAGGTGACCCTGTGGAGGGGCCTCAGTGTCCTCGTGCACAGGGAAAGGTTCTGATCGCTCCCTGGAGCGATCTTCTGGAATGGAAACCAGAGGGCATGGTTTATCTTCTCTCAGATTATCACTGGTTTTATGGAGGAAGTGGCCTGCACCCCAGTGCTGTCTCCAACAGTTGAGAGTGTTGGAGGAAGCTGTTATGAACAGTGGGTGCAAACTGAGCCTCCAAGGAAGATCATACATCATGTAGCTTTGTAACATGTCTGGAACAGGTGAGTTTGTGCTTTCCTTCTCCTTTTCCATCATAATCCCTCTCCTCAGAGTGAGACTGCTTCCCAGCAGGCAGTCCCCTGGATCTACCTGCATTTAGATCTTTGTTGCTCTTGCTTATTGAATATGGAGCCCTTGCCAGGCCATGGTTACCCGACACTACCAGGGAGGAGCAGGTTATAACTGTCTTTCTGTCACACTCGCATTACTATTAAGAGTGGTGTTGTTTGTCTCGCAGTTGGCAAGAGCAGCTGAGGAACCAGAGGGAGACAGAAGGGCTCTTGTCTGGGCATGAGGCATTAAACCGTGGCTTCCACAGCTCCCTGCAATGTGGTGGTGGCTCTCAGGTTGGCTGATTGATATCCCCACAGTTTTGATTAGGATTACTAATGCCAAAATTGGGGCAAAACTTGGGCTTGGCCTCTCTGATGCAGTCACCACCTTCTCTAAAAACCAACAGTGTGAGGGCTATTCCCAAAACTCGTTCATGTTCAGTGTCTTAAAAGATGAGGATGTTTTCTTGTGTGGCATTTCCTTCTGCTATGGAAAGAATGCTGCTGTCCTAATGGTTGGGCAGAAGGAGAAGGGGGACCTCTAGAAAGGAAATAAGATCCAAAGAAGTGCATTTCCAGCAGCAAGAAGGATTATTTTTCCGCATTTGCATTGCGGAGTGCAGTTTCCTGTCAATAGAGCCAGTGTTTGACAGCTGAGATGATACATTTCTATCGATGTAATTAGCAGGACATGAAGTTTGCTGAATGGCTTGGGGGCAACACACTTCTGTCTGACTGCAGCAAACAGGATTGGTGAGGAATGAAAAAGCAGCCAGGGATCGCTGCATTTGCCTTCTGGGTTTCTGCAGGTTGGGTACCTTACTGCTGGTATTTCCTATTGTGCTCAACCCTGGCTGGTTAAGGAGAATGCAACTTGAGAAAACAAGGGACTCTGCCACCTTGAGGTGATGAAGTTTGATTTCTAAAAGCTGTGGCTCAGTCTTTAAGCTTTTAAAAGCAGTACTTGTACCATATCCATGTTCCTCTGCAAGTGCATGCCAGTGCACTTCACCCTTAGTGCAAACTCTAACATAGGCTCATAAAAAACAAAAATATTTTATTCCATTGCTGAGATGTAGCCACTCTTGCAGGAACCCAGAAGGTTCACTAAAGCTCTTGGCATGAACAGTGTTAGTGTTTGAAGAGGATGGTGAATGCACTGTATTGGAGAGGCCAAGTGTCTTGTCTCACTACTGGGATTAGCAATCTTTAACAAAACTCCTGGGTTATCAAGAAATATTCTCTTGGGTAAAAGTGAATATTCCTTCCTGCACACCACAGTTTCCTCCTCAACATCTTGTGTATCAGGACCAAGAAAGACTGACACATTGACATGTAGACTGATGCAGGCATTTATGGTGTACTCTGTCTTTTGGTGTTGATCTTACCAAAGCCCTCTGCTTTTGGTAAGACTTAAGCCTTTCCAGTATGTGAGCTGGAAAGCCTTGAATGTTGGAATGCCTTCTGAAGTAGGTGCTGTTGGCCAGGAGTTTCCTTTCTAGCCTCATCTGTACAGACCATTCTGCTGCAAGGATCAGGGTGGTCTTTTCTGACCTTATTCAAATGATTATTTTCTTTTTATTGGTTCCTGAGAGGTGTTTCCGTCTGTTCTGTGACATTGTCCATTTGCTGGTTTAATGCCCACAGGTCCAGGGGTTACCATAGATCCACTTTTTCCCACCACTTAGAAATCTCAGGTGTGCAGAGCTCTAGGAGAAAAAAATTCTGTGTTCGCCATGACCTACCGACTGGCAATGTACTGCACCTAATGGCATAGTTATAAGGAGACAGGGCAAGGTGGTGGGGCACAATAAAGTCTGTTGTTTTTGTGCACTTCTGCCATGTCCCCAAAGAACTTTTATGATTGTATTGTTCTTGCTGAAGCCTCATTTACTTCCTTCCCTCCCTTCCTCTGCTTAGCTCCCCTCCGCTCTCCCCAGTAAAAGAGAGAGAATGGAAGTGTGCCCATGTACCATAAGTTATGGACAAGGGTTTTCATTGCCTCTGTCTTATAAAAACCCATCCCAAAGGAGATGGTGCTTTCGCAGAGGGATAGATTTCATTAATTCAGTCTGTTCTGAGAGCAGAGAATATGAAGGGAGATGGGGGCATATCTTGTGAAGAGCTGGGAGAGGAAGGTTTGATAATTTCACTGAGGTGAATATTCAAACATCAAACCTTCAGGGGACGGGCACGTTTGACAATCGGAAGCATCTGTGCTCTTGAATTTCCAGTCATTGCAATGGATGATTTCCTGGTCACATGGAGTAATTAATGCTTGTTTCTGTACCTGAACACAGAGGCTGCGTGGCCCTTCAGATATCGTTGCAATCACATCAGGATCTCCTGGGAGATTCTGCCCTCTTGCTAGTTGTTGAAAGATGTCCAGAATCCTCATCATTAAATCCTGCTGAGCCCGTGAGGTGTTTGCATCAGGTAACAACTTATCAAGTAGGTAACAAAACTTCACCAGAACCCTAAGCAGTAGCTGTGGTTGGAGAGAGTAAGGCCAGTGTTGGGGACAGAGCAGTAAGGTCACAGCCAGGCAGGCTGAAATGAAGAGCCAGAGCTGACCAGCAGTAAGGTCACAGCCAGGCAGGCTGAAATGAAGAGCCAGAGCTGACTGAAATGAAGAGCCAGAGTTGGACGGGCTGCTGTCTCCTGTGGGGGTTCAGACCTCAGACCCTTGTAGGCTGATGCTGCAGGAAGCACAAAGCTTCCTGGGAGCTGTAATTCAAGTGGATGATAATTTGAGTGACTTAAAATTTGAAAATGGTTGTGTGCACTGCTGAGATGCTCATTAGTCCAAAGTCTCAGTAGCCGTTTATTCTTACGTGCCTTTGCTTGCCAGCTTCGTGCAGCTGCTGCTGCTCCTCCTCCTAGCAAACTGCAGTCATCTTATCACGAAACAGTGTTACGAGCAGTTCTGTGCAGAGACCATCTAGCATGGATGTTCCTCAAACCAGGCCTTTCGGCTGGTACCAATGGCAGCTGTTTGATTCCAGGGATGCCAGGCTGACTTCACACCCACTGAACATTGGACTTGCAGAGCACAAACTGCATAGGGTGAGACACATTTTTTGACAGTTCCATCTTGGGCTAAGAGAGGCTGCAAGGAAAAAGGGAACCCTTCTCCTTCGGCTTAGGAGCTTGGTTACTCTCACTTCTCTGCATGCCATTCTTTTCTCTTCCTTGTTTTGTTGTCTTCTGAGGGTATTGCTCTGTACTTGCTGTCTGCATGAAAGGCCTCATGCTCTAATGGGCAGATGCTGATGTACCTTGATTTTCTCATGATGAAGAGACTGTAAGAGGAAAATATGGAGCTATCCAGGACCTCCTTATCTTAAGCCCCAAGAGCTGCATGACTGTAGCAAGCTGTGTTTCAGGCAACACAAGGGCAAGGAAATAAACTGCTCAAAGAAAGCGTGTGGTGTTTTGTCTGCAATGACCATGGTCACGTAGCATTTCCCAATTCAGGACCAGGAAGGATAGGTGACTATGTTGTGTCTCGTGGTTAGGGTTAGTCCAGCAGCTTTTCAGCCTTGCAAGTTGCAGCCTGCTCTGCAGACGTGGGATGAGGTTGTGGGAAACTAGTCTGAGCTTGTACCTTCAAGGGAAGCTTCTGGTGTCCACTGCAGGATTGTATCTGTTGGTGTTGGCCTTGTGCTCAAATGAGTTAGGCTGAAGCAGCCGTATCCCAAACCCCAGGGCTTTGGATTAATCGGATAGATGCTGGCGTCCACTGATGCATTCATTGCCCAGACTGGTTTGCCGTGATTCTTAAGGGCTGCCTGGAGTTTCCCTGAGGCCCTGGTCTCCAGACTCAGCAACGTTCTGCAGCATTCTCTCTCAGGGTCAACGAAGCCAGACCATGACTCTGGTCTTTTTGAGTGATTAAACTCCTGTAAGACAGGCAGGTGATGTTAGCTGAGATCTGTGCAATAGCAAATTCTTAATTGTGGGAGAGATGAAGCAATCGTCCCGCTCTTGGAGAAGTGCTTTGATGCTGTCTTTGAGTGTCTATGCATA
Source organism: Nothocercus julius (assembly GCA_013398735.1). NCBI lineage: Eukaryota > Metazoa > Chordata > Aves > Tinamiformes > Tinamidae > Nothocercus > Nothocercus julius. Next base: position 1,106,418 of record VZSV01000225.1, on the reverse strand, counting down.
CTTGGAGCAGCATTCACAAGCCCTCATTCCTGTTGCCCAGGTTTGCCAAGCAACGTGTTTTCACGAGCAGAGCCTCCTGGAAGGAGTATTGTCAGATTGTAGCACCACGTAATGCTAACACAGCTGGCTGTTTCTTGCAAGACATTTGAGAGTGACTTCTGTAACATGTGAACTCCTCCACCTGCCTGCTCTCATTAAAATGAGTCCAGGATCCAGCTGTAAGTCTTCTCGAAGTGACCAATTCTCCTGTTGTGCGATGAGGTATGTTGGATGCCCTCTTGGGCTGTGTTTCATGTAGTGAAGGCAATCCCTTATGGAGAGCATCTGTATTAAGTTTTGGTCCTGTTGTTTAGGGTACTGCATTTTCCTCAAGTAACTGTTGCATTTGTTCAAAGAACTGCTGTCATGTCCCAGTGTTTCTTAAGTTTGTCTTGACTATGAGGGTGACAGAGCAGTGGAACATGTTACCCAGAGAGATTTTGGAGTTGTCGTCTTTGGAGATATTCAAAACCTGCGTGAATGTGACCTTGTGCGACATGCTGTAGGTAACCCGACTTGGGGTGGTTGCACTAGATGATCTCTGAAGGTCCCTTCCAAACTTAACCATTCCATGATTCTGTGAATTCCTTGTGATGTCAAACACATCCTGCATCTTCAACTGTACTGGTGTAGCTGAAGAGGAGCTGCTTGTGACACTAACCCATGTGGCTGCTCCAGTGAGGAAAAGGGAGGTTCACAGCAGAGTTGGGCGCTGCTATATCTCTATCATTTCAGATATATCAGATGTTATCTCCGTTGTATAATTTTGAAGACAGTATCATCTCCTAATAGAAATCATGGCATAAGATAGCCATCTGCAGGAGGATTATGTGTTTGCTTTTTGGTTTTTTGGGTGTTTTTTGAATGGTAGCCCAAGCAAGGACAAATTTGGAGCTGGCAAGGGGAGTGAGCAATAATGTGATACTCCGCCTTTAGATACTGAGCTATGTCTGAAAGGGAACTGTCTCCTTGGACTACTCAATTCCTATCTCGCTATCCTTCCACTCTGTTCTTCTTGTTCCCTGTGGTTGTGGAGATCTTTTCCAAATTAAAATGCAGAATTCCACTGTTGTCTCTCAGGCTTGTCATACATCTGCACTAGCCTGAGGCATGGCTAGAGATATGGGCATCTAAGTCCAGGTTAGTGAGTTGGAAATAGGATATGATGCTTGATTAAAGCAGGGAAAGTCCAAATGGTAGAAAAAAGTGTCGAGGCACCATTGCACTTGTGAAAGAAGCTCTTTTGGCCCTAGACAGGGTGATAAAGTGAAGACTAGGAGCTGTCTCTAGCAAGGGATGCAAGTGAATAGAGCCTGGGTGGGTTAGTTATTTCTCATCTCTCTGACCTATGTTAAAACTAACACTCCATCTGGGAACAATATATTCAGGGGACATCTCTGAGACCTGCTGTTCACTCTCCTGCCCTGAGTTTTCATTGTCTGTTTGTAAGACTCCTTGCTGCAATTCTCTTCTCTTTTGTTCTTCAGTAGCCAGCATTCCCTTCATCTGCTTATCTGTCAGCTTAACATGATCTCAGCATACAATCCCCGATGTCCTTTTGGATATGACCTCAAGTTTGTGCCGTGCCTGCGCACCCATGGACCCCTGTTAACTCAGAGATCGGGAGAGACTTTCGTAGTCATCAAGTCCAGTTCCCTCCTGTTGAAGATAATGATCTTATGCAGTATATGAACCTGTCAAGGACTGTATTAGCAGTAGTTGCCTCAGGACTTCTGAAGCAGCTGCTGTGGAGCTCTGCTCTCTGGAAGACTACAAACCTTCCCCTGCCTTCCAGAATCCACTTTTCCTGGAATGGTTTATTTTTTCTTGTGCCCTTATAGAGCATCATAGAGCATCATCTTTGATTTGCAGGGGTTTTTTTTTTTCTTTCTCTGTAATCTTTAGGTCTGCAGCAGCAATGACTCTTGATGCAGGTTTGTTCAAAGACAAATCTGTTGAAAACTTCTTTTCCATTGCCACTTCTTGGAAGGTTGGTTTTGTTGAGCCTGTTTATTTTCATGTTTTGGTATTATTCTGCTTAAAAGCAGGCAGAGTTTGTGAATGCTAGTGAGTACAGAAGAGAGCTTTTTGCATTGATGTGACTTCTGCCTTTTTTCTTTTAAGTAATTATCCTTGCTGCTTGTGTCACCTTGGCCCTTCAGGAGGCAGAGGTCTTCTCAGGAATGACCTCTTGTCGAATCAAGGTGAATTTAATCAGGCAAATGTGATGAAGAGCCAGTGCCTGGCTTTGACTCATGGATCTTGCTCGTGTTTATCTCTAGCTGTGAATGTGCAATAACAACAGTTCTGTTCTGCACAGGCTGGCACAGCCTCGTGTGGGAAGCTCTGCTGTTTACCAATCAACACTCTGCTATAGTGAGAAAGAAGAAGTGTTCTGTTGCTGCTGAGAAGCCCAGGGTCTTCTTAAACCCATCCAAAAAAAAGAGGGAACAAAGAATACGTGTGTTACTCAAGACATCTTTTCCTGGCTGGAGTCCAGTATGCGCATTCCTGGTGCAAAACATCCCTGTTTATGCTACTTCCCATTAAATCTATGGCAAATTGGTAGCAGGCAAGTGAAAGATTCTTGTTTTTACCATGCAGCTGATGTCTATAGGCATGCTAAGGTGATTTTACAGCCTGGCATGTCTTGTAGCTGGAGCTGTCTTTGGGCTGAGTGGGGTGGAAGAGCTCAAATATGAGGATTATAAACACTGGATTATACAGATCTGGCAATTAGATCTGTTGGTAAAGCTTTTTGAAACTGGACATTGCGGCCTGTCTTGTTTTGTTTTTCTCCTTTCTCTTTCTGTCATTGCTGAGTGTTGCTAATGAGACCAGCCCTGGCCAGCCCACACACGCTTTTGTTAACTGCGCTCAAAAGGCAGCCACAATTGGCTAAAGAACTGGAGGATAGAAACTGCACCATTGCACTTAATTGGAGTAACATTAATTAACTTAATAGAGAACTACTTTTTAATTTTTTTTTAAATGTGTGAACATACAGGCCTCAGCAGTGTTCTTGTTGCCATTTTTATGCTTATTCACATAAGGACCTTCCTGCTTTTCAGTTGTCAATATAGATGTGTTTAAAACTTCTCTTTATTTTGCAGGAGGAGGGAAGAAAAAAAAAAAAAAAAAAAAAAACTTCCTGGCTTCCTGTTCGTTGCTTCTTCCCCTTCTTCTCCCCAAAGCTTGTAATTAAGATTTGATTGCCCTTTCAAATCTATCTAATCCCCTCTTTCAAAATGACCATGATAGATTTGCGGTACTTCACTGGATAATCTGTCACCGGTTTCCAGTGTGCTGTGCAAAACAGAAGAGGGAGCTTCTTTCAGACTTCAACAATAGTTGTTTTGGGGCAAATTTGGCTAAAATAAGTCTATTTTTCATATCAATTTTTTGCTTAATGTTTTGGGCATCACTTCCTCTGCTTGTATACTTATAGAGGGTTTGTGCTGACCAGGAAATACAGCTCAGGCCCTGATAAATTCTGTGTATGTCTTTTTTTTCCTCTGTTAAGGTTAGACCAGAACCAGCTCAGATTAGGTTGAAAGAAGGTAAAGAGGCTCAAACTCACCTGTTCATGTTGATGTCCATGGCCGGAAAGCTGTGCCTCTGTTCTGGACCTTGCTAAAGTGTGGCCCTGTTTTGGGCTGATTTAGGACTCTAGGTTAAATTCCCTTCTTACCTCTCTAATATCCCATCTGGCAATCTGTTTAGAGGCAGCCAATTTTCCCTAATCGTATCAAAGTAATGCACCCATCTTGTTTCTCATTACGATTTGGAAAATAGCTCATTTGCAGCTTCCAGGCTCATAGCTTTGGTCTGGGACCAGAACATCTGACTGGTCTCTCTTCTGGCAGACCTGCTACTCTATAATAAAGAATGGGATGGGCAAGTTTTCCCTTCTCTCCATCTCCCTCTCCTCCCTTTCATGGCACTTGTCTGTCATCCTAACACCTTGAGAACGCGAGCGCTTCTCAGTCCTGGAAGGAAGGGCAGTGTTTTGAATCACAGGACTCTGCTCCAAGTCACACAGGAGAGCTCAGTGGTAGAGCATGAGGGTTCAAACAACTTCCTGCGTTCCAGGTTAGTGCATTGTGCTTCCTGTTTGACTTATGCCTCAATCTGCCCTTGGAGGTACCTTCCTACCCCTCCCAGCCAGAAGCTTTGCAAGGAACTGGAGTTTGCTGACACCCTCGTTGGCTGCCACGAGTGCAGTAGACTTGTGCTGCCATGTTTCCTGCTGTGCTGGCTTGGCAGGTGAGGGCAGGAAGAAAAGGGCAGTAAAACTACATTTCTTGTCACCGAAACACCAGTGTTGTGCAAGGAACTTAACCACTTAGCATGCAGCGTTCCAGTTTGCTTGGCTGCTCTGTAGCAGGGGTCCTGCTTGGCAGTTGTGGGAGCAGTGGAGCCCTCACTGGGTTGGCATCTCTGCTTTTCAGTCTGTCCTACTTCCCTTCAGAGGGACATGTTATTGCTGGTCTGTTGTCTTCCCTTCTCATGAAAGAAGAGAGGTTATTTTCCCTTCCTGCCCCAACATTTCTTTTATCAGGGTCCTCTTAGCATAGTGTATACAAGTCAGGCTATGCTTTGTGCCAGTGTATGGCACTGTGTATCCTCAGGTCCTGTCACCCTGTCCTGCAGGGAGCAACCTGACCATGTAGCACATACGCAAATGCTTGAGCTGCCTTTCCTTGCTTTGTTGACAGGGCATATTGTCAGGCCTCCAGCTATGTCACCTTACACCTCCCTGTGCATTGTTCCTCCCCTAAGGGGTGCTTTCCACACTGTCCACCCCGGTACAGGGGATTTCCTGTCCTGGGTCAGCTGCTGGTCAATCTCCTCGGACAAAAGCTGCCTGCTGGGTGTGCTGCCATTCCCGGGTTCGCACCGGGGCGAGGTGGCTGCTGCTTGCGGGGCTGCAGGAATTGCCAAGGTAACAAACTCATGGCCAGGGGCCTGGAAGGCTGAGAACTTCTTGGAGCCTGGAAAACTAGGGCAGGAGCTGAGCTGGTTTGTGCTACATGAATGAATTAATAAAAGACAGTGTCTGCAGTAGGCTGGAATCATGTCATTTCAGGAGGTGGTCTGTATATTGGAGCAACTGGGATCAATCTGCCACATTGGTTTCCTCTGAGGGCTGGAGCAGCAGGAACCTCTCTCTCTCCCTCTTGCTACTAAAGAAACGAGCTTGGGGCTGATCCTGTTACCCCTCTTTGAAATACCAAGGTATTCTCAGATACTTTACAGTGCTTGTGCTAAGTCCTTTCCTTCTTGGAGCAGGAGGAGAGGAAAGAGAAGGGGCACAGAGCCAAAACCTTCTACAGAGCCAGAGGAAACAAGGAAGAATGGGTTGGACAGATGCAGATCTCCAGCCTTGCTTCGCCACTTTGCTTTGCAGTGGTGTGATGGAAGAGCTAGAGCCCAAGGGGTCAGCACTACTGGTTGGTGTTGAGGAATAGGGGTTGTATCGAAGGCATCGAGGTGACCGGTCTGCAGTCCTGGCAGCAGGAGGAACCTCCTGAACTTGTTGCAAGTGCCTGCTCCTCAGAGCAGTGCTGATGCCATTGGGGCAGGTGCTATCTTGTGTTTAACAGAGCAGGGTAATTGGGCATAAGCAACTTGGAGGTGGAAAGGAAATCCAGTTTTGCTGTGGCAGCCTCTGGGGCATTTCCCTGTTCAATGGGAGATAGTCCTCAAAGATAAGGCTGAGCACTTTCAGAGAAGCTTCCTTTCTCATAGCCTGCCTTAATTCACCCCTTCCTGCGCTAGGATGTCCTTCTCGTTCTTGCCTTCACTTTTTGGAGGCCGTTCACTCGCTGTCAGCCAAGGGCATCTCCTGAATCAGCACGGCAGGCAGACACACACTTTGCGTTTAGCTGTAATGATGCTGCTCCTTCTGTTTTCAAGCTGGCTCTCCCTGCCCACCACCACTGTCCTCCTCTAAATATTGTTAGCTGGCTGCCCTCTCCTGGCATGAAAGGTGACCCTGGAGAAAGATTTACTGCTTTGCCCAGAGAAATCCGATTTTGTGCAGCACTTGCAGCCAAGCAGCCCACGTAGGCCAGACAGTCTTGGAGATCACTATGACTTAGCTAGGTTATCTTGAACCTATTTATAGATCCCTTCCTGTTCCCAACTTCACCCACCATGGAATTTTACAACACAACTTTAAAGCAGGATTCCTAGATGCTCTTTCTCCTGGGGCGTATTTGCATTGAGCTGGCTGCTTAGTCTCCTTGGTGCGGATCTGGAGGAGGAGGAAGGGTCGAGACGCTGGCAATGCAACAGAAGCCAACAGTAACACAGGCAGCAGGCATGTCTCTCGCCTTTTGTAGCGAGCTAAAACTGGTGGCACTTCCTTTCAGAGGAAGAAGCCAAGTGCTCTGCTTTTCCAGCTTTGGAAGCAGCTGAGGATGCGGTCTCAAACCAGCCTGTGGGGTGGCGTTATTCGGTGGCATAGCTCTACTCGTGGGGGGCAAAAAAGGTTACTAACTTGACTGAACTTCTTGCCATCTCTAGCTCTGCCCATGGCAAAGCACACATGGCTGTGTTTCTCCCCGTCTCGCTTCTTTTTCCTTCTAATAGATTCCAAATCTTCAGAGTCGAGTTTGTTTTCCTGACAGGCCTCTTGCTTGCGTCCTTTGTGGCTACAGGTTTGGGGAAGCCCCACGGGGAAATCGAAGTGGAAAGTCTTAATAGGCATGAGACAGCTGATATCCCCAAAACTGATCCCTTAAACTGATAATCCTTGGAAATACTTTTCCCCTCATGTTACATTTTTTTCATTTAGCTAGGAAAATCAAAATTGATTTGATAGATCAAATGACCTAACTGACAGCAAATGAGAGGGGGAAATGCCAGGGACCCAGTTTGGCTGGACCTTCTTGGTGGCTGGGAAGCAAAGTGTGGAGGTGTCTTGTCTCTGGGGTGGCTGATGTACAACAGCCAGGCAGACCAAATACAGGGAGGAAATTTAGGTGGGAAAAATAGCATTCTTTGGCTTTTTTTTTTTTTTTTTTTTTTTTTTTTTTTTTTTTTTTTTTTTTTTTTTTTTTTTTTTTAAGGCCTGATTTTGCAGGTTATGAAGAAGAAACCAGGAAGGAGTTGTTAAAATGTTCTCCACTTAATGACTCACTGCATGCGCATTCAGGTATTAAGCTCCTAGCAAAGCTGCACCTTCTCCCAGAACTCCAGGATCTGGATTCTCCTCCAGCTTTTCTTGATCTCTTAGAACAATCCCTGGATTGAAAAACTGTATTTTAATAGTCTTTTTGTTCAGCCTTTTTACAGCACCAAGTAGCTTCTTCACAAAGGTCTTTCTACAGTTCATTCATCTCTCTGAATCCTGGTGGATAACTGAGTAATCTCAGCTGTGCTAATTTTTTACATCTTCCTCATTCCTCCTTTTTTGCTCTGATAAACGTTCCCTTGATGCATTCCTCCTGACACCCATCCCGATTGCCGTGCCTTTTTGTGTTAAGGAACTGTATGTTTAAACTTTTAGAATACTAAAAGTTTAGGACAAGAGATGTTTCTGTAGTTTAATTTTGAGACTCCTCGAAGGGAAGGAAAAAAAAAAAAAAAAAAAAAAAGGAAAGACATGGGGAGAAAAGAACGAATGAAGTCCCAGGTCCGCTGAAGAGAGGGGGACCCTGAGTAGCTGCCAAAAATCAGCCTGAGGTGAAAGAAAGTATTTCATTGCACCATGCAACACAGGCACCAAAAACATGCATGTACAGATGCCCAGCCTCTGTTTTCAGCTTTTCTCTGGTGTTAAGAGGGAACAGGAAAAGATACTTTGTTTTACATATACAAACCCGAGACTTCTTCACTTCAGACCATCATGGTGATGTAATTGCGAAGCTGGTGTGCCAGCTAGAGCCTGGAACTTTCAGAATAATCTTTTTGTGCTTGTGATGCCCAAGGGCTGCTGGTTTGAGCTCTGAGTGAGACCTTTTGTCCCCTTCTCTGCAACTGTACTGCAACTGTCAAGGGCTTTCTGCTGGGCTCTGGTGCACTTTCCTGTACTAGTCACGCACCTTCTCTCCCTCCTGAGCTCAAGGACTTGTGGCACTTAACTGGCAAGAGCCTTTTACCCCCCATATCAGTCATCTTCAGTCAGCAAAACTTCAGTTGAACAGTGCTTTGCCATTCCAGTAAGTGCTGTGATGGGAATCCTGGTCAGAGCGTGTGTTAATAGGCTTCTAAACCAGAGGATTGTTGCTTAAATTATACCTTATATTTCTCTCTCTTTTCTTTTCTTTCTTTTTTTTTTTCCTTCCCTTTCTCTTTATTTTTCAACTTTTGATCAGAAGCGGCCTTCCTTTCTCCTGTGTGTTGGGATCTTTACAGCAGCCCATGCTGCGGCGCCTCGCCTCTTCCACCCGAGCTGCCTGCACCGCTGGCGTGGACCTAACCTAGGATAAATCTCCGTGTGGCCTGGGTAGGGGGAAGCCATGGGGAGCTCAGCCTCGTCGCTGGCCGCAGAGACGGAGTCGGACCATGGCTTCACTAGCCCACCCTATCCGGGGCACCCAGCAGTGGGCTGGTATAGGAGTAGTCACGGTGGCCCAGTTTGGGAAAGTGCCCTTATAACACGGCAGCATCAGCATTTACACCACCGGGTGCGAAGGTAAGAAGGGGAAGGAGCCTGCTTGCCTCTCAAGCTTGAATCCAGGGTAGTGTGTTTGGGAGATGAGTTGCTTTGCATCCTGTTGGTGCTGTGTCCTTTCCTGCAGAGGCTGACTAATTCCTGGGAAATCCAGAGCTGAGTTTCCCCTAACTCAAGTGAGACCACATCCTTATCACAGGGCTGCTGATGTCTCCTGCAAAGCAGACCTTCCCCAGCTGTTCCTTACCCAAATTGTGAAGCTGACTCCTTGGGAACAGGATCCCAGTTTCTTTAAGGCGTTTGCTGTACTTTTGATGCCTGTGGCTCCTCTTCTTTTTGACTTCCCTATTAATTGCTTTGGAGAACTCAAATATGGAGAACTCTCTCTCCAGGTTGGGTAATGATAAGGAGCAAGCTCAGATGAGCTCAGAAGAGCAAGAGATACTGTTTTCATGCAAAAGCAGTGAAATTATCTGAATGAAGATCCAGGGGAGCAAAACACAGCAGGACAGAATTGCTCTGTCTGCCCTCAGAGTCTGTCCCTCTGCAGTGAAAGCAGCACCTAAGGTTGTGGCTCTCGGCGTCGGGCTCTGCCCCTTCCCCACGGGCCACCTGCAGTGTAGGATCTGTCATCTCCTTAGGGGCTGCTGTCCTGCCTTCAATCTTGGACAGGCTGAGAGATGTCTCAAAAGCATCTAACAGTGCTTTGCCTGGGGGCTTGGCTGCAGAGGCTGCCGTGTTTCATGCTAATAATACTTGAGGCTTTGTCTAAGTGCCTGCTTTAAGTAGATTCCCATCTGGCTGGATTTTTGTACCTGTTTGATTCTGCTTGTAGCTCCTTGCTTTATAGGAATCTCTGCTTGCGTTTGGGTGTCACTGAGCTGTTGTGACTTTCCTCTGAAGGTGTTAGCTGTGATGGTCATGCTCTGTTGTGTAGTCCTTGTTTTCTTGCCTTGCTGCTGCTCTGAGTCCCAGCGAGTCTACTTTGTGGCATCTGGCATAAAATTCAAGGAGACTACAAGGAAAACATTATGCTTTTCTCCTTTGCAGCCCTGTCTTGGTTTCCTTGCTGAACTGGTAATGGACTGGTAATGGTGTGAAACCAATTAGCTGTTGGTTTTTTTTTTTTTTTTTTTACCCCCAGTCATGGGATGAGTTTCTAGCAATGCCTAAGTGGGCTTTACAAGACTGTTTGGTGTTGGTCTCAAATGCTGTTTCTCTGTGTCTTAGCCTCTGTGGCGGGCCTGTCATTCCCTTCAGTGGATCTGTGTTGTTAAGGTTTGTCTGGTCTAATTCAGAGGGATCCTGACCACAGAGCTGGGTCCTTCCTGCAGGGTGATTCCTTCTGGCCTGCTGGTTTTCCTCTGTTGCCTTAGAGATCTGGGGAAAGGTGTGTGAAAACTCACAACTGAAACTCCCACGCACAAGAGAGCATGCAAGGTTAGGAGTGCAGAACTGGAGCTTGACCTGCCGTGCCTGCTGGTACTGCAGCCTGGTGCTTGTGAACTTGGTGTGCTGCTGTGATGGTGTGTGATTTAAAGTCTGTAGCTTGAAGGAACTTGAGAAACTCTGAGATCTTGACCCATGGATATAAAATTCCTAAATGACTGGCCTACATGGTGGAGCAGGATGTTAGGGCGAGAACAGGAACTGCTGGTCTCTGTGCAGATAAAGCCAGTGTCCTGTTAGAAGAGGTGTGTTTTTTGATAATTATGTGTTTCCCCTGATAACAGGAGATGAGAGCTCCTCTTAAGTGCCACGGGGTTCCTGGAGACAGGAAAAGAGCTGGCTGTGACTCACCAAGGAAGAGTTATGTGGGAAGAAGGCATTTTAGGCAGCAATTATGGAACTGGGTTCAAAAGATCTGGTGAAAACAGGCAACCTGTTGGGCATTAAAGTACCCACACTGTGAAGAAGCAACAGCTGATTAATGTCCAGAGAGGAACAGAAAACACATTCCTTTAAAAATAAGTAAATAAATAGAGAAAGTCAGAGTAGATTGCTCTGCCTCTGAACATCCTCTTCCCTGGAGTCCTGCAGGGCAGGAAGGAAGTGGAGTACTGGGGAGTCAATTGGAGGCTGATTGGGAGATCTTCGCTTTTCCTGCTGATTTCCTGTCTCTGCCCATAATCATCTTTGAGCTGATAATGCTTTGGCCACTGTAGACAAACGCGGGGCCAAAGTTGCTCTGCTCTGACTAATGTTTTGAGGATGAACACAGACCTTCTTTGACAGGAAGCTAAGGATGCAAGTGCTTCATGAGTGACTTAGGTCTTTATTGGATAGAAGAATGGCAGGAGGTTTCCCTCATGGTGGGATGGGAAGAAATGAAGAAATCAGTGCTGTCTGGCTTTCTGGATTTTAGAGGCTGGGAGGAAACAGGTTCAGTGTCCTAAGAGATGGATCCTGTTGCCTGGGTGAGGCCGGTAATCTGGCATAGTGCTTTTGATGGAGATAACGGATGGGGGCAGGAGGAAGAAGAGGGAAGGACTCAATTGTAGTAACTTTGAGACTTTTGATACCCAGGTTTGGGTCCCTATTCTTGCCTGAGCCAGACTGCACCATCTCCTTCTATGCATCAGAGTCCCGTCTCTTTGCCACAAGTATGAATCTGCTTTTCACTGTGTGCTGGGAGGATGTAGATAAATAAAGAGTAAAGGTATTGTGCATTAATGCATGTTAGTGAAGGGAAGCTTATTGCTTAAATCCTTGCTTAGGGCAAAGATTTTACTTTAAAATATATGTTTGATAAGTATGTGCACATTCCAGACAAATTCTGGCTTGGTTGGAAGTCTCCATGGACTCTCCTGGCTTGCACACGTGTTGAGCCTGGGCTGTCCTTGGATAAGAGCATTCAGCGGAGCCAGCAGAGGCAGAGCTTACTGATCAGTCACTTCATACCAAAGCTTTCATGAAGGTAAGAACACCAAGGCATGGTGCAACAAGGTCTAGTGATGATGGTGTAACATAGCCCTGCCCATGCTACTGCAATCAAATCACTTGGGAGTGATGTGTTGGTAACAGCTTCTCTTGCTGCTGCTGGAAGTGATGGCAGCTCTCAGGTGCATATCCTTCTATACCTGTCAAGGTGTTAGGAGGGATTTGGGGCACCTGTTAGCACCAGGCTAGTAGGCTGGACGTATTTGTGGGTTGCAGAACACTTTAGATGCCCTGTGGAAGGGCTCCTAGCAATGAGAATTGTTTGCCTTTTCTCCATTCAGTAGACACACTTAGGGAAAAGTGTTGTGAGATTCACATGGCTGAATATGATTGTATCGGACCACCATTCAGTTTGGATGGAAGCTCTCTGAGCACCTTCCTCTCAGAGTCTGCATTTCCTAGGGTGCTAGAATCCTTCAGCTTTCTGCAAAGGCCTTGATTTTTCAATAAAAAAAATCTTCAAAATGGAGTATCTCTTGGTGGTAGCAGGGGGGAAACAGCCAGGGTTTATGTTTTCATTTGTTTGTTTTAATGCTAAAAATATATGAATTTCTCTGCTTGGAGAGGAAAGTGAGAGGGCTTGCTTTTTTTGTTGGCAGCTGGTGGGATGGCCCTTGCTGCCCCCCTCCCAGGAGCAAGGGTTCTGCTGCCCCCCAGAAGCACTGCTTAATTCTGGAGAGAAAGCTCAAGTGTGACATCCAGGGGATTGTGAACCTCATAGCTTAAATACCTGCAAAGAAATAGATAAATTCAACTACTGGGTCATCATCACACAATCAACTGCCTTGGTGCTTTGGAGCTTTCTTGAAGCTTGTGGGGATATCAATAAGGGGATGCTGAAATGCTGATGAATGGCAAGAAACTGTATGGAGGGGGCTGCAGTTGTCTGCTGCTCCTTCCCACTCTTCTGAGAGAGGTATAGGCAGAACTGGCATCTTGAGGATGTGTCTCCTGTTTGGAAACCGAGGCCCAGAGGAGAAGTAAGATGTCTGGGTCAGGGGAAAAACGCTAGAGATAGAGCATGAGATTGCTCTGCAGAGTTCCCCTGCTTCTGTTTTCTGTAATTAGATCACGGATAAAAGCCTCAGCCTCAGGAGGTCAATTGCTTCTGTGGTCTTTGGAAAACACTTGCATGGACAGAGCTGGGTTTGGGTTGTGGGTTGGGGCAGGCATTTCCTGGGTTTTAATTAGCTACCTGATTGGTTTGGGGCCTGCTCGGAAACTCGATCTTGCACCTTGCAGGTCTTAAACCTGCCTTGCAGGACTTAAACACTTTGCCTGTGTTTGCCCTCCCAAGGCAGCAGTATTTCAATCCATCAGTTATTTCAATTTTTATTCCCTCTCTCCTGTTTACCACTTGAACTCCTCTCTTCTCTTTCTCAGATTCTTAGGAACAGCTCAAAATGTAGTAATACATTGAGAAGCCAATTGGGGGATTTCAGGGTATATTCTCAAAGCTTGTGAAATTGCTTCCATGCAAAGCCAACCAAATCCACCTCTTTGTGCACGAGCACACTGCTTGTCCTTGCAGTGGCTTGCAGTCTACTTCCAAGATTTTGGGTAAGGAACAAGATTTCTGGTTGAGGGAAAACTGGAAATAACCCAAGTTTGCTCTGGGTCTCTCTCTGTGGAGGAAGGTTAAGGAGAAAAGAGAGACCAGCCTACTAAACTGCAAGGAAGGTAGCATCTGCTGTGAGGTTCAGGATGTGCCTGTTCATCAAGCTGGAGCAAAGCCCATGTTCCCCAGGTGCTGCAGGGAAACAGTGGATGTGTCCCGATGTGGATTGTACTCCCCATGAAGGAGCTTGGCATCCAAGTCCAGACAGGATTTGATAGAGTAATGGTAGTGCTGGTTGTCACGGATACCTGCTCTATAAGAGCACTGGTTTGTAACTGTTCGCTTGCCAGCTCTCACTGGAGCGTGTGGCACCTGGGGTAATGTTGTGCCCAGGGAAGAGGCAGTGCAATGTTACACACTCTGCTGATTCATCATCCCAAAGTTTCCAGTCCTGCCCAGCCACTCTCCATACTGGCTGCTTCATCAGTCCACTCGCTCACAGAGCTTCCTATTTGTATAACATGAGGCTGTTTATGGCTGTGGAGCAGAGAAGGGCTCAGAGGATGGCCCCAAGTAGTGGAAACAAGTTCTCAGTATCTGCCTGAACAGAAAGTGTCCCCTGCAGTACCAGGGCAAATTGCGCTTTCTCCTTCTGCTCTTAAGCCTCCTTCCTGTCCCTGCCTTACTCTGGATTTTCAGCACTTCTCCTAACCCTCTGAGTCTCAACTTCTCTGATGCTTTGGCCAGGCTGCTACTTGGGTCCAGGGCTAAAACATCTCTTGATTTCCCTGAGCAGCCTTATGAAGGCAGTGGATGTCAAGGACTTGGCCTCCAGGGGCAAAGGGTCCTTCCCCATCATCATTTCCTCACAGTAAGTGCAGATGACAAGGCTATCCTGCCTGCTTAACCCCACCAAAGAGGAGCAGAAGCCAGGGCAGGGAGTCAGAGCTTGTGTGCTGAGGTCTTACCCAGCAGGGTTGGCTCAAGTTTGAACAGAAACATCTGAGCTCCTTGCCTGGAGTGTTGTCTTCACACCATGGAGAGCACAGCAGACTTGTCCATTATACAGTGCCACTATTACAGCAGGAGAGCAGTACCTTTACCTGGGTTCTCCTGGTTCTGCAGCAGCTGAGCACGCCTAGACCAGGGATGTACATACAAATCCTTCTCCAAGTGCAGGTACAGGGTCATTTTGCTTTTACCTGGTGCTCTCAGAATGGTGGAGTCTCCTTCTTTGGAGATCTTCAAAACCTGCCTGGATGTAGCGCTGTGCTCTGGGTGTCCCTGCTTGAGCAGGAGGGTTGGACTAGATGATCTCTAGAGATCCCGTCCAACCTCAACCATTCTGTGATTTGGGGAAAGGACTCTGGAGATACAATCTTGTTGTGAATGAAGCAGACTCTTGCACTCTGTTCTGTAGCAAGATGTGGTAGAAGGGACTGGTAGAGCGCTTTGGTTTTGCATTTGAAACAGCATTTGTTTTGCTGCCATAGTTGCATTAAAGAGCTTGAGTGGAACCCACAAACCTGTCCACCCAGCTCTGTGCAGGTTCTGTCCTGGAGAGAGATGGGCTGCATCAATCTCATGCTTGTGTAATTGTGGGTTAATGAGAGAGGGAAGAGGGTAAGGAGAACAACCACAAGCTTCCTGACAGTGAGTCAGGGAGGAAGCTCCTCTCCTCTCTCAGGTGTTCAGCACTGCCAAGTGGCCAGCCATTTGGGGGGTTTAGTTCTGGAGCTCCTTGCTTTCTTCCAGATGTCTCAGCTACTGGTTGCTGAAAAAGGTAACATGCCAGATTTCCTGGACCAGTAATTTAATCCAGTTTGTTCCTGGTGGCTCTTGGCCCTGACTAACATGATTTGTAATTGGAAAGAAGCACATGCACAGAGCTACAGTCTCCCTTCTCTTTTCCTAACCCCCTCAAGCTGCCGGCTCTTGTCCCGAGCTTGCCATGGACCTGAAAGGTTGCACTGATGCCATCGCCACTGAAAGCTGGTGCTCGCAAATGGAGGAATTGGGGGGGAGGGTCTCCAGGTCTTTGTTCCCTCCGATAAGACAGTCCCCTGGGTGCAGGGCTATTACGAAGAAGGATGGTCCTTCTAGGGCCACAGGAAGAAATCCTAGAGGAGAGATGCCTTGTAGTTTAATGCAGTTTAAATTTGACAGGCTTTTGTGCATAAGAAATCCCACATCTTTCTGTTCTTGTCCTCAACCTAGCCAAGTAGCTGTACCTCATCCAGCTCCCTCCACTTAGTGTGCAGATGCTCAACAAACTGCCCTGGGCTTTTGTTTGGATTGGGTGATGTCCCATGCTTCTAGCTCTGCAGCACCCGCCTTCCCACTCGGACCATGCTGCCAGAGCACGGATAGGAGAGCCAGCAAGCTGCACCAGCCAGCCCATCCAATGGAGCATCCATGCTAGCAAAGGTCACTGGATCTCGGCAAGGGGCTGGTGCTGAAGGTAACTGAACCTATGTGAAGAACCTGTCTGAAGAGAAGGACTCTGCTCCTAGGTTACAGATAGTGTTTGTGAAGCTACAGCAGGCCATTAAAACCACAAGGAAACTTGAATCGACTTGTGAACGCAGCCTGCAGACCGTCTGGACGGCAACAGGGCAGTCAGCTGGAAAGCCAGGGCAGCGCGTGATGCAAGGTCAACAGTTCAGGCTGCAGGCACTTAAAGGCTGCCAAACCATCAGCCTGCTGGGAACCACGAGGACATCATTTGCCCTTGCCAGGAGCAGTGCAGCTCTGTCTTCTGGTGCATGGGTTCAAGCCCTGCTGCTCCTGGCATACAGCGCTCAGAGTGATGCTGGGGCTTGTAGTTTAAACTAAGAAAGGCGGTTTGAGACGTTGAAACATTTGAAACAACGTTTGAAACCTGACAGATTCCCTAAAGCAAAAGATGATGTTGGGAGCCTGGCTCTTAGCACCTTTAGGCATGGAAAGGATAAGTGTGTGTGTGTGTGTGTGTATCCCCCCACACACACGTAAATGTATTTAAAATGTTCCTCTGATTCCTTGCACCTGGAGGAGAAACTCTTATTCTGAACCCTAGTCTTGGCTTGTGTGCGTCCCATGCAACACTGGGGCTGCCTCTCAGACCTGTGCTGCTGGCTCTAGTAGTAAGTCCTGTTTAACCTCCCCTGCAGAAGGACTGAGCTTTCTGCCTCGTCTGACACCTCCAGTACTTGCCTGTGGAGTGGAATGAAATGTGGAAAAGATTTTGCAGGAGCTGCAAGATTGCAGCCCATGTTGCAGAACCGACTGATCACTAATCCTGCTGTTCTCTTGCCTAGAAGCCTCCGTTACACCCTGAGAGCCTGCAGCAACGTGTGCGTCAGGCACCTCATTGCATTGCGCCTGCCCTCTTGAACCTCCTGACAAAACAGTAAAGCTTGGCACAACAACCTGTTTTCTGAGGGTTGTGTTATCCTAGAACACTTCCCGTTTTCTGAGCGAGCTGGTGTGGGAACTGCAGCCCTTGGCTTGCTCCGTGCCTGCGTGACTGGCTCCTGCTAAGAATGCTGCCTGTAGTATCACAGTTCTGTAAGCTTAGCAGCTTACAGAACCAATCCATCACGTGCAGCACTGAGTCTCCTCCAGGCAGAGCAGGCTCCCTTGCTCTTTCTCTCCCTCGCTTTCCTCCTTCTCTATCTCAGCCCTATAACTATGGGTTGACAATGCTGTCATTCAGGTTGTCCTTGGGGAATGTCTCTGCTCAGGTTACCGAAGGGAGAGAGCGCTGGCTGTGAGAGCGTGCCTGACTTTTCTGGAAGAGCCTGAGGAGCTTTACCACCCATGGCAGTAAGTGCTGCATCCTCCTGGGAGCGAAGGGATGCAGAGCTGCATGTTGGTGAAACCCCAGCACAGACTTTACCCCAGAATGGGCTTTGCTAGATTATTTTCATAGCAAGATGCTTCTCTGGCATGTGGAAATGTGAGGGTTAATTGCACATGCTGAAGGCAGAAGCATCCTCTAGATACTAGCTATCAAAATGCAAACTGAAGTGCCTCATCTTTATGAGGCAGTAAACAGTACTCTGTTCTAAATTACAGAGTCCAAAGGCCTCCGGGGTACAGTATAAATTGTAGGGGTTTCCCTAGCAATTACTAACCTCTGTCACTAACCTCTGGAGGAGCTACTGCCATCAGCGTAAGGAAACGAAGATATAGAGCAGGCCGTGCAAGTGAGCGTGTTTGCAGCCAAGCAGGAGTAAGATTAGCCTGTTTTATCCCATTGGGCTTCTTGGGAATTGTTGCCAATGTTCTTGTCCAAGGTTCAGGAACATGAGAAAGAGAAATAAGTGATACTTACAGGTCAGCTGCACATGCAGGCCAGATCAGTTTTAAGGGTGGATCTGAGCCTGTGTCTGTGATCGCATCTTCTTCCATCTCACTTGCAGATGGACCTGGACCCTGTTGCTGCCTAGAACACCACAGGAAGGTACTTCAGTAGCAGGGCTTGAAAATTCACTAATGCTGGTATGGTCAGCATTGAATTGACCTTTTTGGTCTCTTGTTATGTGGCCCTGTGATGATTACTGTAATAAGGTGTGAGTTTGAGGTCTTTGAGACTGGCTTAGGGGTGCTGGGATGGTGAAAGGCTGAAGTCTGTCTGGATGTGATGCTGAGTTTCTTCTGTAGTTCCAGTAATCTGTTAGAGAGCAGCTACCCCAGAGCAGAGTGCATTTCTGTGATGTGGAAAGGAAGCTCTTGTTGAAGTTCACTAAGAGATTTTGAAGGTGTGTGTCAAGCAACCAGTCTTGCAGAGCAGAAGCAGGATGTCTTGGGAGCTGCAAGGCACCCTAGCCTTTATTTGGTTTCTTCTCAGAGAGGTTGGGTCAATGGACATCTTGGCTTGCACGTGCAACGGAGTTGAGCCCTGCTGGCTGAAGCCCAGGGGCAAGTGCAGAGGAAAGTTGGTTTGTTTGGCTCTATTTCTGATGAAAAGTGAGACTGCTAGTCTAAGTGTCTCCTTGAAAAGTTATTCAAGTCCTTCCTTATGCAGATCTACTATGCAAAGCTAGCAGTCTGCTGCAGGTGCAGGAGGTGATTTATCTCACCTCTGACTTCAGCAGACAGGGAAGGAAGTTGTGTTTAACCAACAGCTGTACGGAAAAAGAAGTCAAGAGTGCTGTTGGTTGACGGAGGGGTGTCTCTTATCTTCTGGAGCCTTGGCATCTGCAGCATGGAAGCCCTAAGAGCACCCACTACCCTGGCTTGTGGATATCAGGCATAATTCTGCCTGCCACATTCATTGATCCTGACTCCTCACTTGCTGCTAGGATGGACAGATTTCTATTAGAGGTATTCTTTGTGCATTTCCCCTGTGAAGTGAACGTAGGTATTGCCATCACAAGAACTGAAGGCTGGAGCCTAGCAGCTAGAAATGCAGTGAGATTTAATCAATGCAGATGTGAGTAATGGGACCAGACAGCTTTAGAGCTATGTTGTTGCTCCTCAGCCATTTCCCTCCTCCCTTTCTTTCATTTTCTTTTTCTCTTCTCCTGCTTCTTCTGATTTTTATTTTAAGGGTGATACAAATTGCAGCATAAATTTCAGCTCAGCAGCAATTCAGGTAGGCAGCCACCAGTAAATCTCCTCCCAGCCTCCACAACCAGGAGGAAAGTTGTGCTGGAAGTCAGGGCTGCAGGTGACTCCTGAGTATGTGTTTCTTCTGCCTGGCTTACAGTCCTGTGAGCTTTTCCTGACTCTTTCCAGGTTGGGGCCCATAGCTTCATTAGCCCGTCTAAATAACCTTGCTCCACATCTGTCTTCAGGAATAGGAAAATTTTCCCCCTCCCTAGCTTCCAGCTCTATGACCTGCCACACTGGAAAGTGTGAAACAATCTTTAGCATGGGATAGAATTGGTTGCAAATGCCATTCAATTCTGTGACATCTGAAGTTGTTCCCCGTTCTTGAAGGCGATAAAGTCATCTTCATCTAGGCAAATGGATGTGCTCCTACCAAGATACCCAACACACAGGTGCTTTTGTTTCCTAATATAGAGCATGTATATCCTCTGCAGGCTGGGAAGAAGGGCAGTAAATAACCCTGTGCCAGGCAGGTGAAGGGCAAGAGGTTTGCCACTTGGTTCATGCTGGGGATCTACACAGACCCACATCAGGAGCAGTTAGTCCTGGCAAACTTGTTTCCCAGCTGCCAGTATTGCATGTGCCTTCCATGTATTTGTTTATAGCCTCCTCCCCACCTTGCTCCAGCTTGAGCTTGCATTGAGGCCAGGTTTTATGAGAACAGAGTAAAAGTATCAACCCTGCATTCATCTTGGCCTCCTCTTTGCTGTTCTTGAGGTATCAGTGGTGTTTTTCTCACTGAGTTCTTAATACTGGCCTAACTCTGAAAGACACAAGGATGGGTCTCTCCACAGTCAACAAGCTGTTAGCTGTTCTTGGTGAGACAACCTGGGGGCAGAGCAGAAAGACAACTGAGAGCGCAGTTCAAATGAGTTCATCTCACTTTCTTTTTCCTCTCCTTACCTTCTCCACACTGACACCAGATAAATATTTATTGTAAAGTTTTACCACAGGAGTGAGCCCTATCTTTGCTTTCTGTGCTTCACAATTGCACAGATTCTTCGCACTGAAGGGTTCCTCCTTTCTCAGGTTCCCTTCTTGGATCCTCTTTCAAAGAGCAGCCTACACTGTTTCTCTGCGACCTGCTCCTACCTGAGGAGAGGTAACCAAGACTTCATTATCTGAAGGACTGCCCAGTTCCTTCAGTGGTATTGCCACTACCTTTGCTGCAGCTGGAACGGTGTCCCCAGTTGGGGTCTTCTCTCTCCAAAGGGAAGTATTGCCTAGGCAGATTGTCACATTGCAGGATATCTTCTCACATCTGGGCTAATCCAGCTCATGCACAGAGGCTGCTGTGTGTCTCACATGGAATGAAATTCTCTTCTGATGAAAGAGGGAGCTCACACATCTTGATTCAGCATAAACTGCACCAAAGGCCACTTACAACCACTTTAGCTCCTAGTTTATTCCTGTTTAACCTGATCCCTGGCTCTGAGTATGTCCTGGAGATAAGGCCTTCATTCTGTTTGGGGGGTAGCTCTTGTTTTTGAAAGGAAACAGGAGCCCTCGTGATCTTCTGCTGTTGATATAAATCTTGCTAGTGCTGAAAGATTAAGTGTGACACAGTCAAAGAGCTAGAAGCTCATTCACAGGCCCTTGGTCTGATGCCTGCAGACAAACGCTCTTCTCCATTTCCCTGTGACTGGGTGCTGATGTCTGTAGTGCTAAAGGGTGCTTAGAGGTTGTGGTAGCACAGTGTATCCCAGGCTCAGCATCTCTTAAGATTTCCCCCACATACACACACAAACCCTTTAATTGCTGTAACAAAGCATATGCCCCTGTTATTTATATGAAATAAACTGAGTTGGAAAGGCCTCACAGGAGCGTTGAGAACTTCACCATCTGCGGAAAGTTTGTGTAGAAGAGACGGGGGGAGAAGAGCCCTTAAAGACAGCATGAGTGAAACAAGAGGAGTGTCTGAATGTCTTTCATCCTGCTCTTGACAGTACTCGCATGTGTCTCCAGATGCTCTCTATTCAAGGATGCAGCAAGCATACTCGCTCAGAATCAACTAGGGAGTGTGTGCGAGGGCCATAGTGCTGAAAGTGGTCTGCCCAGTGTTCCTAGGTTTAGATATGGCACGCGCAAGTTTGGCTGCAGATCACCATGCCCTTCACCTCTGGGCTCAAAGGAGTTTGGACTCCCTGTTCGTCTTGATTTCTGTGATTATTGCTGTGTGCAAGGCAGCAGAACTGGATAGAGCAAAAGGTTTGGAAATAATTATTCCTACTTGTTAGCGTAGTGTAGAGGATGGTGAAGGATCAGTAGAAGTAATTGGGAAATTCATGTCTGGCTTCTGGCCTCATCATAAACTTAGTGTTTGGCCAGGACCCTTCGTGTGTCAATACCTGGATCCCTATCTAGATAACAGACCACCTAGGAGGAATATCCAAGGCCTTCTGAAACATCATGGTATGCCGCAGCACAGGACTTCGTGGGTACCTCAGCCAAAGTGTGTATAGACCTTTTTGGCACTTTTGTGTTTCTTAGGGAGAAAATCATTCCCAGTTCTGTCCAGAACTTCCCCAAGTGCTTTGTGGAAGGAGAGGATCCAGCAGTGAACCAGCTGTTGCAAGCTAAGAAGGGAACAGCTGTATCAGTGCACTCCCTGGAGACTAGACAGATGCATCAGTTACATTGATTTAAGCTGTTTTCTGTGCTGCTGGCTCTGCTCTTCTAGCTAATCCTGATAACCACATTTCCAGAATCTTCTTGGTGTTACAGGTCCCATATGAGTTGAGAGGTTTTATTTCCTGACCTCCTGGACTATGAGTGCTCTGCAGCCAACTGGAACTGCATTTGGGAGCTCGAGAAGCAAGCATGTACATCTCACATGTGCCACTTTGCTGGGTGCTGATTAACAGCGTGTTTCGCATCAATGGCATCTGTTCTCCAAAGCTCAGCTCTTCTTGGCTGAGGAAGGATGGGAGATATAGATTGTCATGACAGAAGTGTATTAAGAGTTGTCCTAGCAATGGCAAGCAAGACACGTGCTCGCCTGTCACTAGGATCCTAGAGACATAGGCAGGTTGCTTGCAATTGTGGTCTTTTAAGTAGTTGATGGTCTGCCTCAAGGAGTGGTACATATGTTATTTGGCTGCCAATACTCTCACCTCTCAGCTCTAGCACATAAGCCTCTATATGATTTGATGGAAAGGGCCAACCCCAGCATAGCCTTCTGCCAAGTGTCAGAATAATATGCTGCTTGCTTACTGCATGGAGAAGGTGCTGGTTCACATGCCCTATGTCTGAACAGCCCCTGATGCAGCTGTTCCCCTCCCACTGAGCTCTTCATCCTCCCACTGAGCCTGAAGATAGAGCAGAACCTGCCAGCTGCAGCATGGTGAGAGGTTCCTCAAACCAAGGCTGTTGCAGTAACTAATTTTATGCATTATTGCATTCATCTGCTAGATCTGAGATAACCTGGAGAAAAGAAGGATGATCCAGGAGGGGACAAAGCTGAAGCCAGCTGTAGGGTTGGTGGGATTTAATGCTATTCAAAGGCTCTGCTCTTCATGCATCCCCAGGCAGCCCAGCTCACCAAGCAAGCCCTCAGTCCTGCTTCACCCCAGGTCAGTAAAACATGGAGGAATGTGACTCAGCTACAGCAGCCTGCACCAAGTCTTCTTGTTTGATTTCTCCAGCATCCAGCAGTTGTCTGGCATCCCACTTACATTAGTGCCCTTCAAAGCTGCACCTGAAGCCAAAAACCTCCAGAGAGATAATGCAAGTGTGTTCAAACTCCGATACCTCATTCATCTGGGACAGTGCTGTTATAAGGGCTCTATGTTGATAGTCTCTCTCTGGATCTGGATTCATTGGAGGGATTGCAGACATGGTTCCCAAGATAAAAGAGAAGATGGACAGGTTTTTGCTCTGCCCCCAGGTCTCCTGCTACCAAAGGAGAAGAGCCCCTAAGCATGTAGAGAGATAAGAGTGGTTATCTAACCGGTGGCCTTAATAGCAAATATCTCCAGAAGGAACAACCATCCCTGCCTTTCCGGCCCCCCACACACCCGTCAGTCAGCTCTGCTTCCTGGAAGGAGGCTCCGTGAAGGCCGTGGAGGCTGCCTCGCAGCCTCATCCCACCAAGTTGTCTCAACTCTCCAGCCAGCATCCTAACCAGGGTGAGCTCTGTAGAGTCTGCTTTGACAGTAGCCTGATCTTTGGTCCTCTGTTAAATCTGCATGGAAATAGCACCCCCTGAGATGTGGTCAGCACACTGAAAGCTGTGTGCTTGTCCCGGGCCCACTTGGACCTTAAATATTCTTTTTTAACAATTAAAATTAAGCTGTTGTGGCTACTAAGGTGTGTGAAGGCCTGCAAATGTGTGGTGGTGACTTCTGTCTGTTGATATACAGCCTGCCTTGGATGGGTTGGGCCATTGCATTGGAAAGCCCTTCCATGTGAACCCAGGGCTGTCTGCCTTGTGAGAGATGGACATTTTTACAGCTGTTGCCTTTTTCTTGTTGTGTGCATCAACTAGAGCCTCTAGCAGGTCCCTGCTCCCAGTTAGCCCAGTTGTGGAGCTTCACAGGGCAGTGAGGGGCTTAGAACAGAGTTCCCCTTTGCTTGCATCGTAATGCTCCCTGAAACGTGCCCCTCTCCCCTTGCCCTGGGTCTACCTCAGTGCTATCACTCACAGGGTATTCAGCTAGTTGTGGCTCAGAAGCCTGCAGCCATATAAGAGCATCACCACAGGGCACCACTGTTTCTCAGTGCTGCCTGGAAGCAGAGTGGGGAGGTTGGTTTCCTGCCCCTTGGAGAACTTGTGTGTCCCCTGGCATGGGTGGAGGTGTGCCAAAAGGGGAGGAGAGAGACAAGAACATAAAGCAAAACAAAGTTGGGCTGGAATGGCACCAAAGGAGGAAAAGGTTGGTACTGGGAACGAAAAGAGGGAAAAACACATATTAAATGTGTAAGATGTTAAAGCAGTTGGAGGCCCAACAGAGGAAGGCATCAGTGACTTTTCAGATAAAAAATGACTGTTTTTGTCAGATGCTCCTGTCTTACGTGGTTTGAGTAGAAGCCAGAACATTGCCTGGCACCTGGAGCCATAAATTTTCAGTGTTGGAGAAACAAGTCCCTAGAAAAGCATAACAGGATTGCCCTTTATTCCCTTCCTGTAAGTAAGGTCCTACCAGGCACAGATAGACATGGTATCTCTCTGTACGTGGGGACCCTGCCCTCATGCTCTCTTCTCCTTTCTTCCAGCCATTCCCACTCTCCTGGCTCCATGGCTGCTGTGCGTGAGTGGTCCTGTACCCGCTGCACCTTCTTGAACCCTGTTGGCCAACGGCAGTGCTCCATATGTGAAGCCCCCCGCCAAAAGCCCGACCTCAACCACATTCTGCGGCTCAGCGTGGAGGAACAGAAATGGGCCTGTGCCCGCTGCACTTTCAGGAACTTCTTGGGCAAGGAAACCTGTGAAGTGTGTGGCTTCAACCCAGAACCAGGGCCCAGCAGCTCCCCCTTGCCTATCGTCAATGGCATCTTGCCCAAACCCACAGTGCTTGTGGAGCCCAAGGGCACATCGAAGGAGGAAGCTGCCAAGACAGAAAGTGGCAGTGAGGACTCTGCGGGAAAGAATCCAGATGAGGCAGAGCTGGAGGACGGCTGGGCTTGCCAGCGCTGCACGCTGCACAACACGCCAGTGGCCAACTCCTGCTCTGCTTGTGGCGGGCCACGCAAGCTCTCCCTGCCCAAGATCCCCCCAGAGGCGCTGGTCGTCCCTGAAGTCATCACCCCTGCTGGATTTCAAATAGCCCCAGCTACTCCTCAGTCTTTAGTCTCTGTAGAGATCACTGATGGTGATGCTGTAGCCACCCAGGGCCCAGTGGCTATGGAACAAGAGGCCCAGAAGATGCCAGCCTTCAGCCCCTTCTCCCCAGGGCTCCAAAACAATCCTGTGCCCAGGAGCCGCCGGGAGGTGCCCCCGCAGCTGCAAATGCCAGGGCCTGAAGCCTCCCAGCCTGTGGCTCAGACTGCAGCTGGGCAGAAGGGCTCTCCGCAGGGTCAAGCCAGAGCTCCACCATCTGTCCGCTTCCAGGAGCTGCTTTCCAACAAGCGGCTGGGCATGCTGGAGGAGGAGATGGAGGTGGGTCCGTCCCACTGGAAGTGCAGCACCTGCTCCCTGCTTAACTCTGCCGGTTCCAGCAAATGTGAGGTCTGCAGTGCCCATAAAGGCAGTGACACTATCAACTGGGCGGGGGACTCTGTGAGATTCACCCCATGCAGCCCCTCCAGCCCTGACTTCACTACCTGGTCCTGTTCCAAATGCACCCTCAAGAACCCCACACTGGCCCAGAAGTGCAAAGTTTGCGGCTCCTCCAAGCTGCATGGCTTCCAGGAGCATGGGGCACAGGGGGAGCCAGCCCCTAAGTGTTCTGACTGCGGGGCTTGCGACAAAGGCACCTGTTCCTCTTGCGGTGGCAAGGCCCCATCTGCCCGCAAGGTTGCGCGCCTTTTCCCTTCCCAGCTGCCCACGACCCAAGACAGGCCAAGCCAGTGGGCTTGTCCTGCTTGCACCTTGCTCAATGAGCTCAAGGCCAAGCATTGTGTGGCCTGCCATACCCCCCAGCATTATGTGGCCCAGCACAAGGGCACCAAGCCCCTCAAGAGACGCGAGAGCATGCACGTGGAGAAGAGGCGACAGACAGATGAAGGAGAGGCCAAAGCCCTGTGGGAAAACATTGTGACCTTCTGTCGGGAGGTGAGTGCTTGCCGGACTTGTCTTGCTCCTAATTGCACTTGGAGGGAGCCCTCTGCACATCTCCTCCATGGATCTAGGCTGTTAGTATCACACACACAGAATCACAGAATGGTTGAGGTTGGAAGGTCAGATGCTACTTCACACAAGCTTGTTTCTCTCTGTTCAAGCCTTAGAATCACAGAATCACAGAGTGACTGAGGTTGGAAAGGACCTGTAGAGATCATCTAGTCCAAGCCCCCCACTCAAGCAAGGACACCCAGAGCACAGGGCACCCGGTCGCATCCAGGCTGGTTTGGAAGATCTCCAGAGAAGGAGACCCCGCAACCTCTGTGGGCAGCCTGTCCCAGGGCTCTGTCACCCTCACAAGAAAGAAGTTCTTCCTCACATGGAGATGAAACTTCCTGTTTTTTAATTTATACCCATTACCATTGTTCTGTTGCTGGCCACCACTGAGGTTAGGCTTGCAGACAAAATCTTCCCCTGCAACAGGTTGCTGCTGGGTGTTAATGCTGAAGCATCGTGATATGTTAAATTAGTGTGAGATAATCTGCAGGGTAAAGAGGACCTTCCAAAATGATCCTTCTAGCTTATGTGCTGTCCAAGAGTGAGGAAGGCTGAGCACTAACTCTGAAGCATACTGAGTTTTAAAGTGGTCTATTCAGTTGGGCTATCAGTGTCCTGTCCCACCTGAGCTCCCAAATCTATAATGGACTTAAGCTCCTGCTGAGCCTGGTGTTCTGTGCAAGCTGGAGAGAGGAGAAGGAGCTGTGTTCAGATAACTGTTGTAGTGGTGCCTGGTGTAGGTGGCCATCTAAGGTGACAAGGTCCTGCTCAGTGCAGTCCTGGCTCAGGACAGTGATGGGTTGGATCCTGGCTATGGTCTAAGGCAGACAGACGGCTCTCCTTCATCTCTGCCTTTTGGAAGAGAGCCACAGCTCCAAAGGAGGCAGAAAACTTAGGATGCCATAAAGTCCCTGACTCAAGAACCGTTGTCTTGTTCTGGGTCTCTCCAGCCCTGCACAGGGAGTTCCTGGAGAACCCTCATCTTTTTCCACCAAAAGATTACTTTGCAAGGCCAAGATGGGGATTTGCAAATATAGCAGAAGAAATTTGTTCATCATCTGCACCCAGAAAGCCATTAGGACTCTGAAATTTCTCCTTTTTGGTTTGTGTCAGTAATTGAAGAGTGGCATTAATTAGGAGAAAAACTCCTTTCTGCAAAATAGAAACTGAAAGGGCTGATTGAAGAGCCACATGGAAAACATTTGGATCAGTGAGTTAGGGCTGTAACAAAAGAAGAAGACAAATACTGGTTTGGTGTGCATAAAAGCTAATTGAAATCATAGGACGTTTCTTATGACAAAAAAAAATAATAATTTCATGTAATCAATGGTAACAAAACAAAAAAGCCCAGTTTCACCCTGTGTTAAACTTTCTGAATAAGTAGCCCTTCTCGCCTTGGTGAAGTTTTGTCCATCCTAAATCTGCAGGACCATCTGCAGGACTATCTACCCTTCATTCAATCCCATTTTATGCAATGTGCAGTAGATGTTGCAGGAGGAATCTGAATATCCTTACTCCAGAATCGCTTGCCTACTTGTGGTCAGGCTGATTCCATTTGCAAAAGGTGCCTCTGATGTCCTCTGCAGATGTACCTTGGAAGAGTCGTGGAGACCTGCAAAGCAGCTTCCCTGCTCTGGAGAAGCGGTGTTGCGAACGGATGCAGCAGAGCCTGGGGCTGCCCTGTGCAGCTCAACCCATATCACAGGGCTCTAATCCATGAGGATTTTGTTGCCAAATGCTTCTTCACAGGCTTGCTGCTCTTGTGTGCTTTGCCACTTATGGAGGCAGCCAAGGTCCCCCACAGTCCAGCTTTTAGCACCAGGGCAAAGTGCAAGACGGTTCCTGCCAGGAGAGATTGCTGTAGAAAAGAAAGTAATCATCTGTATTGCGGTCAGGAGCCTGGCACCCAGAGAGGTGAACCAGCTCAAGGATGGCACGGTAGTGGCATGGCCGAATGTTGGGCCTGCTGCACAAAATTCCCATAGGCATGGTCTGCTTTGGCCTGCGATGTTTTCTGCAGAGACCTAGCCTTATGCTGGTCTCAAATCATGCTCCCTGTCATGGTATCAGAACAGGTTGCCTTGGCCAAACATGAGCATTAGGGGCTCTGGTCTCCTTTCTAGGGTAGAGTGGTCAGCCTTTCCAAGCTGGACCCTTCCCAAGAGGACCTGGGAGCGTGCCACACATACTCATGCTGTCCTTTCCTTTTGCTCTTGCAGAACAAAGTCAATTTTGTAGATGATAGTTTCCACCCTGGGCCCAAGTCTGTGGGATTTCCGGAAGGCGACAGTGTCCAGCAGAGGGTGAAACAGTGGCTGCGACCCCACGAAATCAACTGTAGCATCTTCAAAGACCGATCGGTGAAGTGGTCAGTGTTTCGGACACCCAGGCCCTCAGACATCCTCCAAGGACTGCTGGGAAACTGCTGGTAAGAGGCAGAGAGCTGGAGTGACACCCTCCTGCACATTCCCCTTCTCCACCCACTCTCCACTTCCAAACTGGACCACCGAGCCCAACCAGAGCCCATTTGGACATCCCACTATATATCCCGTCCTATATCCCACCCCTTACCAAAGCATTGTAGATTCCAGGCTCCTATACTGCCCAGCTGGACAGCCCCAGCTCTTGTGTCCTGCTTTCCCATGCCTTGCTCACAATGTCTCCCATCTCACCAGGTTTCTGAGTGCTCTGGCAGTGCTGGCAGAGCGGCCGGAGCTGGTGGAGAGGGTGATGATCACGCGGACACTGTGCCCTGAGGGTGCCTACCAGGTGCGGCTGTGCAAGGATGGCACGTGGACCACTGTGCTGGTGGATGACATGTTGCCTTGTGATGAGTGTGGATACCTTCTCTTCTCTCAGGTCAGCATCCCGACACGGGGAAAAAGGAGTGCTAGGAAGGGGTGGGTAGGGCTTCCGGGGCCTGGGACTGTCTCTTCTCCAGCTGTCCCAAGAGAGAACTGATAGAGGACTGACAGTTTGCCACCCTGATCTCTGCTGGATGTCCAGAGCTCTTAGATACTACGATGTAAATCTGTTCAGGCCTCTCTTGTCGTTTCCCAAATTGCAAGAGAGTTCTTTTTCAGTCATCTTTTCCCCTGCTCATGTTCCCACATTGCAGGTCTACAGGGGAAGTCTTTATTCTTCACAGCAAAAGGAAAGTATTTTACCTGAGTATTTTTGCAGAGAATGAGACTGAGTGAAAGCTGTTTCTTTCCTCCACAGGGAGATCTGGCATCTTGGCTTTGTCAGGAAGGGCTCACGAAGAGCGAGCTGGTTGCGCTATAAGTCAACCTATTTTGAGCCAGTGCCTGGTTGCTCTGAGCACACTCAGGGGGCATCTGCTAGGATTAGAAAAGCTCCCTCAGCCGTTTTGGGACATCACTGTGCATAGTGCTCTACCTGCCAGGCACAGAAGCACTTGCCTGGATCTTTTCCATGGAGGAGACCACGAACATCATTATTGAAAATCAGACAGCAGAACTGATGAACAAACTGAAGTGCCACAGTCAGGAGAAGAGACAGGCACCTGGGAACTTTGGACTTTTCTGTGGGTTTCACTGTGTTCTGCAAATCCAAATTCTCTCTTTTAAATTAAATTAAATTAATTTAAATTAAACAGCCTGGAGAGCTACATCATGATAGAGCTGTAGATGAGTTTATGCAGTGAGGACAGGACTACAGGGAGATGGAGACCTTGGGATAACTCAAGTACCAGGAAAACTGTAATATTGATACCACTTGCAGAGCCCCTGGCCTGCATGGGCTTAGTAGTCTTTACTCTCCGCTGCATGGAGGTGGCCCAGTGTTGGAGCAGTTGTGTCAAGGCTAGCAAGCCTCTCTGTGCATGTGGTGGCACAGTTTATTCGGCATAGTTGGCAGCATCACCTGCTGGGCCCCGCTTAACCCCAGTAGGGTCTGTGCAGACTGCTTTGGGTCCAGACAGGAGCTTCATGCTGTTCAAACACAGATATACCATTGCGCCAAGGCTGGACTACCTAGACCTAGAGGTGGGTCCTATCAAAGAGAATCACTGGAAAGCAGTAGAGAAAGGAGTACATGCCTACATTTTGTCTCCTGATAGACAGAGAAGACCTAGTCAGATGAAATTCTTTATTTTCAACATGGGAAAAGAAACCCTCTTGAGTTTTTTGTTTATCCTTCTCTGCCCATTCTTCCTCTCTTAAAATTTCAGGTCTATATGTTTTCAAGACTGAAGATTTTCACATGGACTGGACTTGCTTTGCTTTTGATTCCAGGTGCATCTGAGTCTTGAAGGACTTTTGCTGCTGAGTTTTTAGGTGTCTGAGCTGAATGTGGGGAGTAAAAAGGAAAACCAGAGATTTCTAAAAATAAAGCAAAAGCAGGGTGTTATCACAGCTCTCTAGCTGAGTCTCGAGTGGAAATAAACTGCATGGATTTTGTTCTTTGAGAGACTCAAATACAGACCAGAGAAAAGCATTTCTAATCTTCCTTTATTTGTCACAAAGAAATCTTCATTGCCCTCCTTTCTTCTCCCAGCTCCTAATGGTCACCTATGAGTCACGCAAAGTTACAAGTGCACCAGTGGTTTTTCCTTGCTGCACAGCAAGCATGGGGTTTTGAAACATCTCCATCTGAACCTCATTTGTTGGGGATACAGAAGCCAACAAATATTTCTGTGGCCTCTATGCTGGCTCACTTGCAACCTTTTACATTCATCTTTTCACTTCCTCATGTCAGGTAGGGGCTGGAATGGAAGTGTCTTCTCTCAGATTTGAACATGCCCAGGACAGCATAGGAGGTTTAGGACCCATAACAGTGGCTTGGCACTCTAGTTGTAGGCTTTGTAACCCTCTGGGTGAATTAATGCAGCCTATACATTTCTTTATAGTGCCTCCTTAACGATACCAATAGCCTGACACTAGAGCAAAGTGACTCCAGAGAGATTTCCTGCTGCAAGAAATGCATCTTCTAATCACATCTTGCCATTGGCCCTGTGCTGGGAGTGGAGAAGTTTTTCAGTGTACCTCTGAGTTTTTGGAGGTTCATTTCCTTGTCCCTGAAACCACCTCTTCACTGCATATGAAATGTAACTATTTTCACTGCAAAGTGTGCTCTAGGCAGCCACCTCCTCCAAAAGTGTGATAATTTTTGTTTGCAGTGGTATATTAGTAAAAGCCAACTGATGTGCCTACTAGCCTTTCTGTTTAACATTTTTGTTAATGTTAAATGTTAAACATTTTTGAATCCAGATTGATGTGGAAAGAAAGGACCATTATCTTATCAGGTTATAAAAAAAAGAAAAATACTGGTCAGACAGTGAATGGGCTTTCCCTTGGCCATATGTGAGCAAGCTCCTGGTAGCTCGGCCTTGCTGCTCCCATCTCCCTTCACAGTGTGAGGGCAGGTGAGCAGGGCTTTGCTTTTTCTGCATGTGGTCCATTTGCTTTTCCATCACATGTCCAGGGGGGTGGCTTGTGACATGTTTCTGTCTCTTTCCCCAGGCCCAGAGGAAGCAGTTATGGGTAGCCCTCATTGAGAAGGCACTGGCCAAGCTGCATGGTTCGTACTTTGCCCTCCAGGCGGGGCGTGCTATTGAAGGCCTGGCTACACTAACTGGTGCCCCCTGCGAAAGCCTGATGCTGCAGGTCAGCTCCACTAACCCTCGCGAGGAGCCCATTGACACTGACCTCATCTGGGCCAAAATGCTGAGTTCTAAGGAGGCTGGGTAAGACAAGGCAGGAGGACGTTACGTTAGCTGTCAGGATGTAGATACTCAAAGAAGGGGGGCAAGGGCGGCCCTCTCACTTGTAGAGACTGAGAGGAGAGGGGCTAGTGTGTTCACCCAGGATATAGTCTGCAACACTTGGCATCTGAAGTGTTGGCAGAACTCTCTTCTAAGCTCTAAGAAATGATTTCTCCTTTGTGTAATTTTCAGATGAAATTAAAATCCTAGTGGATTTCCTTGTGCATGTTTTTTGCTGTCTTACGGAGTTTTTGAAGTGGCTGGCATTAAATCTACTTGTTTTGCTTTGAATTTTACTTCCATAATCCCTGTATTAATAATGGCTTTACTCTGCACATGTTCTGCACCTACAAATGCATCTTTGGCCATACGTGGGCATGATTAGTCCAGTCGGTAGGAGACAAAGCAAAAGCAAGTCCTCTTGCTCATCACTGGGAGACTGAATCAACAGGGAGCATAGCTGGGAAGTTAGGCTCCTAAGCGCTGCCCAGCGAAGATCCATTGTGATAGCTAAAGGCAGGTTAGCTCCTATCACCCTGCAGTACTGGTCCACAAATGTGGTTCTGCCACACAGGAGGCTGATTTAGCATAGCATATGGTATCTTCACAACCTTGGGTGGTGCAGACTTCCAGCCCTGAGTGTCTTGGGTCCTCACTCCCACAGCCAGGACCTGCTCCCTGAAAAGTGGAGGCAGACCTACCATTGGCCGTTGCAGTTTGGCCTTCCAACCATCCAAGACACCCTTGGCAGTGCCATGGGGCCTGACAGAAAATGGGTGCGGTTGAGGGGAAGCCCCACTGTGCATGTGGAAGGAGCAAGCAGGAAGAGATGGGGCATTTGACAAAAGGTGAGGGCAGCTCTGTTTTGTCCATCTGGTGATAGAAGACAGTCAAGTGGCCTGATCTGAGGGCACTGCTTGGAGAAGCTCTCCATGGAGCCTGGCCTTGAGCATACACTTGAGTGGTGTGGTTGAAGGAAGCTTGCTGCCTAAGCAGAACTCCGGCGCTGGTGTCAAGGCTCTGCTCTGGGGAGGCTTGCAGTGGGGTCACAGGGGGGCAATATGGAGGATCCTGCCAGGGGAAAGTCTGTCCCATGTCTCAGACTGAGAGGACCAGGTTCCTCCAGTGCCAGGCCCTGCAGAATACTAAGCATTTTACTGTCCCCTTGTGCAGGTTCCTCATGGGCGCATCCTGTGGTGGGGGAAACATGAAGGTGGATGATGTGGCCTACGAGAACATGGGTCTCCGTCCACGACATGCCTACTCTATCCTGGATGTGCGGGATGTCCAAGGCTTCAGGTGACTTAGGTGGTGAAGCCTGGTGTACTGTAGCAAATGTTCCTAGCAGTATAGCCTGTGAGCAGAAACCCTGGAGGCTGCTAAGGGAGAATGCAAGGGGACAGCATGCAGGACAAGACCTTGGGAACTCTCATGTGTCCTATCCTTATAGTCTGCAACGGCTACTTCTGCACCTCATGGTGTCACCTAAATACTTCTGTCATATATGCTTGCCTTGTGTGGCACTAGGCCCATGTCCTAGGCTGCCCTGCTCTAGGCAGCCCTCTCTGATCTTTGAGGTCTATGCAGTATGATTTGCTCAGTTGTCCCATGGGTGGCAGGACACAAGAGGATTGAATCAAGCTCTTTCAGTATAAGTTAATGAGGGCATCCTTCTCATCTTTGTGGGGTGAGGGAGGTGCAAATGGGTGTTGTCCCAGCTACCTGGATGCCTGTATGAAGGCCCACTTGTAGCCATGTTATGTGAGGGGTTGTGCTGCTCTGCGACCATTTGCTCACCAGCCGCCTCCCCACAGTGTCTGGCTTGAGGCGATTCTGGGCTGAAAATGATGGAGTGAGCTGCAGCAGATCCAAACAGAAGAGCAGGACATGGACACCCTGGGTTATGTTGTGGAAGAAGATTGAAAAATTTGGTTTGGGTATCTGGGGGCTCTGAAAGTCAGGGACAGGCTGGAGGGGTAGAAGGTTGTATGATGGCTTACTTGGGGGAGGCCAAACTAAGTGGCTGAGTTTGTGGAGAAGGGTGAACATCTCAGGCAATCACCCTTGTGTCCTCGCTTGCTCTGAGCCTCTGACACCCTTGTTCCCCTTCCCCCCAGGTTACTACGACTTCGAAACCCCTGGGGCCGCTTCTCCTGGAACGGCAGCTGGTCTGATGAGTGGCCTCACTGGCCAGCCCCCTTGCGACATGACCTGATGCCCCATGGCAGCAGCGAGGGGGTCTTCTGGATGGAGTACAGTGATTTCATTAAGTACGGTAGTGCCCAGGAGGCAGAGACCCCCAGGCCTCCTCCCAGGGGGCAGATCCTGGTCTTGAACATGGGAGCAAGGCAGAATGACGCGGGGACTAAAGAGCAGAAGGGATGGGTGAAGGCTGTGTGATGAAACTGCTGAAGGGCTGGTTTGTGTTGGGTCATGCAAACTCCTTCACTAAGAGGAGACAGGATGGAGAAATCCTTGCAAAGGAGGACTCCGGTGTCCATGGCCTCACGTGCTTGCTGCACCCACATGTTCAGCAGCCTTTCACAGTGCAGCCACACTGGCTGGTGCCAGGAGCAGAGATCAGTGAGCACTTCCGGGGCGAAGCCTCTGTAGGGCCATGGGACAGTGTGGGGCACCGGGGTGGCTGCTCTGCTCCTGACGTCTTTCCAGGAGGACAAAGCAGGGCTGCTCCAGGCACAGCCGACACCACCAGTGCGGCTGGGCGGTGCCACCCCGTGGGGGCAGCAGCCTCTGCAGCTCCCAGCATCGCCCATTTCCTTGCTGCTGTGGGGAACCTGGGCCTGGCCGCGGCCTTCTCAGGAGACCCGTTCCAAGGGTACTGCTCCTCCTGCCTTCACCTCTTCAGCTCTCCGCCCTTCTCAGCGCGCCCTTGTCCCAGCTGGCAGGCAGGCACTGCCTTTGTGTAGGTCACATCTCAGTGGTGTGGAGACAGGCTTTGCAATCTGAGCCCAAAGTCTCTGGGCTAGGAAAGAAAACATGGGGCATGAGG
The DNA here is from genome assembly GCA_013398735.1 of Nothocercus julius. Lineage (NCBI taxonomy): Eukaryota > Metazoa > Chordata > Aves > Tinamiformes > Tinamidae > Nothocercus > Nothocercus julius. The sequence goes on along the minus strand of VZSV01000225.1, from coordinate 1,072,150 downwards.
GCAAAGATGGGGCACAGTGGGCTAGATGTCTCCAGAGGAGCATGTGGAGCTTCTGGTGCCCCCGCTTCTTCCCAGCTGAATGAGGCACAGCGGGTCAGGGTGTGAGGGCATCTGTAGAGGACCTCTCAAGGCCTGCTGAGCCCACGTTTCCCACAGGTATTTTGACTCTGTGGACATCTGCAAGCTGCATTCAGACTGGCACGAGGTGCGTGTCCAGGGCATGTTCCCCAATAAGGCCAATGGGCCAGTGACAGTGACATCGCTGACAGTGCTGGAGCGTGCTGCCCTGGAATTTGCCCTCTTCCAGGAGGGAAGCAGGTGAGTTGGGCGGCCCACAAAGGCTGAAAGCAGTGAACAAGAACCCAGGAGAAATGTGCTTTGCCCTGTTTGCACTAGCTCCACATGCTATCCCATGGGGTTGCAAAGGTTAGAGATTGGCCTCCATTGGCATTTCTTCACTGATTCTCGTGGCCCACTCGTATTTCAGGACTAGGGTCATCACAGCTGAAACCCTAGCCCTGAACAGGCACTGATTCCTGGGTCAGGATATTCAAGGGGGTCTACACAGGCCCAGTGGGAAAACTGCCCCTCTAAATTGGCCATCCTGCCCAGAGTGGGTGATGTCTGTGTGCTGTGCTGCTGAGATGTGACCCTCCTTCTCTTGTTGCAGGCGATCGGACATGGTGGACAGCCACTTGCTGGATCTGTGCATCATGGTTTTTCGGGCTACCTTCACCAGTGGGAACAAGCTGAGCCTGGGCCGGCTTATGGCTCACAGCAAACGAGCTGTCAAGAAGTTTGTCAACTGCGACATCATGCTGGAGCCGGGCGAGTACGCTGTGGTGTGCTGTGCCTTCAACCACTGGAATGCTGCCCTGGCAGGCCCCACTGCTGCCCAGGGTAAGGGGTGTTGGGGCCAGCAGGGCAACGCTGGAACTGGGCTTCCCTCTCTGCTGATGGTAACCCCTGGAGGAGGCAGAGCCGATGAAGCCCTCCGCAAACGTTGCTGTGGGGTCCCGCTTGGGTTAGAGGGTTTCATGTGTGTGCTGGGCTCCCAAGGAGCAGTGGGCTCTGGGACAGTCGCACTGAACACCCCTGTGTGTGCTGTGTCATCCCCACAGCATCCAGTCCCACCAGCAGCCGGCAGGCCACTGATTATTCCAGCTATATCCTGGCCATCTACAGCTCCCGCCTGGTGATGGTGGAGCAGGTGGAGGCACAGCCCACCACACTGGCAGATGCCATCATCTTGCTGACTGAGAACAAGGGAGAGCGGCACGAGGTAGGTGAGGGTGGCACATTGCCGGCAACAGTGCAGGCCATGGCTGCAGAGGGGAGGGGGCAACGGTGCCAGCAGAAGCCAGGAGCCTGCTCTCTGCTTTGTTGTCAGAGTCCCTGGCAGTCATCAGGAAGGGCCAGCTCTGGAACCAATCCCTTCCTGCCCCATGGGTGGCCACCTCTTCTCTGTGTGGGTCAGTGTGGTGCACCCCAGCCCAGATGAGGGGCAGAGGGTGGCAGTGCATGGTGGGCTGGTGGAAGATGCTGATTCAGAGTGTGAAAGGTCGGGTACGCCCTGGGTTTGGATACCTGACTGTATTGTTTGCCTCAGGGTCGCGAGGGGATGACGTGCTACTACCTGACACATGGCTGGGCAGGGCTTATCGTGGTGGTGGAAAACCGGCACCCCAAGTCCTACCTGCATGTCCAGTGTGACTGCACAGACAGCTTCAATGTGGTCTCCACGCGTGGCAGCCTCAAAACCCAAGACAGCGTTCCTCCCCTGCACAGGTAAGGAGTGGGAGGGTGATGCTGGTCCTCAAGGGGACACACGTGTGTGTGCTGTTACCACTGTTGTCCCTTTAAACTCCCCGTGGAGCTGAGCTCCAAGCTTCAAGGCTTGGAGCAAGGCAGGGTGTGGGGTTTATGGGGTGGTGGGGGCCAAGGTTCACAGGGTGGGCATTGAGGTGTCAGGAGAGGAGTGGGCAGAGCCAGCACAGTGCTGACACAAGGGATGGGCACTTGGCCAAACCAGCAGGGCATGGGACTGCCATGGTAGGGGTTAAGCCAGGCAGCACAGGGGCAACATGTTCCTTTGCCAAGCTGGGCAGCTGGCGAGGCCTGAGCTTGGCACTTTCTCTGCAGGCAGGTGTTGGTGATCCTTTCCCAGCTGGAGGGCAATGCTGGCTTCTCCATCACCCACCGTCTGGCCCACCGTAAAGCTACGCAGGCCTTCCTCAATGACTGGATGTCCACAAAAGGGACCCACAATCCCCTGCTCACGCCAGAGGTGGCTGGACTCCACGGGCCCCGGCCACTATGACAAAACGCCTCCTCCAGCCCGCTCCTCTCTCCCCTTCTTTTCACTGAGCCTCTGGCCTGGGGTCACCCCCTGAGCTGTCAGCACTGATCCGCAGGGCAGAGCTGGAGCATCACACCAAGCACTTTGCCCTGTGTCTGCAGGGCTGGGGGCGAGTTCTCAGGGGCCAGGACCAGCTCTGCTCGCCGCCCCCTCCCCGTCAGCACCCACCTTCCCGCCACGCCAATTCACGCACTTTATGAGGAGCCACTGGGAGGGAGGCAAAGGACTGAGGGCATGGCCTGGCCGGCGGCTATCTCAGGATCCCCCGCCCCTCAGCACGCGCCGGGGCCTGGGGCCATCTGCCTTGCCCTGGGCCTGCCGAGCGGGAGCAGGGGCTGTGGGGAGGGGAGGGGGTTGGAGGTTGCCGCCAACCCCCTTCCCAGGCACCACGCTCAGGACTCTGCCCCTCTCTCATGGCGCTGGGGCCCTGGCGCTGCAAGAACAAACACAAAAAGAAGCAAAAGAAAATACCTCTCGAGTCTGTCCATCTATGTGATCCTCCATCTGCTGGCTGTGCCCTCCCCACTGTCTTTTCCCCCTGTTGTCTGCTGTGAGAAATGAATGGGAGGCTGGTCAGGGTCCCTTCACTGAGCGCCGGAGGCATGTGACCGTGACATGGGATGTGCCACCATCGCCCCACACTTGTGCCGCCATTGCCTGCTGTGCATTGTGCGGACCTGCTGCATTTCCCAGTGTGGCTCTGGCACTTGCTTGGGCTGCCTCTGCCTGCACGGTGAGGACAGCGGAGTGGTGCGTGGGGCCGAGCAGAAGAAGGTGCTTTGTCCTTCTAAAAATCCCCCATGGATGGTTTCCGCGATGCCTTGGAGCAAAGTGACCAGATGCAGTTTCCTGCCTGTGCGATGGGGAGCAAGGGTAGGTCTCCTGCGTCCATGGAGGGGGGCAGGCAGTTCACTACTTCCTGGCAACAGGGGCCCTCCCCTCAACTCATCACACAGGTCTTACTATGCAATGGCAGCCTCTGAAAGCAGTGCCTGGAGAGAAGCCATGAGTCCCAAGCTGGGCTCAGCTCCCCAGCCCTGGGCACTGCCTTGCTGCCACCCCACCGGGCTGGTCCCATGGTCTGCAGAGGTAGCAAGGGTTGAACATTAGTAATTTTGCAGTGCCTGGCAGGTGATGGAGGGCAGCAGGTACAGACCCAGGGTTAGGGGAGCCACTCCCACTGGCTTGCTCCACTTAGTTGCTCTGCACAGGGGTGGAAGCAGCAGTGAGTCCCATCCCTTAGAGGTAAGGTCCCTTGGGACAAGGCAGAGACTTGCAGAGGCCTATTGGCATCACTGCAGCCTGCTGGATGCTCCATGGATGGAGCAGACAGCAGCAGCAAGGCTGTCAGATGTCACCACGCTGCCCCAAAGCTTTTCAGCAGTGTTTTCTGGCATTGCGGCTCTCCAGTTTGCTTAGAGAGTGAGCGTGAGTGTGTTAAGGTGGGTGGGAGTGAGGGAAGTCTGCTCGTGTTACTACTCTCCTTCCTAGATTGTGAGGACCTGCAGCTCCAGGGGAAAATGGGAGACCCTGAGCCATGTTACTGGCCAGAGCTCTGGTTATGATGCATGTTGGAGCGCCTTCTGCATCCCGCTCCCTGCGACAGCAGCCACCCCTGGGGACACACCAGGCCCTGGGTATGGGCATCTGCTAGGTTTGGCGTTTGCCCACCTGCATCTGTCTCTACCCAGTCCTTGAAGAGCTGAGGAGTGGACAGGGGCCTGGGGAAAAGGGCTCTGGGCACATGAGGGACCTTCCCGGCCCCTTGGGGCAGGGGCTGCTCAGCCAAACTGTCTGTATTTTTAGTTGTTGATCTGTTTTCTCTCCTATCTGCGCCTTCCTCCTTGGGATGATTTGTCCTTTTTTTTCTTTTTCTTCCTCTTTCTGTCTTTGATCTGTGAAAATTTTTAGCCCTGTACATACTGTCCAGCTCTTAAGAAACATAGGCTATTTTATCAAATGTAAATGAGACCAGTAATCCCTGTATTATACAAATGATGGTGGTTTTCAAACTCAGGTTCTGATGGACCAAATAAAGTTTTGTTTTTTACTGAAGCTGTCTGGATTTGCCTTGCTTTGGGGATACTGGATGAGGTGCAGCACCGTGGGAAGGTGCTGAGGATGTGGGTCTAGAGGGAAAGGGAGGAAGGTGGCACAGGTCTGTGTGACTTAGGGGGCTAACGAAAAGCCTTTCCCGCAGTGAGCTGGGGTGGCTGGAGATTTCAGCAAGGGGCTGCAGGGAACCGGGGCCTGTGTGCTTGGGGCCATCTGCAAGATGGTCCTCGAGAGGTCCCCTCGCAGTGAGCGGTGCAAGATCCTTCTCACTAATCTGAGAGGGCCTCTACCTGCATCTCCTGCCCCTGGAAAAGGCATGGGACAGGGAGGCTTGTGATAAGGTGCTGCACCTACCAGGGCCTGCTGGCAAAGGGTGCGAGGGCCAGTAGCTCCCCAGCCTGGCTGAGCAGTACCAGCACGAGCTGATCTGCTCCAGCACTAGAGAATTTGGCTCAGTTCCTCAGGCTGCTGCTGCCTACTGCAGGGTTGCAGTAGTGGCAGGTGATACTTGCCTGGGCTTCATGTCAGCCTGTAAATTGGCTGAAGACAAGAAAAGGGGGGGATTTTGAACTTAAGGTTTCTTTAGCTTTACCTGGCCCAGAAATTAAAATAAAATAATAATAAAAAAAGCCTAAAGTAGAAACTCGCCAAATTCAGCAGCAGCCAGGCTGGCACCAAGTGCAGCGCGCAGCAGCCAGGAGAGGGCGGTGCTGACCCGGCAAGGGCTCCCGCGACGCCGCAGAGCAGCAGGGTCCCAGTTCCTTTGGCACGCAGGGGAGATGCTGGGCCCACTGCAGGATAGTAACAGTGAGGAACAGCATGGCCATGCCACAGTGCTGCTTCCTGTGGACCCCTTCTTCTGCACCCTGGCACCCATCTGCCGGGGGAGGAGGGTTGCAAAGTTAGGGTGCTACAAGGTTAGGACATCTCTGGTGTGCCAGAGTTTAACTGGCCAGGGACATGGGAGAGCTGTGCAGAGGGACCCCTTCCTCCACCCTCCGCTTTGAGACCAGCAGGTCAGGGGGTCCTGCACAGCCTTTCATGTGGCATCCTCAAGTTTGGTGTCCCAGGGCAAGGACAGTGCCCCAAGCAGACCTCCAGTGCCAAGCACAGCATGAGGATTGTAGGAGCGGGGTCGGGACTCACCCGCTTCCGCATCTTCAGGTCTTGGCAAAGGCTGCGTTACCTGCCTCTGCCGGACATCTTGGAGCTGCTGGAACTGCCTCAGCTCTACCCACTTTTCCCGGATCTTTGTCCAGCCTGGCACCAAGGCTTTGTCCAGGAAACCATCACCACCAAAGGGAACACTGCAGCTGGTGGGGGGGTTAGGCCCTGCAAAGTAAATGCAAGCACTCCAACAGCCTGCTCCCTATGGAGCCACCAGTGTGCTGCTTGGGGAGCCCCTGCCTCAGTTTCCCCATCTGTATCATGGAGGCAAGCCCTAGGGCAGTCCCAGCTCCAGGGGCAGGGGTGGAGGGGCCAGGGCAGCAGTTCCAGCACCTCTGACTGCCATTAGGGTGGGTTTTCTTTGCCTCCTTACTTCCACACTAGACAATGCTCACACCTTCCCCAAACCCTACAGCCCGCTCAGACAGCCTGGCCCTCTGCTCCACGACCCCTTTTCCCTCCCTAGCAACCCCCATTTGGGGGCCTGCGGCAAGGCAGGCAGAGCGGCAACCTGGCAAGGGGGAGCTTTCCAGCTCAGTGGAGGCAGCAGCCTGTGCGCTCCAGCCCGCCAGCCCGTCTCTCGCCTGGGGTGGGCACCTTGAGAGACCAGTAGGGAGAGACAGAAGGAGAGAATTTCTGTCTTTCTTAGAGCAACTTGTAATAGATTTTCTGGGCGAAACATCTTTGCATTCAGGATGCCCTGTCACAAGCCATCAGCCTCAGCCGGAAAGAAACAGATGGAGAGTTAATTTTGGTGGGGAGGGCGGTGAGGGCACTGCCTCTCTCTTTTGCTCGCCTCTCCTCTCGGTCTGCTCGGGGAAAGAAAGCTCAAAGGCAGAGGGAGGGTTTAACCCTTGCATCCCTTGTAGCCTCTGCTATCCTGGCCTCTCCATGGCCTCTCAGAGGTCAGGGTTGCCCCACATGTCTTGATCTGTTCCCCGCCACCCTGCTAAAGCCCAGGACATGAGGCAAATTGCACTGCAGTTAGCTCAAAGTGTGCCCTGCTGCCACCCTGCTGCCCATGCAGCTTTGGCAGAGGTTACCAGCAGGCACCCACCCTGGTCACAGTCCCATGCTGGCGGACAAGGGCGAACAACTAGTTTGAAGTGTGGGCAAGGCTGCAGCCCCGGAGCCCGCTCACACGCGTACAGGATGTCCTAGCCCCAGCCTCCTGTCCTCCCACCAACTCCATCTGCTGCCCAATGTCAAAGATGAGCTCAGCCACCACACGCCAAGTTATGTCTTTGTGGCATCCTTCATTGGAATGATGGCTGCCACACACAGCCCGCACATGGGTTGAGTCCTGCCGTCCCCAAAAGATCTGTCTTTCATGTGCCAGTAATGACAAGCCAAGCCCAAACAAGATAAGATCTGGACAAATCCTGCCATGTCCCCACTGACATGGCCCAGCAATGCCAGGATCACGGCAAGGCATAGGCATCAACAAGAACAGTGAGCTGAAGCCATGAGAGCCGTCACCTTGGTGGGCTACCAGTCCCAGCAGCCAGGAATTTCAGGCACATAGACAGCAAGAGAGGCTGTTGTGCAAAGCCAAGGCACAGCCATAGACTTTGACAAGGGCAAGTCACGTCTATGAAGGGATGGTTCTTCATGCTGCCCGACCCCAGGGAGTCGCCTTGGGAAAGGGATGAGCCTGGGGGGTTACCAGCTGGAGTTGCTTGGGAGCTGTGTGCCAGGCGAGGGGACACCTGGGCCGTTGACATAATTTTGGGGTGACAGGAGGGGACCTGGTGATGGCAGGGCTGCTTGTGTCAGGAAATCCCTTTGCCTGAGGTGGGACCGTCAACTTTACTCTCCTCTTCACCTGCCTAGACACATGCTGAGGGACACTGTTAGAGGCCAGGTAGATTACCAGGTAGAGGTAGGTTACCGCCAGGTAGGGCAAGAGATTTTCAGTCCAGCTGAGAGCAGCTGCTGTTTTGTGCAGCAGGACTTCAGCATCCTGCAGAGTCAAAGCAGCAGGGCAAAATGGGTTACATCTGCTGACAGCTGAAAAGTCATCTGAGTTGCAGGCCCTGCAGCCCCATGCCACAGCTTTTGCTCTGAAGAAGCCAAGCAAGACAGCCTCACAGGTACAAGACAACATGAGGAGTATGTTTCTGCCAGTGCCGGGGTTGGGAGGCGAGCAGGGGTAAGAGACGCCCCATTCACCACCATAGGTGGGGACGAGTCACCAGCGAGGCAGTTTGGGGAAGGGCCAAAGGGCGCAGCTAGGAAAAGGGGATCTCACTAGCGGACTGAAGGAAGAGAGAGGAATCGTGGCTGGAGCAATTTAACTTGCAGAGTGCATAAGGTAATCAGTATGTTGCCAGGTAATTTTAGGAGTGTTTTAGGATGAAGAATCTTGCAAGGTCACCTGTACCAAAATAGCTACATCAGTAATATCAGGTGACACCACCATTATTCTGGCAATGACACCTAAAATACCCTATTTGGGTACGGATGTGGCAGAATTGAGCTCCACAAGGAAAAAATAATTAGGGGAAACTTGTTTATTTGAGAGGAGATTGGGCAGAAAAAGGGAAATATGTGGTCAGTGAAAAGATGGGTCCAGAAATAGGAAAAATGGAGAATAAGGTATAACTTTAGGTAAAGAACAAGGAGGTAGGGGATGAGATCTTCTAACATTTGGATGTAGATGCCTGTGATGCTGGCTTGCAGAGACAAGCACAGTAGACAACTGCTGGGAACCTCATCAGTTACTCTGCCAGGATAATATCCGAAAGACTTGGTGTGGGGTGACAGCATAAGGAACGATGGACCCTGGTAGCAGCTGGTAGAGGGAAGAGCGATGAAATTGCAATTCAGCAGTAGTTGGGCATGATTTGTAAGGTTTAAGATATAATTTATAGTGTTATAATTGTGCACAGTAGTGTGCCAAAAGATAGTTGTATTTGATTTAGCAGTTTCTTAGCAGTGGTACTCAATAGCAGCATTAGCTAATCATAATAGTAGCACTTAATAAACACTGTGGACCCTTAAATCAATCTTGTCGTAAGTCTACTGTCTGCAGGGGGAGAGTAAGACCTGGGAAGTAAGAGCAAGTAATTCAGGAAGGGGGGGTCTGAGGAAGATTGGTGTTGTGCTGATTCTGCATGTGTGGCTGGAGCAGGAAGAGAGGTGGGACCATGGGCATGAAAATAAAGCAGGAAGAGAAAGAGGGGATGTCATGCAGAGATGTGTCATAGCCCATCTATAAAAACTACCTCATTAAGAGGCCACAGCTTTTTGTGAACTACTACGAAAAGTCAAGGGACAGAGGCAGACATAGCATGGACTCCTCATTTGGAGAGACAGGGAGATGTAGCAAGGCTTTTGGAGAGCAGTAGGGTTATTTTCAGGAGGTAGAAGGAGTTAGTATGAGTACAAAAGACTTAGAGGTGGAAGCTGATTTCAGTAAAAGGTGATCTACCTTTCCCTGTTGCTATTGTGCATGATTAGAAGGCTCAAAATCAGAGGAAGAAAGATCATGTAGCTGAGGAGAGATCAAAGAATTCAAGAAAAGGGATGTCCAGGGATCACATCTGGAAAGGCTCAGCCGACATTTGTGCATGGGGATGGTTTTTGTGCGAAAGAGCCTGGACAGTCTCCAGAGCTCCCACTGCTGTCTTGGCCTCTTGGCTGCGATACAGCCCCCAACCCATGTGATGCAGGAGCCTGGCCTCACAAGCACATTTTAGCACAGGGGATGTCAGTCAAGGTTTTTGACTCTGGATGCCTCTAGCTGGCTGTTGTCATCTGTCTTTATTCCAGGCCCAAAGTCTCTCTTCTCTAAAGAGCCTACAGTACCCAAGAGACATCCACCAAGCTGATGGCTGCTTAGTGATGACTGTTGCCAGGATGATGGCTTGGGTCCACACCACATGCATAAAGGCCACAGCATTTAGGAATTTTTTTTTGTGCTGAGATGTGCTGCGTGTGAATTTTTAAGATGTGCTGAGGAGGCCATGCAGATGCCCTGGCAGGAGCAGGTTTTTGCCATCACATGAGCATGGCCACTACACACTTCACTCTGCGTGCAGTTGCCTTTTGGAATGGAGGCATGCAGGAGAAATTGGTTTCAAGTGGACAGCCCACCCTTTCCTGACCCACTAAGCCCAGTGGGTGCTCTCAAATGAGATGGCTGCCACTGCTGGGGCCCGAGGCACAAGTGAGGGGCTCTTGCTGCTTTCCCCCGTCCAGATGCCAAGGGATGGAGACAGGCCCTGGCTGCTTGTCAGTGCCTGCCACTGCTGCTGAGATGGCTCCTGGGCTCCCCTCCTTTCCCTTGCCGAGATATGGGGGCCGGGGCCGTGGAGGCCGGCAGGGTTTGCACTGCCGAGGCGCGTGGGAGGCGCAGGGACGTGTCAGGAGGCAAGGGCTCCAGCGTTCTCTGTGATTCACTCTGACTATAATGGGAGCTGCTGGTGAATATTTTATAGCTCCCACAGGGCAGATAGAACATATTGTGCATTTTACGCCACAAATCTCCGCCTAGAGACAAGAGGGAGGCTTAAAAAGAGCATGGTCAGCCCTGCTCCAGGGCGGCGGGGGGAGGCCGAGCCAGGCAGCGTCTGTGGAGCGGCGGCAGCGGTGCAAGCGGTGAGGCTTGGGGAGGGGGCTCCTGCGCCTCGGGCCTCCCCGGCTCCATGCAGCCAGGACAGGGGACGCAGGCCGGGGTGTGCGGGTGTGCACAGGGCCAGCAGTATCTCCTGGGTGCCCGGAAGGTCCCAGGCCGCAAGGGGTGCGTCAGCTGCTGCAGCGGGCCGTGGCTCCTGCTGCCTCCCTCGCCAGCTAAACACTCACTAGGCCACAGCCGCTGTGCCTCGTGGGCCTCCTGGCCCCCAAGCCAGGCCGGGTTGCTCTGCGGCTTTGAGGAGCAGGCAAAGTGCTTTGCCTGGGGCTGCTTGCGGTACGAGGGGGCTGCTCTGCACGAAGCTCACCCGCCTCAGCCGCTGCCTGCCTGGCTCTTCGTCAATAATGCAGCCCCTGCCCCGGAGCGCCTGCCCGCAGTGGTGGTTTGGGGGATGTGAGTGGCACCCCGGCTCAGCCGGGCAGGAGGCTGCACACAACTCCGTCCTCACCAGGGGCTGGCTCTCCTCTGCGGGCTCATCCAGAGCTGGAGAATGATGGAGGCTCCCTCGGCAGGAGCCCGCTGCCTTCTTGTCCCTCACAAATAGCATCAACCACACTTAGCTACCTAATCTGGGCCCAACCTGGGCATGGGGCTCTGTGGCCACCAAGATGTTTTTTTCAGGGCCCTTTTCCACAGCCATATTGCCACAACCACTCTGTTAAGCAGCCTGCTTTAGGAGGGCCCCTCCACGCGCACCCTTCGCCCTAGGGAGGTCTACACGCTGCTAGGGACAGATTTCCTGGCTTTTCCTGATGACCAGGAAGACCTGATAGTCTGAAACTACTCAGATGGGGACATGTAGGTCAGGGACTGAGGGTCAGTGTAGGATCCTTCCGAGTGCAACGAGACCTTCTGAGCTTTGCCAGAGGTTTCAGGTAGAATCCTATAACTTTGCTTTCTCCTACTTGTGGAAGTCCCCAGAGAGGCAGCAAACCTGAAATATTAAATAGGAAGCCTGTTGCAGGGATGCTCAGCCCCTGTCCCGGGCAGTTGGTGTGCAGGCCCACAGGGTGGGCTAGCATGGGGACAGGGACAGGACGTGACCCTGCTGCCCTGGTGTAGGACCTCGGCTGGTGTAGGACCTCGGCTTGTCTAGGATGGTGGGTCAGATGGGGGCTCTGCAGCAATGTCGTCTTGAATCCCTGGCTGCATTAAGCTGCTTTGGCTGCAGAGAAGTGTTTCTACCCTCTTAAACTCATTGCTCCAGCTCCCAGTGTGGACCCTGCTCCCCTCAAGCAAGCCCAGCTGCTTGGCTGGCTGGGATCCATTAGAGATATAGCCAGCAGCTACCTTGATGGACTGCATCTCGACTGGAGAGGGGGGAAAGAGCCATCTTAGAGCACAGAAACTGCTAAGCACGAGTTCCAATGGGTTAGGGACACCACTTAAATGTCATTGCTTGGTGCTAAGCAGCCCCTCTCCCACCTCCCCTCACCTCATATAAGAAAATCCTGCACTCAGCACAAAGTCAAGATCATCTCAGTGAGGCCCTTGATCTTGTGAGGCCCATTAGGTCTTCAGAGGGGGAGACCCTCACCACCTCAGATCTGAGTTGCCCAAAGCTCTGCTGTGCCAGCCATGGGCAGCTCCGACTACTGCCCCATATCCCAAGAGCGGCTTGGGGACTCCCTGACCCAGCAGCCTCTGGCTCCCGCATACATGCAGGGCACACCTGGTGCGCGCCCAGTATAGGCTGTGGCAAGCTCTGTTGCAAGTGCCCCCAGTGCTGGCAAAGCTTTTGCCTGCTGCCGTGACCTTGCTGCCCCTTGATCCATGGCCATGGTGAGCCAGAGCACCAGCAGCCAAAGATGAGTACCAGACCTTGCACATCCCAGGCTGTTCTACAGCCACTGGGAGCCCTATGGGCAGGAGACCCCGTCTCCATCTCCTGATGAGAGAATGAAGCACTCCAGTGTCCTCCCCATGCTTGGGAGAGAAGAAATGACGGGGAGGGAAGTAAGAAGTGCACCTTGTGAGCAGTGAGAGTTGATGCTCTGGGGTCTGATCTGTGGGGTAAGACCCTCGCCTGACCGTTCATGATGGCAGAGGGTGGAGTGGTTCCTCTAAGGCAGTAATACGGACTGGTGTTGCTGGGAGCTAATCCCATCCCATGGCTTCCTCGTGCCTCAGTTTCCCCAGCTGTGAAGCAAGGCTGGTGACCCAGGCTCTTGCCCTGAACTGGGCAGGACCATCCCGAGGCTGAGGTGAAGAGATTTCAGCGCTATAAGGAACAAGGGCAGAGTTTGCCATTCTGTTTAAAAAAGAAAGACCAATCCAGCAAAGGAGCAGGACAGTTTCTATCCTCCTCCTGTGTAGTCTCTCCTTTCAAATAACACTGGAAAAGGAGATAAAACCCTGGTCCCATGCCTGTCGACACAGGGACAGTTGGCACAGCTGCAGCTGCTGTGGTTGCACAGCCCAGGATGTCACGGGCTGGGCTATCGAATCTGAAAGCAATTAAAGCCATCATCAGTGCTAGCTCCGGGCTGGCTCGAGGCTGCAGGGAAGCTGCCACAACAGATCATGTGCTCAGTGCTGCTGGCCCGAGGACCAAGGCTGAGCCTGCATTCGCCCTGCTCCCACCTGCCTGCGAGGGCCGGCTGGAACCTTGCAAACCGAGACCTACATGCCAGTGGGGAGGTGCACTGGAAAATGCTGGTGTCACCATGATCTTCCAGGAGGTGATGAATGCTCTCCAAGAGACAACCAGGGCCCAAATTTTCCCAGCAGGGCAGAGCTGGTGGCCAGTACTTGGTACAGCTGTGAGCATGGGAAAGGTTAGGGTCATGGCATGGCAAGAAGAAAGCTGGGCAAGCTCCATGGAGCAGGCATCTGCTTGCTTTCTGTGGGACAGGTCTTGGGCCTGCAGCCTGGAAGGGCCCTGGCAGAGAGGCAGATTCATTTCTCCATGAACCTCCTTACAGCTATATTTCCAACCCTGGGACAGAGCCATTCCTTTCCCTGTAGAAGCTCTGTCCCACCAAGGTTGCCTGCTGTGTCTGGGCTGGCTCCCATGGTGGCCTTACTCATGCCATTAGGACCAGGAGAAGAACTTTTCGTACAGATTCATCTACAGCTGCTAAGTCCCTGAAACGGCTGCGGTAAGTAACATGATGAGGAGGAGAGACTGCAGGATGGGTGGAACTAGGGTGGCCCCCTGAGTCATCCCACCTGAGGGGTGGGTGCTGCAAAGGGCTGAGCAGCCAGTGCTCTCTCTTAGGGGCCTTGCAGCATTGCCAGACTGGGATGCAGGCAGGTAGCCCTGAGGTTAGCCATACTGTCCCGAAGGTAGCTTCTCCCAGCAAGGTGAATGGCCAGGCCAGATTCATTTGCAGAAGAAAGAGGATAGTCAGACCACAGCATGATGGACCCCTACTCACCCCTCCCCAAGCCTGGTGAAAAAAAAAAGCCCTGGTAGGTCTTATCCTGCAGTGTAGAGAGAAAAGGGACAAGCCTCTGGAGAGGTAGGATTATCTCTTCTGGCTCCAAGGGATGACAGATACCTGGCGCAGATGTGGCTGGGGATCTCTGAGAGCAGGTCTCAGCTGAGTAGTGGAGTCTGTCCTCCCCAAAGGGGAAGGTCTTAGGGTAGAGGGCTGGGCTGGCACACATTCCTAAGTTTTCAACATCCTTACATAAATTTTCATGTCAATTTTGTGCCCTAAGTCTATTCCTCAGCTTGTTGAGGGGGATAATGAATTAGGGTCCTTCATCCCTAGGCCTAGCAGATAGGACTTATGCAACTGAGTAGTTTGTCCAAAAGCTATCCAGGAAGTTAGAAGCTAAGGGAGAAGATGTCTCATAAATACATCTCCATTGCATACTGCTGAAGCAGGGGGTGCAAAGCCTGCCTTGATACAGAGCCTCTGCCCTCCCACTTAGAGCAGCTTCATCCCATTCAAAACTTGGTGTTATCAGTGCATATTCCTAGAACAGACTGTCTCTTCCTAGGGGATATGTCCTCTCCACACATCAGTGTGGAAAAATGGCGAATGTTGTGCAGGGTGATTTCAGAGGGCTTGAGGATGGCACCAGCTTTGGGCATAGCTTCCTAGGGCAGAGCTGGAGTGGATAGCAGGAGCTGTGGCATCCAAGGACCGGACCCCAGCACCTCGGTAGAGGAAGAGCCACCGCTCTGCATCTGAGTCCTTGGCTAGGGCAGCTGTTCAGAGGATAGCAGGCCCTATGGAGGGACTACCAATGCCACAACTACTGACTAGATTCACTAGAATGAAAGTAGAGATGATGACTCCTCTATGGTTAGAGCATGAGACCCAGGAGACTTGCTGGCTGATAGGGTCAATTTCATCTCTTCAACTATGCAGATCCCATTTGCCTCCCGCCCTTCTCCACATCAGGTCTAAACCCTTCACATCAGGAGATAACTCCAGTCGTGTGATGTACAGCACCTAGCACAAGACCAGCCCAAACTTGCCCTGGGGTGGCATCAGGCAAATGCTGCTTGAAAGCCTGTGGGGAGTCACTCCCAGGCACTAAGCAGTGGCTCCAAGCTGGCCTGGGGTCCATCTTTGAGGCCCCAGCACATACAAATATTTTGGTGAGAGGTCCCTACCAAGGAGCCTGTTAATGCCTGATCAAGGTGCTCCTAACTCACAGATCTGATCCAGCACTCCGCAAACATTCAGAATCAGGATTCTGGGGCTCAAAATGGCCCTAAAAACCCAGCCTGCACTGCCAAGGTCTAGTGAGAAGCACGGTGGGGGTGTGGGGTCATTTTTTCCCCTCCTTCTGCACTAAACAGTTAAGCAGAAGTTTGCTGGTATGGAAGTTGAACATTGTCTTGAGGCACATTTTCTGTTTTTTCACTTGTGAAATATTTCTGTCAGAATCAGTTAATGTACAAATTAGCAGCGGTGGTCTCTCTTACGTCTTCTGACTCACTAATTTGACAGGGGGTGTTTCAGTGGTGAAGCTAGCTCTTGACAGGCAAATAGGAGGTCAGTAATCGTGTCTTCCCGGGAAAGGACCTGCAGGTTGAGGCCACGGGAGAGGAGGGGGAAGGGAGGCTGTGAATCAGCCAACCTGCTGCTGTGACAATTAGGGAGCAGGAGCGGAATTCTTGTTGAGGCTAGGAAAGTATCGAGCAGAGGTTTGCCAAGGTGTATTCTCCTTCCCAATCCATCCCAATGTTCCTTCCATTAATTTTTCTTTTTTTTTACTCCAAGGGCTACTGTGCTAGGTAAGGAGATGGGGAGGACGTGATGATGGGTTTGGGGATCTTGAATACTGGAGACGCAGATTTGGTTTGTGCTGTTCGAAGCCCAGGATGTCAGAAGGCCACTTGGGCTGCTAAGCAGTTATGCTCAGGAGCTCATGGAGAAGAAAGCCCCAGCACTTTCAAGTGATGTTGAAAGCACTAGGCAAAGTGGGGCCTGTCCTGGGACGGTGGTCGGGCCTCCTGGGAGGGCAGAATAGTGCTTCAAGGAAGTTGTCAACAAGAAGTTACAGGGCAGGATGAACCCCAGGGGATCTGTGTTATACCTTCAAGGTTGTCTAATCCTTCCACATGCAGCCCTCAGACCCCTTCAGACAACCTAGACTGCCTCCTGACCACAGCATGAGGGAGCCAGCATGATGAGGAGGCCATGCAGAAGAGATGCAGGTTGTTGTTTGCCTCAGAGAGCAAGAAGGGAGAGAGCCCATTGCTCCTTGGCCCTTTTCCTCACCTCTCAAGACAAGTTGTCAGGCTACTCCTGTGCATCTTGATCTCCGTTTGTAGGACAACAGCGCTTATGGTAAGCCTTTTTCTCTTGCTGAGTTTTGTAGAGAGTAACTGGGTAATGCCCATGCAATGCTGCACGTCTGAGGTATTATTTTTGTGCATGTTACCATTTCACCAGATTACCAGTGAGGGAAGTATAGGGTCAGTACAGTGCAGGCCCCTTTTATTTCTGTATCTGAATAATTAGTTTGCTAGCTGATATCAGGGAATGCACCACTGCCTGCAGGGGCCTGGAGACATGTGCTACATTTTACAGCGATGCACAGCGGACTGGCCAGAGTTAAGGCATACGCAAGGGATTCAGCCCCAGAGTTAAATGATGCTCAGAACCATGTCCTTCAATCTGTCCCCCAGGAAAGAGGCTCCCAGAACAGATGGATTTTCTGTCTTCCCCTAGGGGTCAACAACCTTTGGATCTGTGGAGGGTTGTTTGCTAAAAATCACCAGCATTGGTCACTTGTGAATTTTCACTCTCCAATCCCAGTTTTCTGGGGTGTGTGGTGGGGGGTTCTTACCCACAAGCATGATGGAAGAACCTGCAGTGCTATTCTGTATCTCTTGGCTCAGCTTTACTTCTTAGAAATTCAGAAGACCTCTCTCTTCCAGCTTAGCCAATTCTAGCAGAGCAATTCCCAGCATCACTGATACAGAAACATTGCCCAAAGGTGAAGGCAGGAATAAAACTAAGCAGGACTCACAGGTTAGCACCTTGGCAGCAAGAGGGATCCAGCCTGGACAGTCCTTGGATTAAACTAGCCCAAGCCTTACACATTGGGAGGTCTTTGTGAGGTTCTTTTCTGATATCAGGTGCCTTTGAGGTGCTGAACCCCAACTTCAGTTGTCTAAACAGGGCTGCTCTCAGCCTCTGCTCACACTACTCTCCTTTGATGTCTGGACCCCAATATAGAATGTATTGGGTTAGCCCAGATTGGCACTTGGCACCAAGAACAAACTGGAGAGTCCACTTCCCAGCTATCCTTAAAGCCTTTTATCCAGCTCGTTCAGACAGCCCACCATCAGGACTGACCCACTGGGCCTGAGTCTGCTCAGCCTCTCGGAGGAAAACAGAGCCCAGGCCCTTCTAACTTGACTAGGACTTGGTTCCTACTGAAGTATGCAAAGGTGTTTTGTGGCTGCTTTGTCCAGACAAGAGAATATTTGGGGAGCTCCAGCCCTCACATGCAGGAAGAGAATTAGAAGGAGGCCATTGCACCATCCTGGTTATTTTAAATCCCTCTTGCAATCCCAGCAAAGCTGTGGGCTTCATGTTGGCCTCAGCTGTGTCTGCACGGTCAGTTCCACTGATCAACAGCTTGTCACTTGTCCACTTACAGGGAGCTGACTGTTAAATCTAGCTTGTCCAAAAGCTCTCAGGCTAACCAGCTTGTAAAAGTCACCTATATAGTGGTCTAGAAAAAATAGATTTACTAGGTGCATGGTTGGATGTTCTTTGATGTCTAACCCTATTGGTGACCTTTGAGGTCTCACACTTAAACCACTGTGAGATCATGCACCAAGATTTCCCAATTGAATCACCTTTAAGAGGATAGAAGTATAAACTAAATAAGGTGAACGCCATTGTGAAAAGTGCAGCTCCAAAGCATGTTCATACAATTCAGTATTCTCCTGTGTTCACCTCTTCCTATTGATGTTTACTGATGACTTTTTGGGAGAGAGTTGCTCATTGAGTTTTTTTCTGAAGATATGAAATTACTCTCGATGCTGAGGGTGGATTCTGTTGTCTGTGTAACATGTACACTCTTGTAACATACAATATTTGAAGAAACTCAGTTTCAGCAGTGTTACGGTGTTGACCTGCATATATCCTCACATATTCCTGACATGGTCTCAGCCATGGTCAACTCCACCTAAACCTACCCAAGCCAGATGTCAAGGTAATTACCCTACCTCTTGTTATCTGGTTTGTAGAAATACTGCATTTCATCTAGCGGCTGAAAAACTCCTGGGAAAACAAACAAACAAACAAACAAACAAACAAACAAACAAACAAACAGACAAAAACACTATGCTTAAAACAAAGAAAATAGCTTTGTACATCTTCCATTCTATAACTTGCTTTTGGCAAGATGTGCAGACAGGTCAGATGTAGGGTCAGCATGTAAGGAGACAGTAGGTTAACACACTGTTTTTCTCTCTCAGCTTAATCTGGCCATCTCTTTTGGAGCACCACCGATACTATAAACCAATCACAATGTAAGAGTAACGGAGATACCTTGATTGCTACCCTTGGTGTGGGATCGTCAAGGTCAAGGATGGCTTTGCGCAGGACTGCAATTTCTTTCAGAGGCCCCGGCAGAGGACAAGGCCCTGAAAATGGAGAGCAAATCAATTCTCAAGGGTAGATTTGCCCTCAAGGGACTGGCATGACTCAAAAGCAGCGATGGCACAGAGCTGATGGTTCTCCAGGAGATGAGGACACAGAGAACCTGTTCTCCCCAGACCCTGCCCTTCTGCCAGGGCAGGTTGCACGACTCCAGGCAGAGGTCCTCTTGTCCTGTGCACATTGACCCCCTTTTAACAGCATTACTGAAAAGCATCAATGACAGCACCAAAACCTAGTTGCTGCCTGATGATGACCTCCTCTTATAGACCTCCATCTCAGATGCTCTCTGACCTCCTGCCTTGCTCCACACTCACCACTATGCTCCTACTTCAACACCGTGCTGGCCACAAGCCCGGCTGAGCTTGTAGGAGGAAAGAGAGAACTGAAGGGAGCAGGCAAAGGAGCTCTTCTCACCAGGCTGCCAGCTGGGTGCTCCCGTGCTGAGGGGCAGCAAGCATCAAGTATCAACCTCACCGATGCCTCGAAGCCCTCAGAGGGAGTTGCTGTATTCAGACGGAGGCTGGGGTGAAATGACTCAGGCAGCACAAATCAGCTGTGACAGGCCCAGAAAGGCTGAGCCTGGGGGTGCGGAAAAATACAAGTTAGTTTCCTTTTCCTTACCATATGTTCTCCTTCAGCTGTGGGCGGCACGATAATTATTGCTATCCACCATGCTAGTCTGGCTTGTCACACAGCCTGCCTGCTGCTCAGCAGCAAGGAGCTGAGCTTCAGGTCTGCAGGCAGCACCCGGGCACCAGTTTTCGCACAACCCGCTCCTGTGGGACAAGTCCCTGAGCCCTCCAACTGAGAAGCAGGAATTTGGATTGCAGGTCCCCATCACAGGGGCAGGCCCTGGTCCCCACATTAGATCCTTCTTGGCCTGAAGGGACAAGAACTGGAGAGCAGGCTGTGGGTGACCTTCCCCCAGTGGCACTGCCCGGGGAAGGCATGTCATCCCATCATTCAGTGTGTGCCCTCCCCCAATGCCTGCTGGTCATCCCCCAGCTGCATTAAAGCCTGGTGTAGGTACCGCTGCCTTCCGTAGCAGGGTGTAGCCACGGAGGTCCTGGGCTAGCTCCAAGCTTTGCTGCTGCCAGGGTGCTAGGATGCTCCTTTGGGCCAGCTACCACTTGGTCAGATCAGAAGAGTTCCACAGAGTGCATTCCTCAGATCAAGAAAGAGGTAGGATTTGCAGGGGAGAGGGAAAGAGTGGGTGGACTAGACCGCTAGAAATTCCTTCCAGCACCAGCTGTTCTGTGATAAGGCAGAATTTCTGCTGTAGGAGGAGAAACACCAGAGTTTAAGGCATGCAGGGTCTCCCTGGTATGCACAAGACTCAAGTTAGGAAGTTGTTCTCCCAGGTGACAGTGATCATAGGGCTTGCAGGTGAGTGACACTGCACCTGGAGGTTAGGTCAATATGAAGCAGGATGAAACTCTGCTTGGTCCAATCTGACAGTCCCCTCCAGAGTACATCAGTGACTCTTCCCAGCCTCCCATCACTTCTCCCCATCATAATGACACTGTGACAAGCACCCCTGTTGGGGTCTTCCAGGACTATGTAGGCCAGAAAGGTTGAAGCATGACAGGTTCTTATTGTTGGGGCAGGGAGGTATTTGTTCACCCATGAACTGCCATCCGTACGTGGGTTAAAGTGGCTCTTCATTTGCCACAATCTGTCTAGCATTAACATGAACTTCTTCACTCCATTCACCTGGCAAGTGAAGGATGATCCCAGTGACTATCATCACAGTGTCTCCTCGTACCAGAGCTCAGAGCCTCATATAGAGGACTGAATGTTAATGAGTGGGTCTGAAAATGAAATAACTTCCCTTTCCCAGACTTCAAAACTAAGTCCATTGCCTTCACAGTAGTCACTAAGTGGAGCTGAATTTGGACCTATCACCCTGAGCTGGCCCCTTCACCAAATGCCTGCAAGTGGGTCTGGCTCTGGGCATTTGCAGTTGGCAGCTTGCACCACGAGATGTACTGGCACCATGAACTGCATGACACTGTTTCAGAGGAGGTAATGGCTGACATGCATAGTCAGAGTTCAGTCCATAGGAATTAGGTGCAGAGAAGGAGAATAGAGATTTCATACCTATAGAGTTGAGGATGGTATTGCAGGGCTGGCAGCTGAGAAAGAAACAGTTGAGCACATTTAATCTACAGATCAATGAGAAAAAATTAGTGTCATTCTCCTCTCAAGGATTCTCAGGTGGAAGATGGTATCAGGGTCTTTGGAGCAGGCTTAGACTGCCGATAACAGAAGCTTGTTCCCAACTATGATATTTTTGAAGCAAGCTAATGGCTTCTCCATCTGGCTTGTGCTGGCCAAGAATTCCCACAGCCATACAGGGACACCATCAAGGTGTTACTGAAACTGGGAACATCTGGGCCTGCCACGGGACTAAGATGCCGCTCACTTTCTATTTGCATCCATAGATATGTTATCTTGCCAGAGAAGGAAAGGTGAAGTATTACACACATTGGCTGACGGACTCACTGCCACAGTGGTGGAGTATTTAGGAATAAGGAGAGTGATGATATCCAGGGTTAGCATCATGCCTGCTTAGAAAAGGTCTGAAAAGTGATAAAGTACATGCTCTGGAACTTGAACTACTTGCTCCTCACCATGGACTAGGATGAAGTTTGGTATGTGACTACACTTGTCTCTGTCCAGATCTCATACCTTTCTCTGGATCTGTCAGATCTGCTTCTGGCTGCTGTGTAGGAAGTAGCTGAGCTGTGACTGTCATCTGATTTAGCCATCCCTGGGCTCTTACATCCAGGACCAGCCTGTTTCCATTCTGTTATGTCTCACTTACTGCAAAAGGAAATGAGGAGAATTTGGAGGATGTCAGCAGGACTTTGCCTCTGTGAGGACGTATTTCTGTGGAAATTGGACTGTGTTGCTGAGTTTCCAACTTAGAAAGCCCTGTACAGGCTTCTGGGTTCTGGCTTTGGTCTGCCCTCAGAAGGATTATTCACAGCTGTAAACAGTGTAGCTAGGCCTGACTACTGGCCCAGTCTCTCTCCTATGAAAGACACCTTGTGTAGAGGTCTAGAAGGAGACACTGAGAGTGGGATGGAGATATGCCATAATTTGGCATAACTCATCCTTCCTGGACCATCACAGATGCATTTATGTCTACCTATGGGCTTTGCTTCCCATTACCGCAGTAGCTAGTTCTCTCCTCAGCTACTCTGGCAGTCTATATAAAACCTTTGTAGAAGTAGGAGCTTTCATCCAGATGCCTTGCCCCAACCCCTAGTCCAATTTCCCATCTTCTTCCTAGACCTTTGATAAACTAGGAAATCCCTTCAACACTTTCCCACTGTGGACACTCAGGTTTACAGTTCACATTTTTAACAACTCATGCTAGTTAAACCAAATAGGTTCATGACAGTCCTAAAATCCATCAGTTATGATTATAGATAGCACATATCTAGATTGCCCCTCTACTCAGCCCTGGTGAGGCCACACCTGGAGTACTGTGTGCAGTTCTGGGCTCCCCAGTACAAGGGGGATGTGGAGCTGCTGGAGAGAGTCCAGCGCAGGGCTACGAGGATGATCCGGGGCCTGGAACATCTGCCCTATGAGGAAAGGCTGAGAGAGCTGGGGCTGTTCAGCCTGCAGAAGAGAAGGCTGAGAGGAGACCTGATCAGTGTCTATCAGTACCTCAAGGGAGGCAGGGAAGAGGATGGGGGCGGCCTCTTTTCACTGGTGGCCGCTGATAGGACTAGAGGAAATGGCCACAAACAGAAGTACCACAAGTTCCACAGGAACTTAAGGAAAAATTAGGAAAAATTTCTTGACAGTGAGGGTGACAGAGCATTGGAACAGGCTGCCCAGAGAGGTTCTGGAGTCTCTTTCTCTGGAGATCTCCAAAACCTGCTTGGACACAGTCCTGAGCCACCTGCTGTAGGTGACCCTGTGTATGCAGGGGGGTTGGACTAGATGATCTCTAGAGGTCCCTTCCAACCTTAAGCATTCTATGATTCTATGATATACTACTTGTGTTGTTTGAGTATCTGATTCCTGCCTCAGTTTCCTCATGAGATCACTCCCCGTAGCCTCAGCAGACATCCTGCAGATGTGGTGGAGCTGTTCTCAAAGGGGACACTCACTTGAGATGCCAGAAGAGGCGACTGCTGAAAAATAATCCAGTTTTGGGTGGCTTTCCCAGGTTCCCCTCAGAGGTTGCAACACAGAAGGGAATGGATCCAGCTCCTACCCTACAGCTGGACTATCCTTGCTGAACCTCATCCTGAGGACTCAGATCACTATGGTAGTTGTCATTCAAATGTTAAAGTAAAATTTAGGAGAAATATGTGGTGCCACAGGCTTAGCAAAAACTCAGGGTGGGGGGGTTGTTTGGAAGATTTTCTGCACACCAAACATGAATCTTGCTTTCTCTTTTTTGTTTCAGAGTGAATTATAAGTAAATAAATAAATAAAACATATTTTCTTTTTCCTCTTCCATCCAATTTCTCTCTGATGCCCAGCATCCCTGGGAGATACCAGTGTCTCGCCAGTGACCTGAGCCACAATTGGTTCTGCCCAGCCAGTTGAGTGAATCACTGACTCTTTAAACTGGTTCCGCGGCGAAGGACCTTAATCGAGTCACCGCACTGGGGCCAGGATGCTGATGCGATGTGACAGCAGCCCCACACACCTCCCTGAACGCGGCTGCTTGGGGCAACGGCCAGCACGCTTCTGAGATCCCGGAGGGTCACGAGGGAGCCAGTGGCGGCAGGGCTTTCCGGCTGGCTTCTACCTCGCACCCCGGGGTGGGGGGAGAGTTAGGTCTCCTCCCTACCTGGAGAGGGCTGGGAGGCATGGGTGGCATGGGGCTGAGGGAACAGCGAGGGGGCCAGGGAATCCTGCACCGGCTCTGGAGTGATCTCTGACGTCACTGGAAGGCAGCTTAATATCTGTCAATCGCATGGAAAATTGCATGTTTGGCCCCAAAGCCCTCCTCCCTGCCCATTCCAACCCCCCCTCCACCGTCCTATTTTGAAGGGCTCATTTTCTCAGTGCTAATGAAAGTGACAGCCGGGTAGGGTTGGTATTTGGTATCATCAGTGAGAATATTAATGGCTGGTGCTCAGAATTAACTCTTTGTGAGTCCAGCCAAAGGCCGTGCTCAGCGTGGGGCTGCCTCTGGAGCCTTGCCTTCCCAACTCTCTGTCACATCATGCAGGGCAGGAAGGTACCCCAGTTACAGGAGATTTTATTTGCCAATTTGGAGCCTGGGGGAGACTATTGACCCAACTGCCTCCTGCTTACAAGTATCCCCTGGGGTAAACAGAGACGTGGAGACTGAAGGGCTGATGACAAATGTTAGTACCTATTGCAGCTGTAGGAGTGAGGGGTCATGATAATGGTGATGGATGAGCGTCACCGAAGGCCCTTTTATGTGGTATTATCAGGCTTCTTTAGAGACCAGAGGTGATCTGTCATAACCAGTCTGGGAATAAGGAAAGGGGACAAGCTCGGCTTGAAACCAGGCAGGCTCTGGCCATCTGAGCATGTTCCTCTTCACCACCAGTACAAGGGTGGTGACTGTTTGGCTGGGAATGTTGGTGGTTGGCTAGGAAGCAGAATTCCCTGTAAGGGCTGGAAAATATCTACTTATGAATGCTGAAGAACAAACATATCTTAAAATCTCTTCTGTAATTCTGAGGATTTTTCCCCCTCTCTCCTTTGCTCCATCATTGCTGTCTCATTTGATACTATGCTCACCTAGGACACTGATGCCAATTAAACTGGCTTGTGTAAAATCAATCAGTTGCTGCTTTTAAGAGGCTCCTCAAAAACAGTATTTTCTAGTTGATCCTACTAGCAATGGAATTCTTGCCAGCGGTGAAGGGGTCCTTTGTGATGGCTTCCCCTTCATGCACATCCTGTAGAGGATATTCATGTGCATAGTGAGGACACCTGTGGAATACCTGGCAGAGTACATGGCAGCATCCCCAGCGTGTAAAACTACACACTGACCAAATCCCCCTCAGGGCCAAGGAGGCATCTTACGTCTTGTCAACAACATCTAGCGGCTCCCCGAGCAATAACTATTGAAGATTAGCAGTGCTGAGATAAAGATACAGTTTTAGTAGACTTAAGAGGCCCTTATGAACCATTGGTGGAGTCCCGCCTGTGTGTCCAACCTGTGTATCCAACCTGTACTTCAACCTGATACAACCTGTACCATCAACCCCTCTTCACACCTCCTGGGAAGGCCCATGACAGTCTGCAGTGTAAGTCCTTTATTAAATCTATCCTGTTGAACTGTTGAGTGTCTCTTTCCACTGGTGTCTGACTCTCTCTTGCCCTCCTTGAAGTCACAAATTGTCATAGCCCCTTAGAGAGAACATGCCTTTTTGGGCTGCATCTTAGCAATGAATGATCATAGTCATGAAGAAGTTAATTCATAATCTGGCATGTCAGCCTAGATGGTGATGGGCATACATGTTATCCCTGCAAATGAAGAAAAGAAAGGAGAGTCCTACTGTGCCAGAAACACCAGGCACTACTCAGTAGTTTAAGGAGTTCCACTGGAGAGCCAGGACGGATGACAAAGGGTCAGGGAAAACAGAGGCACGTTTTATATAAATATCTATCCAAACTTTGAGTATACTATGATTCACTTGCAGGTTGCTTGGTTCTACCATCACTTGAGTTTGTGTAAAGTCAGAGGGACTCCATGAATACCAGCAGATCAACAGCAGTGACAGGTCAGGCTTAAAGGAAGAGTGTGTGTAACACAGGAAGAACAACTTGTCATCAGTCTTCAGTCAGGATATGAGGATTTTTGGCAGGGGCTCAGCCTGTTCCGGAGAAGGCTGTTTGTCTCTAAAGACTCCTCTAATTGGCTATGTTTAAGGATACCTCCTGGGCTGTCTTTGTCTCCTCGCAGCCAACAGGACACACGTCCCTAAAATGACACTAGCTAATTAAGGCCATGGAAGCCCAAGAACTCTTCTGCGCCTTGTTTGTTATCTAAGAGCCTGAGGCAACACTGAAGCCAGTAGGACCTTGACAGGCAGCAGGGGAAACCTAGTAATGACAAGGCCACCAAACCAGTCAGGGAGAAAGACGGAGAAGAATACAGAAATCAGCAACGACAATAACAGCCACTCCTATTGTGCCTAAGAGATCTGGGATCAATGAACCAGAGAGAATCCCTACTCCTCACCTTTTCCAAGCACTTCCAGACTAAGATGGGATGGAGGGATGGATTGAGAAAGGGAGAGGGCTGGCAATAGAGTCCATTGTGTGAAGACTAAGAGATGATGATCTTATGAAGCTGTTTCACTCTTGCAGCATCATTTCAGTTTCAGTAGAGAACTATCCCACTCATCAACTGCCCAACCTATGTGGCTGTTCTAATTCCTTTCTATTCACCTTGTACAGCCAGAATCAAGGGCTGAAAGTGTGTAAGCTGTTAAGCACACATGCAGAGGTGGAGCTGGAGAACATTTCATGTGAGGACAAAAACTTTTTCCCTATTCTCCACCCTCCAATTTTGCCTTGTGAGAAAGATCACCTCCAGCAGTGTCCCAGAGACCATTCCCATCCTCCTCACCCTGTACCGTTTGCATGCCCCCAAGGATTACCCCCCATGTGTTCAGTGTAGTAGCACATATATGCATTGATATCAACTGCCCTTAACAAAGTCCATGTTGCAGATAGTCTGTTGTCTATCGTCATGGAAGAAGGTCATCTGATTAATGTGGATATTGGAACACATGTCCTAATGCCAGAAATTGCGCCAGTCATGGTCTAGGTCTGGAACAACCGCTCTTACCTCTCCCAGGCCCTCAAAGTCTTCACTCAGACTGGCTCTCGCTAACTTTTTTCCTTTAAGCCCCAACAACGCGGCTATCAGGTCAGTCATCAATATTGGTAATTATCGGAAAAGCAACCAGCTTGTTTTCCTCCCTCCAGTTCAAGTCCACCGCCTCCTCCCCAAAACTATGGTTCTTGACTTGCACATAGTTCTCCAGCTCCCAGAGGAAAAAAAAGGATCACCTGTGAAGAAGGAGCATGGCCCATTTCTGAGAGCTGAGTTCATTCTGTTTCCTCCAATTAAGACATCTGGGAGCCTGTGAACCACATCCTAGGAAGCATTATCTAGTATATCTCCATTGATTCACAAGACATAATGCACCTGCTGGAAATTTTCATAACATGCCAAATGGTCCCTGTGATTCTTTCTTCTCTGACATCGCAATATTAGACTAAAAGAGAGATGTTTTGTGCCATGTTCCAATGTGCCAATATCTAGTAGTGTGGTAAAGCACCATGTTTAATGTTTGCCATTGTCTGCTTCAGTCTATTGCTGGTGGGATAGGAATACACTGGGGAATTCTGTCTGTTGTTTTGAATTTTTCTGGAGCAAAGTCATGCACTTGTGTTTGGCACTTGCAGAGGGAGGAGAATTCAGGCTGCCTAAAAGAGTTTCCCCAAGAAGGATTTAATGGTCAACAGAAGCTGATCCTGCAGAGAGATCCAAGATCATAAGAACAGAAATCTGTCTTCTATATGCTAATAGTCCAATCCCTATGTCTTGAGTCTGGTTTGCTCTGGTATTTAAGAAGATGAGCGTCTTGGTGGCCTATTGCTAACACAAGTAGAAACTGACTGGAACTAGGTACGTGGATGTATTCCTTGAGATAAGACAGCTTTCTGTCCAAAGGTGAGAAGGAGGAATGTTACTGTGAATCATGCATTGACCATTGCAGCACAGGTTGAAATTGCATGCATTTGTAGAGAGGTGAATAGTGCATCTTCTCTCTTGTAAAATTAACTGCTGTTTTTCTGATGACTTTTCTTCACTTATAATCACTGTGTGTCAGATTCACTTTCCAGTGGAGGCTGCTGAAAAGGAGAACAGCAAACTACACAGCTCAGAGTAGGGGCCTCTACTAGGCTTTAGGAATGTAACTCGCATTTCCTCTTGTCTTTGCCTAGTGCAAGAAGTATCAGTTGCACTATGCGGTTCTTTCATGAACTGTTTCCTGGGATGGTGGCCCAGTTTCACTGATAGGAATTTCTATTTGTGCCTGCGGGGGGAGAAGCATTAAATTTTGTATTAGCCAGTTCAAGGTACTAGAAATACTCATGTCTTACCCAAGTGGAGTGACACTGAAATAAAGAAGGCAAGCAAGGGTGGAAGAAGGACAAGTGGAACAATTTGCCACCAGGCTTTCACCAGCATATGTGAACATTTTAGCCACCAGCTCCTCACTCTTACAGCAGAGTTCTAACCACATCCCCATCGCCATAATAAACTCCAACAAGCTCTACAGCCTTGGCAAAACCCACCATCAATGTCAAACCAGGGTGAACATGCCTGTTGTCATTTTCTTATCTAACTCAATTAGGTCATAAGGTGTCTGTGATTGCATCAGTCTCTCAGGGAGTGTTGTATAGCACCCAGCATAATGGGGGCCTGAACTTGGCTGATCAATTGCTCTGCTCGGTCATCATAAAAAGAATAACTACCTATCACCGAATGCACTTCCAATCTGGTGGGAGATACAGTGTCAGATGACTTATCTGAGTCATCAGAGCAGAGCAGTGCTTTTCAGGGGATTAGATTTTGTAGAGACCCTTTTGTCAGTCCTTTTATTATAACAAAAAAAAGAATACTTTGGCTATTAATGGTGAATCTTTATTTTGTTTCTTTTGTTTGTTTGTTTTCCAAACAATAAGCCAATGGAAAAAAGACATTTGAACTGCTTGCAGAGAAAGCAGATAAAGACAGGTCATTGCTTCAGTAAGATTTTTCTCTGAATGCTGCTTGCAAAAGCCATGTTCCTCTAGATGGTCTTGAGAGATCTGCATGGAGTCTATAATAATCCTAGGAACCAAATTACATTTTGCTTATGTCCTTTTTACCATGATTCTGTGAGCATTCAAAGCCTGGAGTTCACAACATATGACAGAACAAAAACCTCCTGTGTGTTACACTCCAGAAAAACACACAAATATTAATTTGCATCCTGAAGACTTAGGGGTCTGAGAATGGGACATGGAACTTCTTATGTCTTTTTAGTTAATTAGTCTCCATACAGCCTTTCTAATAGCTGAAAACCCTTGTTCATCTGAGAGCATTTCACTGAACTGCAGGAATATGTGTCACTAAGATCCCTGGATCAAAAATCCTTGTCTTCATGTTGAACTGCTATTGGCCAATGCAGCAGGATTTCATCAGCTAGGAAAGTGAAAATATTCATGATGAAGATGGAGAAAACAGACAAAAGTAAGGAAAAGGCTCAATACCCAAGGTTTACATGGGAATTGAGGTTCTAAGTGTCCTCACAGAGAATACAAAGGCTGCCCATGAGCTTGACTACAGAGTCTCAACAAGTCATCTTCATCGAGGCTCAGCCATACATAGCCAGAGTCCACTGCACAACAAGAAGCTAGAACAACAGCAATTCACTCAGATAAATTCACCCAATAAATTCACCTCTCAGCAAAACAGAATAACTGCCGTAATGCTTACCCTACCTGAATGAAAGATCAACCTTCCAGTGAGCCAAACAGTTTGGGTGTTGGCCTTTCTCTACAATGTCCCTGTGATTTTTCCAAACTGCATCTGGACCTTTGTAGAGGAAAGTAACGAAGATCTTCCAAGACAGCCAAAACATATGTATTTTAAGGCAGTTCGTCCCCATTATATCCTGCCATCTCTATTAATTTGCGTTAGATTGCATCTTATAGCTCTGCTCCTTTCTCAGCTACCTTCCTGCACCTCTGTAGACACAGATGTGCCTGGAAGTGTGGACTCTTTGCCTCAGCTTCCTCCTTGCTCCTGCCTTTGAAGTTACTCATTTTTACCTCTCAATTGCTTCTTTTTATGTGTCCAAATGGGAAAATAACTGACAATGTGGCATGCTTTGGACAACACACATTTACTCTGGGAGGTAAACCCAGGAGCCCTAACACCCTGTCTCCTGCCCCCCTAAACCGTATTCCTTCCAGGGGTATAGAAGAGGAATCACAGCTCTTTTCCCCAAATTCTGCATGAAAACTGGCCCTACGCTCCTCTCCCTATTTCTAAACTGAGACATATAAGCACTGGATGGAGTCATTGCCCCTTGGCCACCTTGGGCAGAATGGTCTTGCCTGTCTTCTCTGTGCTCCCTTGTTGCGCTCCCTTCCATCCCAATCCCCAGGCCACCACTTCCCCAGTGGTGAAGGTGCCGTTGTCAGTGCTAGGAGTGCTGACTGGGCCTGACAGGGCTGCTCTTTTTCTCACAATCTGTATTTTGACTGTAAGCGAAGGATCTAGCCCAAGCAGATATAATTATCTGCAGAGCGGCTCAGTGTTCACTTGCCTCCTCCCCCGCTCCTCCACCCTCCCTGCTGCCACCCGCGGGAGATTGCTTTCCACCGAACAGCTGTTCCACATCATATTGAGTGACTCTAGCAGTGCAGACAGACTGCAGCATTCACAGAGCCAGCACTGTGCCAGGAGCTGCAGAGCTGTCGGGGTTGAGGCTCAGCCATGCAGGAGTGAGGCTGCTGGTGAAGCCGCGAGTCAGTCCCCCAGGTAGAAGAAAGGTTTTGTTCACAGAAAACACCCAGCACAGTTTGAGGGCTTCTATTATTCTCCTTGCTGGCAGCCAGGAGTCAAGGGACCTAAAGGAGAAACTCACACTGCAGAAAGAATAACAATAGTTCACAAGGCAGGTTTCTGCACAGTATGATGACTCTCTCCCAGCTGCTCCATTGGCTCATCACACTGGTCATAGCCCAATTACTGATCGTCATCCCTGCCCTACAAAACTGTGTTACCTTCCTGTTCATCCTTCATCCACAAAGCTGCATCCAAACACACAGTTCTTGCTATTCTTGACTCATCAAGCCTATGGACAGTTCTGGTCTGCAGTATCTTGATAATGAAGACTCAGAACTTCCAGTGCTCCCCAGTTTTGGGTCCAATTCTTTTTATTTTCACACTGGCCTTCCTTGCATTGAGATGCCAGCCTTGCAGAACTGACAGAAGGTACAGCCTGGAAGCATCAGCCCCTCAGCAACTCGCAGTGTGGTGGAACAGGACCCCCAGCTACTCTGGCTTCCAGAGAAGATAGTTGGAAGAATATTTCTCTTCTCAGTGCAACTGAAGGCAGGGGAGCTCTCACAGCCTGATTGGGCTTATACAAAAGCAAAGATCCAACATGTCTCTCCCAAGCACACACTTATCCTGGCCTTCCTTCAGCAGGCAGTTTCCCTTCCCTGATGCTTGCAATAGTTCTGCAATCTCAAGGGTAGGAAAGGCCAGTTCTCTGTACAGCTTATCCATTTTTAAAGAACACATCTCATAAATACTTCGTAAAGCACCTTCTAGCCAATTTGCTTGTTTGATTTTTTTCCTTTCCTGGTTGTGTGGGAGGGATATTCATCCCTTCCATTCCTTTCTGGTTTGCAGGTTTGGGAGCTCTCTTACACATTTTCAACTTTGACGTCACCATTGCTCTGCCTTCAGTGGACAACCTACGCTCTGTGTGTTGCAATGGATAAAGGCTACAAAAATAAGACAGTAAGTCTGAGAAACAATCCTGTGGGCACAGCAGGAATTCTGCTTCATTTTGCAAAAGGATTTGTTATAGGAAATTTAATCTGGACTTTATCTAGCTCCCTCAGCAACACATCTGCCAGACCAGGGCACACTTGTAGCTGCACTTAGTAATTCAGACAGAAGCACCTTGGGGCAGGCTGTAGATTTAGCTTGTTGACTTTTCTGGAAGGAGAACGGATCCTGCAGGGATAGAGCAAAATATCCAGGGATTGGTTATGTGAAAATAAACCTGCAGAATAAGTTTGCACAGATGTGCTCTCCCTTACTGCATCCATAGTCACTGCTGTAATTCATATCACCTAAGTCCCCACATGTTTCCAGGGTAATTGCCCATTTTGATATTCTGATTGGGTGTAGTGGGCTGTGTTGACTCTTTTTTTACGGTTCACAGGGGAATTTGAGATGTTATCCAATATAAGGACATGACATAGCCATACAGCGTAGCAGGGAAGACTTTGGCCCTACACGCTTCAGAGCAACTTCTGGGCTGCTGTGTTTTATGTCTGCCCAGGCACTCTTCTGAGGACCACAGTGTCTTGGCTTTTAATTTTATAGCATTGGCCTTGGGTCATCTCACATATGTTGGCAATTTCAAGCCCACAGAATGTGCCTGACAGGTGAGCTAGTGCCACAGCCGGGTGGACATGTTCTGGGTACTGGATCTGGCACATGTTCCTTAAGAAAGGTTTTTGCCCCATTATTTCATGCCTGGAGAGAGGTTACTCACCCACTGCTATGAAAGATGCCAGGGCGAGTATCTCTGCCACACACCTGCTACTCACACAGTAGTCATTTATTTGGACACACCTTTCCCCAGGCAGCACCATGGAGTTGGTTTCTCCTTGGGAAGACCTTAACCCTGCCCTACAGTGCTTCAATCACCCAGTACAGTACACTTGCTCAGTGGCCCCTCTCTAGCTCCAGATCTGCAGGAGCAAGACTTTGTGGGGCCCCTGCTCTCCCTCACAAGACTCCGACCATTACTCAACCCAGTGCAGCCCTAAAGGGATCTCTTGCCGACCTCAGAAACAGGACTCCCCCAAATCAACTTCTGATGGATTTTTCACTGCTTAGTCTCAGCAACACCATTTCTATAACTGGAAAAGCCCTCACAGGAGCAATTGGTAAGTTGCTGTGGAGTTTGACTGCCTTCTGTTAAAGCCTTTAGCCTTTCTGAAGACTAGATGCCTTGTTTGGTGGATGTTATCAGCTCACACTCCACCCATATAGATGGAGCGACAAGGACCAATTGGCCCTGGGGTGGATATGGAGGAGGGAAGGTTGAACCCAACCTTTGTGGGTTCATCCATATTCATCTCCCTTGCACAATAACATCACTCCCTGCAGTGAGTCACTTTTGGGTCAGAACCAAGAACAAGGACAAGAATCATAAACAAGGACAAGAGCTCTTTCCTCCTCTCTCCCTGCATCTTCAGCTTCCTGCTTACACCAGCAGTGCTCACCCCACTGTGTCTGAGCACTGATATCACTACAAGTTTGCAGGCTTCCCTCAGCAGCCCCACCCAGGCTGTTCCTCACTTGCATCAGTTGATTCCCAAACTCAGTTTCAAAGGCCTGTGAGCAGTGAAACAAGAGGGCAAGACAAGCCAGATGCAACTTTCCAGAGCTGATTCCCTGCTCCCTTTTCCATGTGGGATATGTCCAAAAACAAGAATTTAGCTAGTTCTACTTTATTCTCATCTTTCCTTTTTTCCTGAGTCGACACACTGCATAGTACCAGATCATGCACTTTTAGAAAACTTGAAATCTTTTTTGAGTGTTATTCTCATCATTGACCAAACTTTTAATCATCTCAAAAAATGAAGCAGATTAATTGAGCGAAGTCTGTTTTCCACAGATTGTGACAATTCTTTGTTCTCTGTGTCCAACAAACATTTATTTTGTTGGGTGCTGACATCAGATATGCAAGCTGACTATCTGTTCATGCAGACTATCTGTCTCAGTCTTCAGCTTCCCATTAGTTTGGTCCTATTTTAGCCACATTTGGCAACATTTTCAAAATCTCAAATGTGGTGGCACATTTTCCAAAACTTTTTGTCTTGTTCAAAGAGAAAGACTGAAGAGAGAGCACTGCCCCATCCTCTGCCAAGGAAAAGCTCCAGCATGAAGGCAATAGTATCTTCTGCTCTGTGTGGACTGCCTGCTGGTCAGTCCGTGTATTTGCACAGCCAACCAAACAGCAAAAATGAGAACAGGCCCCAGGAGCTGTTTCCTCCAGTCCCAACACCAGAGGACATGAAGATCCTGTTGCAGGTTGGGAGACACGGGGATGAATGGGAGTGGAGGTGGGGAGCATGTCCTAGAGGACAGAGACTGGGGAGAAGAAGGAAGATGGAAATATACTGAGACATGAAACCAGGAGAGCAACCACATGACTTCAGGTGCTCACATTGCAACATTTTCTTACCTTTTTAATTGCCTTCATTGGCCTGGTGGTTT
The DNA here is from genome assembly GCA_013398735.1 of Nothocercus julius. Taxonomy (NCBI): domain Eukaryota; kingdom Metazoa; phylum Chordata; class Aves; order Tinamiformes; family Tinamidae; genus Nothocercus; species Nothocercus julius. The sequence goes on along the minus strand of VZSV01000225.1, from coordinate 1,038,791 downwards.
CTCTTTCTCACCCACAGGGGAAAAGGGTCACAAGAAATTCCCAGGACCTGCTCTCATTTTTCTGTTTCTCCTTTCATTTATTATTTTCTCTACTATGGGACTCCCCTACTCCAAAAGTCTCTTGTCCAGAGAGCTCTTGGGTAAGCCTTGCATCTGCTGGCTGTGGCACCCCCTACCCAACCTGACTTTCCCAGAAATGAAAGGGAAGGCTTTGGAACCTTTTGTTTTTGTTATTTTATCCCTACCTTGGTGTTAATAGCTCTTGAAGGCAGCCTGACCCCATAAAGCCACACAGAGTAACCTGTGCATTGAATGGACACTCCAGCCCTCGGGCAGGAACTGCATGCATGCAGGGTCAACTTTGCTGCTGTCATTGCAAGACAGCAGAAGGATCCATCCCAATGACTTAAGATGTTCCTGGCAGCATGAGGCACTTTGCCAGGTGAGCTGGGGAAGGTAGAGTCTCCTATGGGTGCACAGGACTTAGAGCTTATACGTTTATTTCTGCTTTTCTCATTGTCCATTGGGCCATATGTTGTGGCCTTTGCTTGTTTGTTTGTTTGTTTATTTGAGTTTTGGCTGGAGATACAGCATTTGGCATGTGTGAGCCAGTCCCAGAATATAGGGTAACAAATAGGAGCAAGGGGAGCACACTTGAGCCCACAGCTGAAAGGAGATGTCACAGATTTTCCTGATTAGGTTGGAGGGAAAGGGTTCTGGAAAAGAAACAAGATGTGGAAACATGCATTTTATGGCCTTTGAACGCTTGGTGATGAATTCCACTGGGAAAAGGGACTGGAAGAATGTGCATGAAGTATCTTCCTTATGTTCAGCTCTAGGATCCAGGCAGGAATGTCCCTAAAATGCACTGCTTCTTTTCAAGAAACCAGTGGAGAGCTGCAACTCCAGCTTCAGCCATCACACACCTTTAATAGAAAACTAAGCTGTCTGAAATCAGTCCACTAAGTGGAAGGAGCCAAAGAAAAGGGAAGCTGTCTCCAGCAGCATTCTCAGTTTTGAAATAAGTATGGGCATTTACTGGACTAGTGAAAAGAATCTTCTTCAAAAGCAAGTGCCGGCAAGACCCAAAAGGTGTGAGGTATCTGTTTTCCCTCAAGGCAAGCAGAGAGACAGGAGACCAGGGATCAGCTCTGTCTGTAGTAACAAGAAGGCTGGCCATAGCAGCAAGAGCCTAAAACCAGAGGAGTTTGTGCAACCACTAGGGTTGTCTTTTGCCTGGAAGTTTCGCATTTCTGACACAGACTAAAGTGCAGAGCTATTGTGGTAGGACGCAGTATTGCTTCTCCGCACTGGACCCAAGCCATTCCTTGCTGAGACAGCTCTGAGAACAGGGCACCCCACAGCCCTGCGATGGTCCAGTCTAACTAGAGCTTAACAACTAGGACATAAGCAAGGGTGCTGCATCCCAGCAATAACTAGGTTTACAGAAGAAACTTTGGGCTTGCACATGTGCTTGGGCTTGCCAATGAGCTCAGGCTTGCCCATGTGAAAACAGCTGAGACACAATCAGCAAGCAGGGATCTTTTCAGAAATGCTTTAGCCTTCAGTCAATCCAAGATACCTGATACTAACCTCAACTCCACTTTTTGGCTACCTTTTGGCAGGATGAGGGCAAAGAACTAAAGCATTTCTGTCCTTTCCAGCAGCATAGCTAGCCTTGGTGTGAGGGCCCTAGGAAAGCAGGGCTGTGTCCTCTGGTCTTTGTGAGCCCTGTCAGTCAGTGACTATCATCCAATGACTGCTTCAGCCATGTTAGGAGCAGGACGCTGTTCCCCTCCTGAAGTCACGTGTACCCTTTCCCATGAACATATGAAGGTGCTGTGTAACTTTATCTCCCTTATTCTTCTATGTGATAAGATTTCAAAATAATTCCCTGTCTTACATCTGGGGAAACTGAGGCATGGAACCATGCCTTGCTTTGGCCATGCAGGCAGTACATGCAAGAGCTGGATGGATCATCTTCCAAGACCACCTTTTCCTCACATGCTGACAGCCAGGAGAAACATATTTTAGAACACTGTATTGCTTGAATCCATGGTTCCTGGAGAATTGTCCTGGAAAAGAATAAGAATTGTGAGAATTGTGCCCTTGCAGCGAAGGCCAATGGGATCCCGGAGTGGATTAAGAAGAGCATCTCCAGCAGGTCAAGGGAGGGGATCCTTCCCCTCTACTCAGCCCTGGTGAGGCCACACCTGGAGTGCTGTGTGCAGTTCGGGGCTCCCCAGTACAAGGGGGATGTGGAGCTGCTGGAGAGAGTCCAGCGCAGGGCTACGAGGATGATCCGGGGCCTGGAACATCTGCCCTATGAGGAAAGGCTGAGAGAGCTGGGGCTGTTCAGCCTGGAGAAGAGAAGGCTGAGAGGAGACCTGAGCAGTGTCTATAAGGACCTCAAGGGAGGCAGGGAAGAGGATGGGGGCGGCCTCTTCTCAGTGGTGGCCGCTGATAGGACTAGAGGAAATGGCCACAAACTGAAGCACCACAAGTTCCACAGGAACTTAAGGAAAAATTAGGAAAAATTTCTTGACAGTGAGGGTGACAGAGCCCTGGCACAGGCTGCCCAGAGAGGTTCTGGAGTCTCTTTCTCTGGAGATCTCCAAAACCCGCTTGGACACAGTCCTGAGCCACCTGCTGTAGGTGACCCTGCGTGTGCAGGGGGGTTGGACTAAATGATCTCTAGAAGTCCCTTCCAACCTTAATGATTCTATGATTCTATGATTCTGTGAGAGATGTCTCAGTATGTGATGGTATTCTTTCATTACCCAATCTTTTCTGCTTCCTGAAATTCTCCATCTGCCCCGCTCAGAGAGAAGTTGACAGTGGAAAAGGACTGCAAGTTCTTTCAACTGAAGTTGGATTTTACCAACCAGAGGGCCCAACTGTGGGGAAAAGACAGCTATGGAGATGTGCCTCTGCCTTTTTCCAGGCACTGAGACGTCTCTCTCCCTCAGCTGTCTGGCTCCAGCAGGATCACAGAATCCTGTAACCCTAGGTGAATCTCACAGACTGAAGCATCTCTCCAAGCTGCCAGAAAAATGTCAATGCCACCAAACACAGAGCAAACCTCAATCACAGGAGAGTTTTAAGGAGAAAGGAAGAGCAAGCAGTTAAAAGACCAGCCAAGAAGAACATTTATTATACACTAGCCATGTGCCTCTGTGAAACCTTGCCAAACAAAGACCTTTGGCAACCAGGACATCTGTGAAATGATTTAACACTGATGAAACAGAATTTATGGGGAAAAAATGCCATAGATATCTCTACCCAGTCCCATCTTTTGGAAGATGTAGTAAAAATGCCAATACAACAGATGACTTAAACTGTGAAGTTGCAGGTTCTGGTCTGTATGTTCTTACATGGATGGATAGACTTTGTGACAACACTTTTCCTCTGGGAATGGATCAAATTGACCAAGCTGTGAACAATAACAACAAAAAAAACCTATTTATTTATTTATTTTGTGTGTGTCATCATCACTGGACCCTTCTGCACATTTGTTGATGTGTTTGCCAGGCAGGTGCATGCTCTACAGTGATCTTTAAAAACCTTCATCGGCCAGAATTGGTCATGAAATAACTTTGGTACATATATTTGATAGCGTTGTACAAGACAATGGCTTCATACAAACAGAATTAATCCAAAACAGAACTACTTGGATCCCAGAATCCCAGACTGTTTGAGGTTGGAAGGGATCTCTAGAGATCATCTGGTCCAGCCCCTCTGCTCCAGCAGGGATACCTAGAGCACGGGGCACCCAGTTTCATCCAGGCAGGTTTGGAAGATCTCCAGAGAAGGAGACTCCACCACCTCTGTGGGCAGCCTGTGCCAGGGCTCTGTCACCCTCACCCGCCTGGATGCCACCCTGTGCCCCGTGCTCTAGGTGTCCTTGCTTGAGCAAGGGGGTTGGACTGGATGATCTCCAGAGGTCCCTTCCAACCTCAACCATTCTGGGATTCTGGGATCATGACTGAACACCGAACAGCATCCAGATGATTCAGTACCGTCTGACTGTCCTGTGTTTTGTCCTTCCTGAGATCATTTGTACTTATTCAAAGACAAAATGAAATGGGTGTGAAAGACTCCTTAATCTGAATGTCAGAAAGACAATCACAGAAGCTATGACTTTAAATGTATGGAGGAAGTCCCTTGTTCGGAGCCTAATTCATGTTCTCCATTATCCTTGACAGGTTATGTTGGGAATATATTTGCTCCTGCTATAACCTTCCCACATTTCCTTGGCCAGTTTTTATTTTATAACTTTCCTTAAGTCATTTGACCTGATTTCCAGCTGTTCTTATTTGGCTGCTAAATAAAAAATACAGAATTAGCCCTGTCTGTATGTTGTTCTGCTTTCTCAATGCATTTGTCCCCTCTGTTCTTAAGTTGAGACCCACTACTGCAAGACAAACATGGCTTTCTCTATAGTTGATGCACTAAAGTTACTCATTTATCTTTGTGCACAACTGTGAGTGTTTGAAAACAGCTCATAATTAGCTGAATAACTTTGCTGTGTTCTCCCTGTGGAAGGATGTTTCATTAATTTTGTTGGCTGATAGGTTCTTATTTCCTAGGCAAGTGATTATAACTATATTTACTGCTTAGTGTGTTATTGAGCCATGCTATAAATAAGCACTATTAGAGAAATCCATATTCAAACCCAATAGAATGAGTCTTATACCACTTACTAAGGTTTTTAAATCAAAATATAACTGTCTGTAACTAGCTGCCATTGTGCTAAGTTTTATACCTTGGGTGATTTTTTTTTTGTAAATCATTGATATTTCTTAACAGTATTATGAAATATTTCCTTTTGAAATATTTTGTTTTGTTTTCCAAATGCTGTTTAGATGATACAGCTTTTCTGCTAGTGCTTGAGTTGTTTGCTTCTAAGACACTGGCTACCAGGCAAACATGGTTGGCTTTAATTGTTTGATTAGCCATAGAAAAATCATTTTGTAATTCTTGTAATTTTAATGGGATATATGTCAAGATGCTTCCATGCCTGTGCCAAGGCACTTTTATGAGCCAGAAAACTCTTGTTTGTATTTTAACTGTTGGGTTCCTTTCCCTAGTTTTTTGGTTTGAATTTGCTTCTCCTTCCACACTACAGCCCCACTCCAGGTTTCACTCTTATGTAGGGGTTGCTACAGCTATCTCTGGCTTTGTTATTTTGCCACAGGAAGCTCCATTCTGCACCCCTTGGAAGCTGCATGGCTTCCCCAGCACACTCCTGACCTTCCTGCTCCTCCATCCCGAGCTCCCAAATCCCTCTTCTCCAGGAAGCTCAACACCTTGCTACCTGATCTCTGCCTCGCTAGCTATGCAATCCTCCACTTCTCAGCATCTGCTGCGCGGAGCTGGCCAAGTGGATAAATAATAATACCACTGTATCTGCAGAGAAAGACCCAAAGCTTCATCTCCTATAAATCCTTGTTGAACGGGTGATATTCCAAAGAGCTCTCCAAAAGAAACACTCCAATTTGTGCATAATTTTGTTGGTACAAAAAAAGTTTGTACAAAATTCCCAATGGTATTTTGTACCCATGAAAAATTTATGTTAAGGGTTCTCAGTAGATTTTATTGGAAAAGCATCGGAAATGCACACCAAATAAAGTGAGCTGATTTTTTTTAGTGACTTCCAAAGAGTGAGTGGTCCGTAAGTATCCAGCTTCCTCCCTGCCTAAAAAATTACCTCTTCAAGCAAGACTGTATTGCATGATTGGAGAATGTTTAGGGAAGCAGTGTCTTCTTTTGTTAACCATTTGGCACCTGCTTCAAGGGAATGGTAAAATAATAGAAGTTCTCAGGGTAGCATGTGATTTTCCATAGCCCTAGACTAACCCAGGACAAAGCATTAAGGGTGATAGAAAGGACAACAGAGGAGGGGAGGAGAAAAGATGATTATATCCATAAAGGGAGCAAAGGAAATAGCTATACTGTCTCCCTGTGTCCTCAATGCCTGAATGACTGCTTGACACTGAGCACAAGAGGAGTGGTGGCATGCAGCCAGACTAGTGTCAGGACCACTGTATTTTCTTCCCAGGTTCTACTGCTCCTTGAGCCGTGTTTGGGCAAGTCAGTTTGTCCTGTTCATTCCACTGTGATACTGTTGCTGTGAACACTGTCTATGGTGAGAGCTTTATGGGATCTATTATGTACGTGGAGAGTTTTGAGGTTCTTGGATCAGGAAAGCAAAGGACTCTTGTTTAGTGGGCAACGCCACTGAGCAGTGTTCAGGAGATGCCCACTAAAAAACAACCATTTTCCACTCTCCTCCAAGACAATTTAGTTACTTGTTGTCCATCTTCACCCCTGTTGCTGCTGCTTTTCATTTTTTTCCTCACTCCCCCTTTCCCCCTCCATCTCCTCCTCTCTCCCTGGCTCTGTAGCAGTTTCCTCAGGAGTGTTCAGCTAGCTGACACATTTGCCACAGATGGATGGTGCACACGGAGACAGCTGTCACTCCTGATTTGTGATCGGCTGCGTGACAGCGGGGCTGATGACTTCTGAAGGGCCGTCTCGCGGAGCACATGCACTCTGACATTCTTCGAGATGAGCCCTACAGACACCTCTCAGTGGACCTCGGGAGAAACTGGCAAACTAACCATTTCAGCTCCGCACCCCCGAAGCAGCCTGCAGGCTTGAAGAAAGCAAGTGCTCTGGTGTGCGCGCACGCATGCACACACGCGCGCGCGCGCACGCGCTTGCACAGGCACCTACGGCCAACGGTGGGGTGGTTCCGTACCACAACCGGCCTGCCAGGTCCCGGCTCCACTGTTTGCTCCTGATGCCTGTGCCTGAAAGTGAGGAGAGCTGGGATTTGTGGGAGGGAAGTTCACAAGCAAAGCTGCCCTTTCCCCCTTTTCTGCCTTTTCAATTGTAGGAGGGAGGAATACGGGCCTCAGTCTCATTCTGCTGGAGCAGCTGACTCCAGCATCTGTGCCAGAACTCAAGTTCTTCCTCCTCATCTATAGCTCATAGACTTTGCAGCACTTATCTCTTCAGGTCTCTGTCTTGTCCATCACTTATGGCTGCCAACATTGCTTATGATGGTCTCCATCACCAGGGATCTTCCCAAGATGGGCCCACAGCAATATGGAAGTTCCCTCTGTAGGCAGGGGGGTTTGTCCCACCTCTGCACTCTGGAATTGTATATTGAGGTGGAGCCAACTGTCCCAGTGGAGGTCTGTGGTTTCCTAGGGTGATCCATCTTAACAGCTTGAAGCCAGCTGTGTATGTAAGGGTGACCTCTTTGAGAACAAGGCCCTCTGCCCTTAGTCAAACTCGTAGTTTCAGGTGCCAACAACCCATACAATTCTTAGCACTCAAACACAGATATTTGAATTTTCAACTCCAAGGGCTTTAGCAAAACCCTTCTGTTGTGACTTTGAGTAGGACATAATAAAAACAGCAGCAATGGAAATGGTCTTTAGCTCCTGGCAAAAAGACAAGATTTTCCAAACACTAGATTCAATAAAGAATGGAACTCTTCCTGACTTTGGTCCTCAAGCAGAGAAAATGTTTCCTTTCAAAAATGGGTATACCCAACTGCTAAATTGCCTATCTGAGTTGAGAAAGGTTGTCATCATTGAAATAGGTCTTCCCACGAGGAAAAGAAAAAGTTTGAATTGATTTCTTGGAAAACAAAGCCTTTTGTCTTTAGTCAAGCTAATCCAGAGCTAGATAAAGAAAATATCAACTGGGCCATTTTGGAACTCAACTCAAATTTCTGAGTCAATATTTCATGTTATAGAAGACCACGGTAGCTGTACAAGGTCATGTCAAACATCCTGCTGATATAGTTCGTGGATGGTGTTCAACAATAGAAAACCAGGGGAGAAGACAAAAGCAGAGCAAATGCAGGCAAGTCTTCTTTGGGTGCTTTCCCAGCCTCCAAACAGTATTAGCTAAGGGATCTTCTGAATCAGACACGATTTCTCATCCCAGCAGTGCCTGGCTACGTCTGTTCACCCATTCCATTGTAAAAATGGTATGAACCATTAGCAGATACAGAAGGATTTACAAAACTGCAAGACATCTACCTGGGTTGCTTTCAACCTTCCCTCCTCTTTTCAAACCCTTGGAGCTGGCTGTGTGTGTTGTGTAGGATCCTGCCCAACAAAACAGAGAGAAAGTGCATGACCGAACAAGGATTCAGCTTTTCTGGGTCTTTCAGCAGCACGAGTTGTGTCTCCCATTAAGCTAGTCTTGAAGGCTGTGCAATTGTTCAAAATATTTTAATGCACTTTATGGAAAATGGATTACAGGCACAGAGTTTACGCCTCAGGTATGTTACCTTTGGGCTTTAAAGTTAAATGGAGTTTTGTTATGTATTCAAGAATACTTCCAGTTTAATGGGCTCTCATGCCAAGATGGCATCAGTGCTGAGGGAGACCTCTATACAGGCAGGACAGTCCTCCTAGGAGGGAAGGTGGAACATCTACCTAGTAAACAAGCCAGAAGGGCATCTCTGTGCATGACAAAATATTAGGAAAGTATGGCTGCAGTAAGGATCTCCAGTGTCAGAACCGCACCTTCAAGACTGTTGAAAATGTCATTGAACAGCCTAAGAGGTTGCACCCAAACACAGTTGAAACTGTGAGGAGAAAAAAATGCTACTATTTCACTCTCGATAAGAGATTGACAGCAAGGAAAAGGCCTTACCCTCACCTCTGGAATAACTGACCTGTACCTTTTGATCAAGCCATATCTAAATAGAGCAGTCTGACCTTGGAATGTGAGCCCTCCCAGGTCACAACAGCAGCGGCCATGAAACGGCTGTTCCTTTGCAGGAAGGAAGGAAGAAACTCTTACAAGGTCGCAGGAAGCTCTGGAAGTTGGCTGACAGCCCTCAAGTCGGTCTGGCACACACCAGTGGGGACCCTGGAGACTAGTGACCCAGGGTCACAGCCTGCACTCTAACACAGTCCATTAGCAGATACAGAAGGATTTAATGAGGCTAAGGAGATCAGAAATTTTGGCACTGTCCTGGGCTGAGAATGACTCAAGGTCTCCCAGTAGGAAACAGAATATGAAGGGACATAAGGTCTTACACTGTGAGAACATGGCTGTCTGGACAAACCATGGTGAGTCTGGATAAAACGATGGTCAGATCAGGCAATGGCCATTCCAGGACTTTCCCTTTGAGGTCCTCAGAAAAAAATGAGAAGTGGTGAGGATGGGTTGCCTAGAGAAAAGCTCTCTTACCTTCAGCAGGGTGGATGCAAGAGCTTCAAAGTAGGAGAGCTCAACTCTCATGAGTCACAGGCAGCAGTCTTTATCCTTTCTAGTTGCCTTCTACACAGACTCTTTCATTCAGATCCTTCCATGCAGAGATGCTACCAAACTGGCCCTTCAGCTCTAGAGATGGTTATGAAGGAAGATTTGCTGATGCCCTCCTGGGGTTCAGCTGCAGATGCCATATAACTAGATGGTCCCATTAGGTCCCACCTCAAAGCCAAATTCTTTCATTTTCATATCACCTGGAGATGGATGTGCACTGTCCCATACTCAGGCATAAGCATATCCAAGGTTCTAGAATAATTTCAATTAAGCAGTGTAACACAATGCTGTTGGGTTTTCTGGTTTGTTTGTTTTTTGAGATATTTTTGAAGGAGGTGGAAAAGCAGGTCAGAAAAAGATACAAGTTTGCAGTCAAAAACCTCAAGCCTTGTGAGCACATTATTAGTTCACTGGCAGTGGTCCCTGCATGCAGAAAAATGGCATTCCAGGACAACTCAAACTGGATTATTCTGGGAAGGGAGAGACAGTAAATGAGAAGGGAGCATTCAAGGAAAATGTTTAGGTTTTGAGCCTTAATGACAACACCAACAACAGCAAAAGAAACATCACTTTATTAAGAAAAACAGGAAACGATAACTATGGAAAGAGAGATAAGATTTATTGTACTTGACCAAGTCCATTAGAAGGTGGCATGAATTCTGCTCTGCCCTCTAAAGAAGACTCTGGGATTGTGAGGGATGTCATCACCTTGGTCTCACCTTTCTCAAACGAGGCCTGATTAGTAGGGGTGCCAAGTCAGAAGTCACAGTGCCGGAGTGATGATTCTTGTGCTGACCCAGCGACGTCAGTTGTGCTGTGCTGTCCAGGGGCAGCTCCATCCCCACTCAAAGTGGAGAATAGGTGCACCCTGCTCAGTACTGCTCACAGTCTAGGTAGAAAAGGCACAAAAGGTAAGAAGAGGAACACAGAACTAGGCCTTTCCGTGGGGAGCTGAAAGATGGTGGCAGGGGTACAAAGGGCATTCACCAGGTAGAACATGAACAGGCACCAGGTAGAGAAGAACATGAAATAGAGTTTTTTGCCCACAGGCTGCTGCCTGCTTACTGTAACCTGATGTGCAAACCTGCTGCTGAGGAGGTTGCTTTCCTGCTCCTGCTGGAGAGATGTCCTCAAATCTTTAGAGACATCTGGTAAGTTTAACAGCTTCCCTTTTACTCTTATCATTCCCCTTAACAGTGCTGGCTGGGACACATGCGCAGCTCTGACAATCTGCCATCAACTCTTGGCCTCCTTGGTCAAGATTGAGAAGGTAAAGGTGACTGCCCTGATCCCAAAGACTGGAGAAAGCTCTTCACGACCAGGATCCTGAACCAGGAGATGTCATTTCAGGTGCTTTGCACCAGTTTGGTAGTCCTGATGCCCTGGGAGCTTGGCTGCAGCTTGACTCAGGGAAGTCTGGTTCAGCTCCAGGTCTATTGACATTGCAATAACGTCATTTTTTTTTTCTAAAAATTCTGAGCTTGCAAAGTGCCCAGGGATGTGGACCACAAAGCCAGAAATAGGGCAGAGAGTAGGCAGAACAACCACCATCTCTGTGGGAGCTGGACAAAGTCAGACGAAGCTGGAATGAGGGGACTAAGCTTGCATAGCCGTGACTTCACCTGCAAAAACTCCACCTGTTCCTGCTCTCGTGCTCTCTCTGCCAGGCAGGCAGCAATGTCGGAGTGCCTCCTCATCTGACTTTTTGGTCTAGACTGGGAGAAAACAAAGAAGTTTAATATCAGGGTACACAGGGGGCTGGAAAGAGCTCAGCCTCTGCAAGGGGATAAGCACACGGCCTGGCAAGCTCAGCACCCCGTCCCTGCCCATAGCCCAGGATGCCCTGGAATGCAGCATGCAGCTAGCATTGTCCCCTCTGGGCTAAAGCCAGAAAGGTGAGAGACGTGGAGGGGCATTTCTGGGGAGAGGTAAATATTTTGCAGCTAGAGAGACACAATTCAACATTAGGCATTTGCAACGCAAGGCCATAGCCCCTCACCTGCTCTCCCAGAGAGGCAGGCGCTGGTTCAAGGCAAACTTGCCTTCACATCTTGCAGGCCTTGAACAGCACATGAAAGGGAGCCGCTGGGAGCCACAGATAATAAAAGGAGAATAGTGAAAGTTTGGGTCAGACAGGGATTTCTGGCTGGTGGGTTTTACAATGAGAAATTCTCTCTGTCTCTTTCATGATGATAAAGATTCTTTTAATTTTCTTCCCCCTTTCTCCTCTCCTTCTTCTTTTCCCCTTTTGCCAGGCAGATAGCTGGGAGCTGCGGAGCATGTGATGCTATCTTCCATATAGGGGCAGGAGCAAAGCAAGACCAACTGATGGACGCCCTAGGGCCAGACTTGCAGACAATATATAACCTACTGCATGATCTAAAACGCTTCCCACTTTCACAGAGTGAACATCAGGCAGAGCAGAGAAGCAGAGAGAGAACAGGAGTCTTGCTTTCAGGTAAGCCCCTTGTCTTTTCCTTTCCTGTTGCGGGGAGGGGGCAAAGTGTCAGGGACCTGCTCTTCCTCTGGAGGAAGGCAGCAGAGTGTGAGGTGTTTTGCAGACAGACTTAACTGTGCAGTTATTATTATTAATGGACTTTTTAACCCCTTTTAGTGTAGACGATGTGTGTATAAGGCAGCAGCAGAGTTCAGGATGGGCAGTTGGGATGTTTGAGAGATTGGATCCTGCCACAGTTCAGCCTCATCCTCTCTCCTTCCGAAAATACACATGCTGAAGAGCATCTTTAGCCGCTGCTGGTTTGTTTTTCTCCTATCTCTCGCTGCCGAAGTTTGCCTGGGCTTTAGGCAGCACACAGCTCCCTCCTGGGCTGTTCTGAGTTATTTCCCACCGGGGGACCGACCCATTCGGTCTGTCCGGTTTGGGGTTCTCCTGATCCTGCCTTTTATCAAAGGAACAAAACAATATCAAAAAACTAACAAAACAAAACAACTTTAAAAAGCACTTCTTTTTTTTTTTTTTTTTTTTTTTCCTAAGCCTAAAGCCCTCAGTACCTGACTGGAATCTCTCACCTTCATGTGCAGGAATTTACTTTGCAAAGAAAATTGTTCCCAGCCCAGGCTGAATGGGGACTTGGGCTGGAGATAAGGCAGCAGCAGGATGCAAAACAAAGCACAACAGGCAGGTCTTTTCTGTGTCTGTGTATGCGGGGAGGGGGAGGCGGGGGGTGCCTGCTGGGGGTTTTCTCATAGCACATAGCTATCCTCACCGTGAGGGGAGAGACTTCATGTCTGGGATATTTCGTGTCCTGGTGAATGGAAAATATTCCTAGCAATAGCTATGCAGTGTCGGTGTCCCTGCATTATATGGGGTTTTCTTCTCTGGATGTTCACTGGGGTATAAAACTGCATGTGGGAGCAAGGAAGGAATGGAAAATGGAAGCGCCCAGGCTGTGTTTGGCATTGGGAAAGCTTAGTGACCTTCCACAAACTTGAGCAAGCTTGCATGGTCCCAGCCAAAGTGGGTGGGTATAGCTGTAAACTGGCTAAAAATTGATGAAATCTTAAAAATGAATGGTTTAGGGAATTCCTGTTTAGAATTCCTTGTTATATACCTGATAAAAGCTGCTCTGTGGGCAAGGGAGAGGAAAGGCTGAACCTGTGAGGATACTGTCTCATGCTATGCTTCAGTTTCACCCTCTGTACACTTTATACAGTCTAGACCATACAATATTACCATTTTCTGTGGTCCTTATATTCATATACAAAGGGAGTGATTTGTTGTTGTTGTTGTTGTTGGGGAGTCGAAATTCAACCATAGAAAGTATTTACAAGTTGGGGAGTCGAAATTCAACCATAGAAAGTATTTACAACTATGATGACAAGAGGGAGTTCAAGGCACCTATGATATTAAAGCAGAGCTAGCTTTGTAAGCAGTTCCAGCATTGTGGGGTGATGTGGGTTAAAAAGAGATGGATGCATCCACGCCACATTGCAGCAACACTGCAGGAATGAGCATAGCTGGACAGGGAAATGGTCGGGCAGCATCTTCTATCCTGCTCATCGCAACGATGGAGCTCCACAAATGAATAGTGCTGAGATTCTAAAGGTGTAGGTCATTGCTTGCGAGTTTCCCATAAGGGAGTCCCCAGTTTCTCCGCCAAAGAGCTCAGCAATATTTGGGGTAAGGGCTTGGGTTTTGACACCACTAAAATGCCCAGAGGCTGAGACCAGCCCCGTGAGAAATGTTTGGCAGACAACAAGAAGGGAGAGGAGGGCTTCGTCCCCCTCTGCAGCCTTTGATGGGGGCTGGTCTAATGCAGAGTTTTCTGAGTACAATCAATGATTTGCGACAAACTCTCCTGGTGTCTCTGCTGCTGTGACTTTTTTCTAAGCAAGAGTGAAATTTCTCTGAATTTCCTAGACAAGTGCAATTCCTCAGAATAGCTCAGTATTGCCAGGATCAGACAATTCAGAAAGATCTGGCAGAGGATAAGGTTGTACCCTGCCCACCATGACTTGGACCAAGGGACTAGGAGAGGAGAGGACACCAGCCAGTGACGCCTGGTGATCTGTAGCTGCCATCTCCTAGGCTGTAGAAAGGGAAAGAAAGATGGGGTGCAGGCGTTTTTCCTTTCAAAACCTTTCCTGGTAGCACATGTGCTCAGATCTGTACCTCTCTGAACCAAACTGGGACTTTGACCTATCTGTGGGACACTGAGCCCACCTCTGCCCTTTGCTCCTGCCTAAAAGGAGACATATGAAGAAAGAAAGCGAGAAGATGAGCGGACCTGCGCAATGCTATTCCCAGCTTCCTTCCCCTCGTGTCCCACCTTTTCCCCTTCTCCTGTAAGATGGAAGCAGAACTACAAGCTGAGCAAAACTGGAGAACTGTTGAGAAAGCACATGCTGCATGTGGTCTAGCTGCTGCAAAGCCATGGGAGCCATGTGGGGCTGCAGTTAGGTCCTGTCCCACAGCTTCTGGGCTCCTTCATGCTTTTCACTGGCATCAACTCCATCCTTGAATCTCGTGCTGGCCTCCCAAGTGGAAACTGGTGTCAAGAATGGCTTGGGCTGGGAAAAGCAGAGCAAGACACTCAGCTCCTAGCCCGCCTAAAGGATGCTCCAGTCCAGGGGGTTTGAGGTCTTCAGAGTGGCAGGCTCCTGCAGCCTAAAACTCCAGAGCTGGGTGTCTGCTCCTTCTCTTCCCCAATGACTACCCTTGTGCAGAGCCAGCTTGGGAGCGGGGGGTCTTTTACAAACTGTGCCTGTGCCAGAGCCTCCTAGGATCCTATCCACATCATTGAGTTGGCCATCAAGTCATCTGTGAGATCACTGCTTGCCCATGCCACAGCCCATGGAGGCAGATTTGGTTCTGGTAGAGGCCATCACAACAATGACAGGCCCAGCTGAGCTGGACTCAAGCTGCATTCCCAGCCCTGTGATTATACACACGCAGATCTACCAGTGGTGAGGCTGACGGTGGAAAGCGTAACTTGGTTTTGAAGGTTTTTCTCACCCCTCCCCATGAGGATATCTTTGGTGTGCTCTTCAGGATGGTGCATCTGGGCCACCTGCCCTCGGACTGCTCCCCTTCCCAGTGCCCAGTGATGAAGCCAGATGTGGCCAGCACATCTGCAGATGCAAACACAATCAAGAGTTTTCATGGGCAGGGATTTTAGGGCCCTGAACCCTAGTAATTCCAAGTGCTACCTTTAACAAGGAGCCTGAACAATTTCCATACCAAATCCGACTTCTCATGTGTGTTTTAAGGTTTTGACAAGCCTTGCTTATCCAAGAAGGATTATCCAAGAAAAGGTTAAAAACATTAACCCTTAGTGCTAAACAAAACAGTTTTTGCTGTATGCTTATGTCCACTTGTAGGGAAAAGCAAAGATGCTGGAGATCCTTTTTTCCTCTTGCTATCACACTGACACTGCTTTTCTCCTTGTTGCTCCTCTGCCCACCTTTCCCATGGTACTGCCATAGGACTAGTTTGAGGGCAATTTCAGCTGAGCTGAAATGCAGTGTTAGCACTGCATGGTCTCCCAGATCCCAAGCCAGTTTTGGGCAGAGATGCTGGCGTTGGTGTGACTGCTCTTCAGTGGGGGTAAGGCCTATTAGGAACATGGAGCATTCCAGCCCAGTGTCGAGCCCGAGAAAGGTTCAACAGTTCATGCCTTCAGAGCAACATCCAGGCAAAAGTTTTAACCCCAAAATACTTCGTTTTACTCCAGGAATCCTGTCCAAGGTTTTTCTACAGCACCTACAACCTCTGAACAGCCAATAGCATGCCTGCATGTCCACAAATGCCAGCATTTAATGAACTAGACTCATTTTAGCATCAGAGATAAGAACAGGGTCCTTACCCTTAGACGAATCTTCTTTTCATGCTAGTGCTAGAATTTCCTGATACCTGGTACATTTTGTGCTGAGAGATGACCTGGGTTGCCTGCCTTGGTTTTCAGGTTATGCAACATATCAATGAGAAGCCCTAGATGTAAGATCTGGGTATTGCTGCCTGTGTGTTTGCATTGGGGTTGTTTGTATATTATTCACAAGAAGTTGACTTCATATTTCTGATCTGCTGGAGCAAAATGCTACAGAAGCAGTGGGGTTTGTGGCTGATTCTGCATTTCATTCAGCACAGAGGTCATAGCAACTCAGTATTTAATAAGTTATGGCTATGGTATTATAATGCTTGGGAGAAGAATCCATCAGATCCTCTCCACTGATCTGGAGAGAAAAGGGATCCCATATCTGATGTGATGTATTGTATCTCAAAAAGTATGAAGAAGAGTGATATTTTTCCAGTGACAAGTCACAGGTACAACCAGGGTCCCAAAGGAAGCTCCCCTCATTAAAACAAGGGTTCCCAAATCACTGCTCAGCTTTGCAAATTTTGACCTGGAGTATTCCCAGTTATCTCTAAAACAGGCAACTGAAAGAATGGGAGAATCAGCTAAAAAGAAAGCCCATCTGGAAGAATTAGTAGAGTTCCACTGAGATTTGCAAGGCAGGAATTTAAGAATCATTGATTGCTTTATGGTACCGCCGGAAGTTCTCCTGGGCACAAAGTCCTTCCTCTGCCAAGACCCTTCCTCATCTAACTGAGCACTTGCGGGGAAGGGAGAGCACCAGCCCCAGTAGCAGGCAAAGCCACCGAACCCCATGCCATGAAAAACATCAGGAAAGGCTCTGCAAAGGCAGGGAAGCTGGCACAGATGTGTGGCTTTCAGAGATATTTGATCGATAGCTTCTTTCTAACACTCCCCTATTCTCCCAATCTCCACATGCATTTTTCATGCTAAGACCTCCTGGGCAAAGGCTGTCTACTCAAGGAAAAAAAAAAAAAAAAAAAAAAAGCACACAACCAAAATCTACTCTTGTTACTCTCGTCCCTGAAGTCTGTTTTAGTTTAAGGGCCAATCTATAGATTTGGAGCTGGGAATATCTTTGCTCCATGAACAAAGAGCCGTGAGAAAGGTCCCCAGGGCCTTTCTTAAGCCTCTTCAGGTTGGCTCAAAGCTATAAAAGGTCAGGCTTTGCAAAGAGAGGTCAGGCCTTATAGCATAATACTGTCCAGGAAAGCTTATGAAAGGGAGGCTAGAAACAAGAGCTGGGCTTGACATCTCTCCTCCTTCTAATCTGTAGGCCTTTGTGATTTCAGAAGCCTTCCAAAATACGCCAGGATGAGCATCGACCTGGTTGGGAATGTGGGAAAGAGAAACCAGTGATGACAATTGCCTGTTCAGGCTGCAAAATGTCTTTCGGACAAGTATCCCCCATGCCTACAGAACTGGGTCCTGAGAGATCTTAGACCACTGCAGCTGCAGAGACCATGGGATCCCTTACCCAGTCCTGTCTCTTCTATGCAGAGCTTGAAATGGCCTTGGAGATGGTTACGCGTTCTCAGGTCTCAGAATAACATTGCAGCTTAGCTGCTGCAATGCCAAAATCACCTCCCAGATAATAGCTAAAATGAATGTTTGGACATTTCCTAGGATTAGGGGAAAAAAATGCAATATTTGGGCAAAGAGCAATTTTCTGGGCAAGTGGCCTTTTTCTGTCCCCCTTCTCTGTGTGGAGTGATCCCTTTCTGCTTCCTGGTTTTGGGTGGCACCTCTACTACCCTTGAGCATCCCAAGGGTCCTTCTTCCCAAGCGCACCCGTAGATCTCCTTTCCATCACTTGTGCCAGGCTGGCCTTTCCAGAGAAGCAGAAAGCCCCTGGAAGCAATCTTCCTGCCAAAATATTTGTGCTGAAGCAGAGTCTACCTTTCATAAAGGACTGGACATCCAGGTGAAAAGCCTCTTGGGGTTCCTCTCTGCTTTCACCTTCCTCTCTATTCCCGGGCCACTATAGCCCAGCATCCCTCAGAAAATGGGCTTGTTTGGCCATACCATCTTGGGGTCATGTATGTACATGTGACAGCATAGATCAACCAAGACTTCTCTCCCCACCTCATTTTGCACCAGAAGAACTCTGGCAGCACCACATGTGCCAATGGATTTCCAGCAGCATGTCCCAGAAGACGTTCCTGCGCTAGAGTAGAAGTTGACCACCGGCGTCACAAAGGAAGGTGCTCTCTGTGCACAGCCTCGTGTGGGTGGTCACAAGGGTGTTGAGAGCCCTCCCTCCAGAGTTCCTAGAGCTCCATCCTTGGCCTTCCTGACCATTGCAGCTCAAGGAGAACTTGGCTCCCTGGTCTGAGCGACAGTGCACTACACTGCCTGCCAGGGCCTGGCGGTGCTGCAGTGAACCCTGCATGACTGGGAAAGTCTATGATGTGATGGCAGGAGGAAGAACCACCCCCCCACCTCCTATCTGCAGCCCTCTCTCTGCCAAAGTGCCTTGGAGGTCAAGATGTCAGGGCCTGGGTTACAGCCAAGACAACTTGTTCTGGATGCTGTGGGAGGGAATGCTTCCCCGCTCAAACTGCAAAAGGGCATGGACCAGAAATAGAAGGGGGAGGAGGACACCTTGACCTTTCCAGCAGTCGGTGACAAATAAAACTTTCTGGCTACCTGTAGCAATCAGCAGGGCAGGTTCTGTTATCATCTTATTGAAGTACAATTTCCCCCCACTGTGGGGAGGGTACAGCAATCTCCCCACTCTGCTGTGCCAGGGGAGATCCTGGTGCTCTCTAATTAACCAGCTGGCTCTTACCAATGCTCTGGCTTTGCCAGGGCTAGTGGCAGCCTTGGGGCTCTGCTGCAGTGGGCTGGCTACAGGAGTGGCTCCCCTGGGCAGGTAGGGGGACCTGGGCTGAGCACTGAACAAATCAGAGTGGGCAGGTCCACATGGTCCCAGGCAGAGGGAAAGCCCTCCCTGCTGGGGAGATGCTTTCTCAAAGCGAAGCTGCTTCCTCCAGGTCCCCAGCCCTTGCTTAACAGTGATCCTGGGCTACACAGTAGCAGGGATGTTCTGGGATGAAAAGAGGCCCGTCAAGAAATAATTTGATCCTGGGTGCCTGTTTCCTCAGCTTCCAGGTGGGTGCGATGTAGGTGTACATAGTGCACGGTGTCTTCTGGTGCTACTCCATCAGGGAGGAGCTGGAAGGCCTCTCTCAGCTCCCCACGCAAAACAAGACACTCCAAAGCAGCAGTGAATATGACTGTGTAGCCCTTCAGGAGTGGACACGAAAAGGGAGGACAGAGCAGGGATGTGACAGGAGTCTGCCAACAGGGTCTCCATCTGAGTAAAACAGCAGTACCTCCCATCCCAGCCATCCCGCAAGCCCAAGATGATAGACCCAGGAGATCCCTTCTCCAAATGGGAGAAGTTTGGCAGGGCTGCACAGGGGCTGTCTCCATCCATCCTCTTCTTCCTCACATTGTGGTGCTGCCAGCGTCCTCTATATCCCTCAGCACTCAGGATGAGTGATGTAGCCATGCTAATTCTCCCAGCCTCAAGCACCGCCCCATTGTCCCTTTGCTCAGTGACCCGGCTGGGGGGACAGCAGCCAGCTCTTCCCAATCTTCCCTCTCCCAGATGGTCTGGAAAGCTGACACAGGTGGCCCTGCAAGCAGCAGCAGATTGGGGGACTGACTGGCTCCAAAATGCCCTGAAAGGGGTCTGACTCCTCAGACAGAACTTGCCAGGCTGCATCGCCGTGATGGCTGGGGACAAGCGCAGGCAAAGCAGGCCAGCTTTGAGCATGCAGGCAGGAGCAAAGCTGGAGCTCCTCAGTGCTGGGATAGGAGCACAGAACTGTGAGGGCGCTCTGGAGACAAGGTTTGGTTTTCAAACCTCTTATCTTTCCCAGGGCTATCTTGTGCAATGCTGGGTGCGGTGCTTTGTCACCAGCAGCCTGGATGGCGTCTTGCAAAAAGGGGCAAGAGCTCTGCCCAGCTGGAAAATGCTGAATTTAGGACATGCCCCGTTGACTGGGACCCTGCAGATCAACAGTGAAAAAGGACACAGGACCACCTCACTTAGCCCAGGGGAGAAAAGGATCAGGATAGATGATCAGGAAATGTGGGGAGGACCAGATTTTACAGTGTTACGTCAAACAGAAAAAGGCTTGCCCCAGTCCCTGTGTTCATTTGCAGCTTTGCTATTGGGTTGGTCGAGACTGTTGGAAGCCGATGTGGCACTGATGGGCAAGGCAGTGCAGCCAGACTATCTCAGACAGCTGCGTCCCCTCCGGAACAGCTCCCTGCAATGGGCTCTTCAGGGTGCAGCTACCCCAGGCTCCTTTAACAAGATCAGACTGTGAGAAGAACAGGGTACGCCTGAAGGAGAAGTGGTCAAAAATGGAAAGAAATATACAGGAATTCAGGAATTCCTATGTGAATTCCTTCAAGAATTTCAGCAATTAAAAATCTCATTTGCATTTGTGGACTAAGCAGGGTTTCAGGGACTTGTGATGCTCACCTGTGTTTGATGGCTGGCACTGCAGTGCATCCTAATAAGGCTGATGGTCCTGGGGCAGGGACGGGGGTTGGTGACTTGGGGTCACACCTGTGACACAGTAGCACAGCTTATTGTCAACCTTCCTCAGTTTAGATGAGTAACAGGTACCAAAGGATGTAGTGTGAAGTTCACTTTCTAGTGCCGTAGGAGAAAGGGACCTGCAAAGGGAGTACCAGGGCATATGAGGTCAGAGCAACCTCCCAGGGGTCGGTCTTCTTTCTCTCTCTCCACGGTTGATTCAGCTCTGCCCTGGTGTGCATGCTGCATCTCAGCTGCAATTTTGTCCTCAGAGGACGTTCTGCGACACAGGTTTGGTTCAGAGCTCTCCCGTCTTCCCTGGGTGCTGGAGGAGCAGCCTGATGGCTCCAACGGCCCCTTCTCATAGGGTGTCACTACCCCACAGACAGCCCTGGGGGAGAAGGGGCAGCAGAGACTCCAAGGCAGGAGCTCCAGGGTGGGCCCTGGGTGGCTACAATGGCAGGGAGGTGCCAGCACAAGGGGGCCAAACATGGTCTTGCCATGGGGGCTCTTGGGCTGACAAAGCGATGCAGGAGATGTCAGGGCATGGAGGGCCAGCTGAAGCAGGTAAATGATTAATGCTGGAGAAAAACACTCTGGCCTCCTGCCCGTCACCCGCTGAAAGGAAA
The DNA here is from genome assembly GCA_013398735.1 of Nothocercus julius. Taxonomy (NCBI): domain Eukaryota; kingdom Metazoa; phylum Chordata; class Aves; order Tinamiformes; family Tinamidae; genus Nothocercus; species Nothocercus julius. The sequence goes on along the minus strand of VZSV01000225.1, from coordinate 1,017,969 downwards.
AGTTGACGATTCGGAGAGGAATTTTTACATCTCGCCCTTCTACTCCTTCCTCTGCGTCCCCCACGGGGGGCAGAGGGCTGCTGGAACAAGCCAGCCCCAAGACATGCACGCACCCAGCTCCAAACCAGCCTCCCATGCCTCTTGCTGAGCACGTCTCCTCCAGCCCAGCTGGTTTTCCTTCCAGCCTGCTCCGTCTGTGCACATTAAAGCTTTTTCTAGGTTTGAACTGCTTTTGGCAAGCCAGACTCCTGTTGGCCTATTCCTCTCCCCAGCACCCTCCCCATCCCTTGCTTTCCACTCCCCCCCCCACCACCACCCCCCCGTCTTGCCTCCCTTCTCCCCCTCCCCGGTGGAAACACTGCCAGGGACATGGCAAATCAGAAAGAAGCCTGCGGGGCAAATCGGTACAAATGAGACCAAGCAAGAGGTGGGGAGGGACAGCGAGGGTGGGGGGGATGACTCCTGGGTTTGTGCTTCTGTTCCCGAGTTCGATGTTTTCTACAAACAGCCCTGTAAATGCTCAGCAGCAGCTTTTGAATCCACTTGCCCCCCAACACAGCAGGGCTCTGGGACGCTGTGTCCCAGCTGGCAAAGAAACCCTCATCCCGCTCGCACACAGCCTAACTGCAGTTTCCAAGCCCTGGATCAGAGCAGGGCCCCAGCTGAGACACTAAAGACCAAGGTGGGAACGGAGCCGAGCTGTAAGTCTTGACATTTTCATTTGTTTCTGGGCTGGACGAGGCGGGCAGGGGGGAAGAAGCGAGCTTGGAGTGCGCAAGCAAGCCCAGAAGCTGCCCTGACCTAGGGTTTAGTGACAGGTCAGGAGAAGGGTGACCTTGGGGCCACAGAAACCCGCTGGGGATCTGGAGTTGAAAGGTGCTTTCTCACATTGAATTTATATTAAAAAAAAAAAAAAAAAAAAAGAGAGAGAGAGAGAGAGAAAAAGAGCTGTCCCACTGAGGCTAGAGATGCCCGAAACTCCAAGTCGGGGTCGCGCTCATGCTGGGGGGCTGCAGCAGGCGCGCAGGGGGCAAGGGCAGAGAGCAGCCGGGCTTGCCCCCAGTACCTGCTCCCGCGGCAAGGACAGTGGGGTTGTGCAAACTGCAGGCACGGGATGGGTTGCAGGAAGGGAAATCGCTCAGTGTGCGGATTAGATGATGTCTAAGGGAAGCGCTTGGATCCACCTTGCCAATACCTGTGCCAGTATCCGAGCTGCTTCTTCAGAAAAGCGTTTGGCACCTAGGAGGTCATATGGGACCTTTCTGCTTGGGTTGCTCTCCTAATGACACGTCCAATTGCCTTGAATGGTAATTTGCTCGCGTGAGTCTTTTGCAATAGGAAGTTTGTGGTGGATTTTGGAGCATTTCTCCAATGCCGTGCGGTGTGCTACAAAGGTCTGACTTTTCTTCAGACCGAAAAAAAAGGAATTAAAGTATCAGTAAGTATCCTGGGTGTGCAGAGCCGCATATTAATTTCATGTGCTGTTTCCCAAAGATCATATTTTCCTATGCTTTATCCTGGATATTGAAAAAGGCAAGGAATATTAAAAAATCAAGAAGGCAAAGAGGTTTTCTTTAGACAGGAGATGTGAAAAACACTTGTAACTTTGAAAATTAAAAAAAAAAAAAAAAGGAGGGAAAAGGTGAAATTTATAATATAATAAGACTTAATATAATCCATATTTTTTTCCCTCTAAATCCTTCTTAGTGGAAGCAAAAAGTAAACAGAGCTGCTGAATTGTTGGAGGAAATTAGTTATTTAAATGGTTAATGGTATCTACTAGAAATCTACTTTCTTTATGAGAGACAATGCACGTTTACATTAATTTAGACAATTAACTCAATAGGTGATATAATGAGGAACAGCGTTTGGGTCCCTGAAAATCAAGTCAGTAAGGCCCAAATGTGTATTGCGGTGGTGGCAAACCCCGGGACACCACTGGGCTGTGACACGGGAGACACTGAGGCTTTTGGTCCAGTGCCTTTCTGCACGGATGCTCCAAGTCATCTCTTGCTTCATCTCAGACATGCTGCCTTGCCACCACAACCCTCCTCCTGCATTTTGTGATGGGACATCATGTTTCTCTAAGGGTATCTCTCAGATTTGGGGTTTTCAGCATGAAATTAGGGCAGGAGTTGGTGAATATTCCCCCTGCCTTTCCCATCAGGGTTTTCTAGTGCTTTTCTGGAGCCTTTCAGACATTTCAGAGCCCTGCCTGAACCTGCGTTTTGGTAGGTATCCATTTTGAAGTGGAGGGAGGAAAAGCATCCCCTCCTTTCCGTGGACTTTCTCAGCAAGCTTCTCAAGGATGCAGTCCCATCCTGCAGACCTGACCCATAGTGCAGCCTTTGCATTTGGCATTCCCAAAGGATCATCCAGCCCGGCACTAACCACAGTGCTGTGGAGGTGCCACGGATCTCGAGGGAACACAGACTCTCTGAGACTTGCAGAAACACATTCATGGCTATTTCTGTGCTGTCCCCACTGCCCCACAGCAAGAAAGAGGTTAATGAGCTGCCTTACCCGGCTTAATGCCTCAGCTAATAAAGTCACAGTGTTTTCTCCTCTGGCCATCGTTACTCTTCCTGGTCATTACATGACCAGTACAGACCTTACTGGGTTATTTAATGCCTCAGTGATGCCTCATGTCTCATGTGGCTGTTCAGCATCTCAGAGTCAGCCTCTGGTTAAGGTCTTTTCCTCTGGTCTTTACGCTGCAGCCTGTCCCCCATGTTGGCGCTGAGGCACAAGCAATAGCAGTGCTCATGGTGATGGGCTCAGAGGTCAAGCTGGTCTCACGTCTTTGGGGCTGCAAGAGAGGCAGGAAGGAGCTTGAGAGAGAAAACAGGCTGGACTGACTCAAGCAGAGGCAGCCTAAGTGGGCCGCCTTGATCTGCATAAAAATATATAGTTATATATTTATGTATGTATATATAAAAAATAGGAACAAGTTGGAGGGGCTCCTGCTGCCTTCAGGTGACCAAATGACCTGCAGCTTTGCAAAAGTTCCTGCTTGAGACCAAGTACATTTTGAGGGGAAATCTTGCACACTGCCTGTAAATAGCAGTGCCACTTCGTGCACTTGGATATTCCCAGCTAATGAGTTTTCTTCCAAGACGGTGTTCCCTTGTACTGCCCTGCTCTCTGCCAAGAGCTGTTTGTGGAGCGTGATAGCTCCTAGGAAAAATATCAGTGTCTCCCAGGAAAAATATTAATTGCACTTCAGCAGAACAGTATTTTTTAGGCTTCTCTGCTCCTGGACCAGAATCAGGGTAACCTCCATTAGGTCACGTTTTAGGCTGGTTCAGTTCTTACAGTTCAGGTTGAGTCAATCACAACCGTTTCTGCTCATCTGCAATTTCCCTTGCTGCTCACAGAGTTCTTCAAATAGCAGCAACCCACACTCTGTTTTGGTTTGATTTTTAACCTAGCAGATGGGCTTCCTCGTGCTCACCTATGTTGCAAGTGGTTCGGAGGGGAGAGGGGCAGGAAAGGATCACAACTGGGAGCATTTTGAAATGACTTTTGCAGTGAATTGGATTTTATGGGATGTGTTTTCCAAAATACATATGCCCTCGGTGGCAGCACCAGTGCTGTGGTCTGTGCTGTATGTGCCAGCGAGAAAATGGCTTTTTAGTTTAGTTTATCCATCCTTTGTAAGCAGCAATTCCTCCTGTGCTGGTTAGATTCATGCAGTGGAAATCATTCTTTTGGGATTTAAATTTTCCCCTCACTGCTTCCATCCTAAAATCACTGCTCAGGGGCAGCACGTGGGAGTGGGAAAGCACAAGACAGGTCTGGGAGGGATGAGTCTGGCCACAGCTGGAGGTCCATGCCCTCCCTGGCATAAAGAGGTGGCACCCACTGAGATCTGTGGAAATCCTGTTCCCAAAGCAAGTTAATGCAGAGAAGGGCATGGGGCTGTTTTGAAAGTGTGCTTTAACACTGTCAGTGTTCAGGCTGCTAGTACAGCATCTTTTATCATGTTAATAGGATAACAGCAGCGAAGCATACCTGATTTTCTGGTGGTTAAAATCACTGACTTAGCTTTGATAAGTTTTGGCCTAAAAAGAGACCTGCCCTCTAATTTAGGGGACAGAGACCCCAGACACAAGGACTCCAAAAAGGCTCCTTTCCAGCCATCTCCAACCTCCTGCTCTCCCGCCAGCATCCCCCTGGGAGGGAGCGGCTGCTGTCACTAGCAGGGTCCTGTCTGGGAGAGGCTCAGTCAGCCTCGCTGTCAGGCTGAAGCCCCCAGGGATGTTGGCTCATCACAGAAAGTCCCTAGATGGCCGGTTCTCTGACTCTGGCAGATCAGCTCCTCCAGTGTGCCTGGCCTGATGCCAGATTCAGTTCAGATGTGCAGATTACCCAGAGATTCTTGAATACATGCAGTGGCTCCTGACATGACATGCCCTGTGACATAAGGCTGCTCAGACCTGTATCACAGATTGGTTCAGGTTGGAAGGGACCTCTGGAGATCATCCAGTCCAACCCCCCTGCTCCAGCAGGGACACCCAGAGTACAGGGCACAGGGTGGCATCCAGGTGGATTTGGAAGATCTCCAGAGGAGGAGACTCCACAACCTCTCTGGGTAACCTGTGCCAGTGCTTTGTTATCCTCACAGCAATTTTTTTCCTTCTGTTCAGATGGAAACTTGCCATGTTTCAGTATCTACCCATTGCCTCTCATCCTGTCACTGGGCACCACTGAAAAGTCTGCCTCCTCTTTATACCCTCTTTTCAGATACTTACACACATTAAAAAGATTCCCCCCCGGTCCTGTCTCATACGAGAGGTGCTCTAATCCCTTACTCATCTTAGTAGTGCTTTTCTGGAGTAGCTCTGTATCTCTCAGACTGGGGAGTCCAGAACTGCAAACACTACTCCAGATAAGGCCTCACCAGGAGTGAGTAGAGGGGAAGGATCTTATCCTTTGACCTTCTGGCATCAGGAAGGTCAAGGCAGGGAAATGAGTGCAATTAAAACCAACTCCTTCTCCTGATGCAGAAGGTAGAGAAGGAGTGAAGTTATATAAAGAAGGGAACCTTGGCCACCTGTGGACTGTTCTAGGCAAGACTGCAAGAGCTGTGCTCAGTTAGGTGAACAAAAGCAAAGCAGAGAGAAGAACTCCTTCCTTTCTTATTCACTTCTCATCCCAAGTGCATTTAAGAAATCTGAGCTGGGGATTGAAAGAGAAAAGGGGAAGAGGGTTTCTAAGTTTAAGGGCTCAGGGACTTGACTGCGGTGGTTTGGGAAAGTCATGGAACTTTCTGATAGGTTAATGGGGTGACAAAAATGCACCTCTATAAATGCACCTCTATAAAATATCATAGAGGCTGTAGGGTGCATAGCATATGTACCTAGCTTGGGGACTGTGCTCACAAAGGAGCAGAGGAGACCATCTAATGACTGTGTCCATGCTGAAGATCCTCACACATCTTGCTTTATAGTGTGAGAAAAAAGGGGAAAAGAGATTCAGAAGGAAAAATCTCAGGACCTTTCAGTTTTCGGTTCACTAATGATCAGTCTGCTCCACTGTGGATGCAGCTTGCTCAGACGCTTAGAAGGAGAGAACCTACACTTCAAGGGCAGATGGAGGGCAGAATTGCCTTGTGAGCGGCCAACACTCAGAGCAGCTTAATCATCTGGCTGAGATCCTGCAGTCTCACAGCCCTTGTTCTCCTTGCTGAAAAGATGGTGCTATCTATGGGGAGTGAGTGGGCTAACTGGTTTGGCAATGTGTCTTGATAGAGGGACCGTGGGAATGAGCACTGAGCAGAGACTCATGGTGCTCTGTTCAGACCGTTCGTGTGCTGCTGAACATGGGAGATAATAGGCTTGGTTGATGGGGAGGAAGGGGCTCATGAAAATGAAACAGCCCAAACATTTCGCCAGGCATTGGATGGCTCATCTCATTCCCAGAAAATCTGAGAGGGTATCTCCAAGTTGTTACAGGCAGTGGGACACCTTCCTGGGGTTGTCAGAACTGCTACCAAGCTAACAAAAAAAACCCATACAGAGAAGGAAACTTGAGAGGCCATAGAAAGTTCTGGAACACACATCAGGGAGTAACTTCACTATCTGGCCTGAAGGACACTCCAAAACTGGGAAAGCAATTCCAGAGAGTCCACTCTTCCAAAATTAGCAACACTTATTGAAATGGAACCACTTCATATCCACGTTGGTATTTGGTAAAGACCACAGACTGGCTTTTGGTTTGAAGATGGCCCTCACTAAAAGCTGTTTGTAGAGGGAACTTGAGCTTTCTTAACCAGAAACTCCAGATCACCCTAAATGCTGGAAAAAATAAAGGCTTGGAACTCAAATTCTTCCAGGCTTTTAGATAACTGGGTTTGGGCATCTTCCCTGCAAAACAGATCCAGATTTGGTTGCATAAAGCTGACAAGGAAATCTATTTAGTGATTAATGTTTTTTATTTTTCTGCGGAAACAAAAAATTCCATTCCTCACCTGAAGCAAAGCACTCTTGGCCTATGTCTGGGTGAAGGCAGCACCTCCAGGGGATGGCAGATCAGGTTGGACAAGTCCAAGAAACACTCAGAAGTCACCTCTTCATGAGCTCTTGAGACACATTTCTGACTTAGACTTATCTTGAAAGGGGATCTCTTGGTTAAATGATGAGTCCCACTGGGTCAACACGTCGGGTCAGCCGTTCTTGAGCTCAGCATACAAGCAGTGATGAAGGCTCCTCTAGGCAGTAGAGCAGTGATGAGCTATGTGACAGGTGCCACAGCCCCTAGGGCTCACGCAGAAAGACCACGGCAGATGGGCGTCCGAGGAGGGACTGGCAGTCTGGGGTACATGGGAAATCCCAGGCCTTTTTGAAAACATGCTGTGGCCCAGGAAGATAAGAGCTTTTGGTACAACGATGAGGACCAACACAGAGTAAAGCACATCTGAAGATGAGTGTAATTTTGAAGTTGCTGCTGTAGGGAACTGCAAAAAGAGAGGTAGTAGGATCATATTGCAAAGCGGTTTTATGAAACACAAGTGCAGTTTAACATTCAGTGCCTGTACAGGGCCAATTCCAGGGAGATCCAGAACTCGCAGTACCCCTGTCAGGCTTCCCTCCTCTTCATGGATGCCTGCTGCTTCGCAATGGCCAATTGCCTTCACCCCAGCCTTCGATAAATGCTTAAAAGTTCAAATAACACAACCCCAGGCTGTGAAAACAAAGAGGGGCCGATATCCACTAATAGCCAAGTAGCCCCTGCAGCAAAAGCGCATAGCATAGGGAAAGTGGTTTGTATTGATCACCGGCTCCCCCGCTGCCATTCACTCCCCTCCCCGCGATGCCTCTTTGGCAGCTCCAACCTTTGCAGTGGCGCAAAAACAAAACAAAACAAAAAAGAGATAAAACTTGTAGGAAGCACCAAAATTGTGAGATTCCAGGCAAGAAATGAGATGATTGTGGGGTTAGATCAGGATAATGTTAGGTCAGCTTTTAAGGACTTTGAGAATGAAAGCAAGGAAGAGAGGACATCAGGCTGAGAGATGGGGATTTTCACGTGAGCCAAAAGAGCTCTCGAGGATATGCAAAAGTGGACATCAAGGCAAGTTTGCTCTGGCAAGGCTTCTTCAATAGGCACTTTCTCTGCAGAAGAACTTTCTTTGAACCATTTCAGCAGAGTGCTGTTGTTTCTCCCTCCTCTCAGCAACTCAGAGCCAGCCCTGCTAGCACTGCCCCACTGAGGAGGTTCGCCTGGCAGAGCGGGACATTAAACGTTTCCTGGCAAGGCCGTTGGATCAGACCCACTGGTAGAGAGAGACCTCTGGTGCAACAGAGGAGTTGTCCAAGCATCTGTGCAGTTTAAGCGCTTTATTGGGCATTTGTGAACACAGCAAGAGGTTTGCAACAGGATTGCTTGTGGCAAAACAGGCCACACCAAGAGCACAACCAAGCCAGTCTCTTGCTGGAAGCAAAAGCCTACGCGCAGGTATACGTATGAATGAAGGCAGATAGAGGAGCTGTACTGCCAGCTTGTGCTGATACAGCATTCTTCAAAACTGCTTTCCAGGAGGAAAGATATCTCAGTATAAAGAGCCTCCTTGGGAGTAGATAGCAGGTAGCTTCTCCAGTGCATCACTCTTCCTTTCCTGTGGCTGTGTGTGCTTAGGCTGGCATAGCAAGAAAAGCCCTTTTGGGTAGACATCTGACCTGTGCTATACTGTGGCCTGCTGGTGGTGGAATACATGTGGTAGAGATTCAGACCAAGAATTAATCACCAAAGAAACAGAAATACCAATGCAGAAACAATGGCATCTCATAGCTCAGGTGAAGCATTACAACGCTGGGACCAATCCCTTCCATGAGTCATAGTTGGCAATATGCCCTGGAGAGGACCTGGTGGGCCAGATTCAGCCCATGTCAGTCAGGGAGAGTCACTGTTCAGCACCACACACTCAGGACGTCCTATTTTCCAGGCACATGATTCTCTTCAGGGCTTACACTTGAGTCTTGAAGTTCCAGCTTCAGCAGCCCTCAAGACCAGGGCAGAGCAGAGGTGGGAAACAAGGACACTGCAGCCAAAAGGCATTTGCACAGGGAAACCTGTGGTTGCCATTTGCCTGTGTTTCTTCTGTCACTGTCATTATTATTTTTCAAATGAAGAGTCAACATTTTTCATAGCAGTTTTGGAGGCCAATCAAAACAAAAATGTTCTTTCTAGGAGTCTGTGTCCCCTGTGCTTGGCCATATTCCCCTGCCGCTCCGGCCCTCACAATGTCCTTGCAGGTGGGCCATCTCTCCCTGCACCACTCACACCCACTCTGAGCTGCTGCCTGAGAGCACAGAGGGACAACCTCGCAGATGGGGAAACCGAGGTACATTACAGTGCCTGTATGAGGCTTTTGCTGGGTCAGGAACCCATCTGGATCTCCAGCATCCCATTCACTGAGGTCTGTTGGCTCATTTTAAAGTCCATGAAGGTATAAATACCATAAGAGTTTGCATTTCTAGGAAAGTGTAAGATTTCGTTTCTGCCTCAAGATGGGTAAGGCAGTTAGTCTGCTGCCCAGTGACTGCAGGGCAGGGGAATTTGTACAGGCAGCTCAAGCGGAGGGAATCCTTGTACAGCTCACATGGGAAGCAGGAATCTCTCTGGTGAAGAGGGCACCTCCCGGCGCTGGGCAGAGCCATCAGAAAGCATCACCCTTGCCCCGCATCAGCCCCACCTCCGAAAGGCTGTTGCAGGCTGTCAAGAGGTTCAAGGAGGGCAGAGGAGATCTGGATAGTTTTGCCTCCATGTTAGCCTTCAGTCTGAAAAGGAGGTAACTAAGCAGGGGTCTGATAACTACAAACTCCCACATGGCTGTGGGCTGGACTGGGAACAAGTGATCACTGATCCAGCTGAACAGCTAGGGGACATAAAGAAGCCCAGGAAGCTGGAGAGCTGAATGAAGAAGCTCTCAACATGATCTGCTGCAGCACATACTGAGTGCTGAACATTTCCACAGCTTCAGGAGAAGACTACGCAAATCCATGGAGAGGAGGTCCACTGAGGTATACTACACAGAGAGACACCATGTCTGGGAAAATGATAAATGGTGAATGGCTGCATGTTTAGGGAAATTAGTGTCAAAATACCATCTCTGCTTAGTCTACATCCTGGGGATCTGCTTTGGTCTATTATTAGAGACATGAGCTAGGTGGACTTTGATGTGACCCAGTTCAGTTGCTCTTACTTGTATGTACTTGCTTGTGTTTCCATGTATGAGGCTCATGCTTGGGCCCTGGGATTTTCAAAGTACTTGAGCATTGTGAACTGTGGATCTTTCTTTCTCTCCCTTATTCGTTTTCTTTGTCTCGCTCTTTCTTCTGCCCTTCTTGTTCCGCTCCATCCATCTGACTCTGCCCCCCTTCTCTCCTCCCGGCAGTCCTAGTGGAGAGTGCAGGGATGCTGTAATTCCCAGGCACAGGTGCAAAGTCCCTGCTGTGTGCCTGCCCCCCAGGCACGGCCCTGTAACGCCTCATCTGACAGCCCAGTGGAAATAATGTGTTATGGCAGAGAGAGATTCAGCAGACCAAGAAGATCTGCTGGTGCGGGAACTGCTCAGAAACCAGGAGCTGCAGTGCCCGTCTCCCAGCTCCATGGGGTCTAATCCAGCTCTGAGGATCCCCCTCAGCCTCCCCTCCCTTGGCTCCTGCTGTGAGCACTTTCTCAGTCTTCGCCCTTATTTTTCACTGCCTCTTTCCTCCACTCCTCCATTTCCTTCTCTCTGCTACATTATGGAGGTGGAGGCAGCACCCAAGCAGAACAAGGACGCTCAGCTCAGCTTCTGCTGAGCAAACCCTTGTCCCCTTAGGAGACGGTTCTGAGCTGTCCCCTGCACCGATGAACAGAGGAGGGCAAAGACTTTCACAGCAGTATCGAAGGAAGAGAATCAGGTGTACAGAAATGGAACAACCAGTTCCAGTCTTCCAGCAAAGATTTAATCTGCCTCTGGCATATAAACAGTAAATGTTTGTTCAAGTGACCTGCAAACACACTGCATGCATCCCAGCAGGGCTGAGGAGCCCAGCTCCCCACTCATCTGGTCCTTCACTTCTTGCCTTCAAACAGGACAGATCTATGTGTAGATGGGACAGGGCACACAGGGAGAGCTGAGTCCAGGAAATCACCTGCAATTGTGCTTTGGGGTCCCCAGGCTCAGCAGTTTGAGTTAGGCACTAGTGCTGGAGAGGGAGGGCACAGCATGGCCCAGTGCTTTGGCTTTTCAGAAGTGTCCCATCCTACCTAAATCCCTTCTGCTCCCAAGAATATCACAGTGTGTCGATGGAGATATCTGGTGGCTCACAGGTGTGATGCATGCCCATGGGGTCTGAAATCTCAAAGACAAGCTATCTACTATCAAATCATTGCTTGCTGTCATGAATCTGCAGGCAGGATGAGACCCTGAACTCTGTCTCTAGTGCTTCAAGCTCAGATGAAAAAAAGACCAGCTTTTTGCTACTGCAGGTGGTTTCTGCACCCTTGGAGCTCTCATTAAAATCTCAACCCTTCTACAAATAGGTTTGGAGCAGATGGAACAGGTCAGTTACATTGGCACTTTTTGGACCATTTTCTGCAAGACCAGATCATAGTGCCAGAAGCAGCTTCCAGCTTGACTGGTCTGTGGGCATCCCAAAACCCTGTTTCCAGCTCAGTCTTCTAGGGAAGCAGAAAGAGTGACATACCTCTGGCATCAGGCTACAGAGAGTCCCTGTGCCTCCCTCCAGCCAAAGAGCCCTGCCCCAGGCTAGGACCCCAGTCCAAGCCCAAGCCAAGAGGGGCAGTAGAGATGGGGGATGGGTTCTACAGGGCCAGGAGCCCAACTCACATGTGACACTGGAAAAGATGGGGTGTGTGGCTGTCTCCATTGCAGCCAGGAAATGTTTTCTGTTATTTGACAAAAAGCTCAGGAAGAGATTGGGAAAGGTAAGATTAGATAATGTCTTCCTCTTGTTATGCCAATGGTCTTGAGATGCTATGAGGAGCAGAGGGAAAGTGATGCAACTTGTTCATGATGAGGAAAGACAGTAGCAGAGCCTGGAGGAGAAGACAGGGAACCTGTGTAGTGCTGTATGAAAGCATCCTTCACCCCAAGGAAAACGAAACCCCCTTCAGAGTTTGGGGCTGCTGGAACTGTTTGCAGGACCACAACGAGCACAGAGTGCCAGTGATTTCTGGCTGGAGTGACTCATCATCTGGCCCTGGGACTCCACAACCTTGAAACAGCCGTCTCGTGCTGAAACTTTACAGTAGGCTACAGGCTGGATGCAGTCTGGTCCGGTGAGGGAGCACTGTTCATTACAACTGCCATCGGTTACCACACAACTACCTAAACGTGGCTCCAGCCAGTTCTGATCCTTGCTGCCTGCAGGACCTGCCTTGCACATGGTCCTCCTTGTACTCATACAAGGTCCTTCCCAATGCCCCATCCCCACGCTTCCGCTGGTCTGTTTTTCTCTAGTGTAACTGGTGGCTTTGTGCCAGCAGGATACAGTTGCTGTGGATTACTAATCCCTTGCATCCCCTTTCTTGGGACAAGCAAGGCAGAAATATCAGGAGCAGCCTTAACGTGGAGCCTCGTTTGAGCTGGATTCAACATCAGCCAAAGCCAAGGTTCTGTCCTGTGCAGAAAGACTTAGATTTTTCTGTTCCATTCCTGCAAAACTTCTCACCTTCTCCCTGGTGGGCAGAGCGAGCAAAGGGTACAGCAGATTGTTTCTCTTAGTGGTTCTGTTTGCCCATGTTTGTAGCAAAGGCAGGAGCAACCCAGAGATGCTGCTTTTCCTTGTTCCTCCCTTCCTTCGTGCCTGATTAACCGCTAGCCAGACTTCAGAGCCTGCTGGCTCCTGAAGGCCAGGGCTCCTTTTGGGAGAGCTTGGCCCTGGGATCTGCTAGATGGGTCTGCAGCAGGGGCTGTGGGAAGGAGTCGGCCCTGAGATATAAACATTGTCCATGCGAGAATGAGTCATTGACTTCGCTGCTTTTCCCAGAAGAAATGCAAGTTTTTGTTCTAATCAGGAGAAGAGCTCTCCAAGTCCACACATCCCCCAGAGGAAAGTTTATACCTTGAAGTTGGCAATAGACGTTTTGGAGATATGTGCTTTGGTACTGTGATGTCCTGTAATTTTGGGACTTTGCTTCTTGGCCATCTGTTGAGGAGCTTGATTTCCTAAATATGGTGTCTCTGATGTCCCTGCAAATCAGACTCCACTGAGAAACGAGAATACAAGATACAAGTTCCAGCTCTGCCCCCCACCTGTGTCCTCAGGGCAGATGGAAGTTCCTGGTCAGGCAGGGTGGGGACACAGGCTGCAGGACCAGTCAGCTGGCTCCGCAAGCAGCGTAAGACAATCCAGCATTCCCTGGAATGCAGGGTCCTGAAGCTGGAAGAGACTGAAGTGAGGAAGCATTAAAGGGTCAGCCCTGCATTGGGAGGGGGCATTTCAGTATAGCTGAAGAAACCCATGATCAGGGAGGTAGGTTTTAGCCTTGGTTGAGTTTCCAGACTTGTTATCCCATATATCCCAGTTCCCTGTCCTCTCACAAAGAAGGAGATACACAGCAGAGATCTGCTGAAGAAGACAGGGGCAGGGAAGACTGCAAGGGAAAGCTACAATGTCAATTTAAGGGCGGTATGACTGCAGCCTCCTGCTGGCAAATCTGTCCATCAGAGCTTCCCCTCTGAGCCACAACCACATATCGGTGTATGGACCCAGTAGGAACCCCGGGGCTGCCAGGAGGCAGCCTGTATCCTCCCCATGACTCTCCTCTCTCACACTTGCAGCCAGTACTGCAAGTCAGCTCATCGAGTTTAGCACCCTCCATTGTCACTGTCAGCAGAGGTGTGACAGCTCCAACCATTCACATAGGCAATAAAACACTAAAAAACATGCCTCTGCCTGAGGTCTCTGCCTTTAAGTCAGCTCTGCAACAGCTTTTGCAAATGAGCTTGGGAACATGTCTCAAAACAGATCCCAGACAGCTCCTCCCACAACAGGGGACTCAGCCGTGGGATTCTGAAGGCCAATAGGATGGGCAAGCTCCCCACTGCAGGGCAGGGAGCACTTTATAATGTAGACTTTCTGGCAAATGAGTTGAGTGCTTACGCCATCCAGTTTGGTTTCGCATCTCCTGGTGGGGTAGGCTGTCTTTCCAAATGCTGAGAGGGTGCAGATGGGCCCATGGAGCCCCTTCCTTCAGCCTGGACTGGCAAGTTAAGTAGTGATGCTGCTGAACCTTGCACACCAGAGCTAAACAGAGCCATGCCCAGCACAACCGCCTGATTTGCAGGTGGATTTCTCCTCCTCTGCCATTGGCATTGAAATTGTACCTCCCTTGCCTTTGTTGGAACTGCCCTGGGTTGATTTCATGATATGTGCGAAGTCTGGCTAGGTGTTTCAACATCAGTTTGAGGTAGCTGAGCCTCAAAATCTTAAATAGCACTTATTTTCCTTTTTCACTGAGGTTGATTTGCCAAAAGATGTTTAATTACAGAGACAGTGTTTATAAGTAAACAGCCCAAAGAATACGTATTAACTTCTGGTGAGTACAGGAGGATTTGGGCAAAAAATTTCATCCCTAGATTCAATAGCATGCAGGAGAGCTCCATGGTGAGGTCCCCAGCCACATGTGGTATCCATGGAGCAGAGCCAACTGCCTTGGGAAAAGAACAGCTACAACTCACCATCTCATGGTGTTGTCCTTGTTCTAGGGTGCACAGTGATCCCTGGTGAGGTGGCAAGAATATTCACCTCTGGAGCTGAGCACACAATAATCCCCTTCAATCCCAGAAGGAACAATCTCCATCCACCCACCACCATGTCCAAAGATAACATGGGATGCAAGCTGACCTCAGCCTACAAGCACAAGGAGAGGAAGCCCAAAAAGCCCCACTACATCCCAAGGCCATGGGGAAAACCATACAACTACAAATGTTTTCAGTGTCCCTTCACCTGCATGGAAAAGTCCCACCTCTACAACCACATGAAGTACAGTCTGTGCAAGAATTCTCTCTCCCTCCTCATTGAGTCAGACTGGCCCTACAAGAAAGGGAATCTGCTCCACCCCGAGCTGCGCCTCCTGCACACAACAGAGGCCTCCTGCCTCCATGGGCGACGGGATGAGCAGGAGGCCTGTGACTCATCAGCTGTGTCAGGAGCATCTGTGAGCACCAAGCAGGCCTCCAGCAGAGATGGTCCTGAGGACAAGCCAACGCCAGAGGTTGAGATCCTGCCTGCTGAGGGGGCTGGTGAAGAAAGCAGACAGTTTCAAGAGGAGGAGGAGGATGTTGCTGGCCTCTTGAGGGAGATGGATGCCGGGGAGAAGAAGGAGAAAACTGAAGAGGCAGTTTGCCAAGGTGACCCAGCTGAACCAGAAGTGAACACTTTGGTCTTTGGTTTCAAGAACAAGAGAGAAAAGCCTTGCAGAGAGGTAGAGCCTGACTTCATCATCACAGATGTCTTCTCCCTCAAGAACCATGTCATGAAGAGCAGGGAAATGACCTCACCAGACCTAGAAGCCAAGACAAAGCATTGCAAAATGCCAAAGAAATGCCTGGCCAGCAGCGGGATCCTCATGGAGCAGTGGAAGCTGGTGGCAAATGGGCAAAGAAGGAACACCCCTGAGGTCTCCCCACCTTGTACTGAGGGCAACATCATCCCTTGCTACCCACCCCCAGCCTACAGTGACTACCATGAACCTCAGGGCCTCAATCTCTCACTGTTGGGTATTAACTATCCCTTGAACCCCAGTCTCTTCTCCTACCTGAGCCCCACCATGGCCAACAGTGCTACAACTCACCCCCACTTGGCTCAGCTGCCCTTCCTGGCCTCCACAGCCCAGCTGATGCACCCACATGCCTCCCACTTCCAGCCGCTCCAGACCCCGGAGCGCTCAGCTTTCCTTCCCCGCTTCTACTATCCCTTGCTCTTTGAGCACACTTTTGGCTCCTCTGAAAACAAGATGTCCACTACCAAACCAGAGGTCCAGCAACCAGCAGGCTCTGTCATGTCCACGCCCACCCAAGTCAAAGCCTCCAGTGAGCCAACAAAACCAGGGTTGCTGAATATACCTGTTCTGAAAACAAGCTTTCCTTGGTCAAAAGGTGTGCGAGAGGAGCCATCCTCTGAGCTCAGTCACAATGCCATGCTGGGGCAGGAAGGAGAGGAGAAATGGCTGTCCCAAGAGAAGGAGAGCATCTCAGCTTTGGGCCTCAACAATCTACACAAAAAGCCACCTGCTGACACCTACCAAAATCTGATGGGAATCAAAGACGGCACTTTTCCCCCCAGCAGCATCCGGAAGGCTGAATTTCCAATGGTGATGTCTCTGGAGACCGGCAGCCCTCCAGTCAAGTCCCTGAAAAGGAAGTTCCCTCCCAATGGACTGGATTTGATGAGATCTGAAACACTGATCCCTGGAAAGCTCAGTTACCAGACCAGGTAAGGTCTCCGATCTGCCTCTTCTCACTTCTAGCTGTCCTTACACATCATTTTCTTACCCTGTCCAACCTCTGATCCACTCACATCTAAACTATGCTCTATCTTCCCACATAGCATAGAAATAGCAGGTTGCACTTAATGGTTTCTTGATGTTCCTGGGGTGCCTTTAGGAGCACAAAGAAAAAAGCTCTGGGCCCTGCAGAACATGGGCAGAACATGGCACCACTGTCATGATAGTATGCACAGGGCTCATTCCCTCACAGAGCCTGGAGAGATGAGGCTCAAAGGGACCAGTGCAGTCCAGGCTTGTGGTCCATACCCCCAAACACCTAGCACCAACCAGAATAGGACTTTCTGCTGGCTGGCAACAACGGGCAAGAGTTCTCTTGGCCCTTGGTCCTGAATTAGTTGGGAACTTCCCGGTTGGCCTGGCCAATAATGTAACTTAAAAATAACTCGGGTCAGGGGCTCTTCCCAAGTGGAGATGAACTCTGAGGTTCCCATGGTCCCCTTGCCCCTGGTCAAACTCTTGTAACTGCCCTTCAGGAAATGGGAGCTTGACTTGCATCACGTACCAGCATATGGTATCTCTGGACCAGAACCTGAGTTTACTCATTCCACGGTCAGTCAACGCTGTGCTGACTTTAATAGCTAGGAAATCTTCTGCAACCAAAGCCCTCTGACAAAGTCCTGGTGTGCTGGAGGAGCCCAGTTTCCAGTGTTGTCCCTTCCTTGCTGTAGCCATATCCCAATACCTGCCTCATCCTCCTCTCACACTGTGAATAGCCTTCAGGTGTCCAAGTATCTGACCTGGGCCTATATCACCACTTGCTGTGCCTCAGCTTCTCCTTTTTTATACAGAGAAAAAAAAACTATGCAGTGTTTGTGTGGTGCAGTCCTGCTCTCCCCAGGCATTGGGGAATTGCCTCCTGGGTGCTCAAATATCTTACATTTCCTAGAATAATCATTACCTTCTTTTAAAAATACACATTTGCATTCCTTTGATTTGCCTTTGGTTTCAAAGTCCAGAGGGAGGATCACATTTCCAAACACCTCCTTTTACCATGGACTAAAAATGCATATAGCTCTTTTTAATGAAATTTCAGTTCCTCCCCTTGATCACAAAAGTCTAGCTATAGCTCTAAGAAAAATATCATGGTAAAAAATGCAGCCTTGGGCACCTGGAGAAGCTCTCCAAGTTCTTCTATTCATCTCCCCCTTCCCTCCTCCTTGCCTAGCTGGCCTCTCTGGGCCTTCAGGCCTATGAGATGGTCATTTCCATCAATGCAGGTGTCTGTCTATCTCCCAGCCGCACAAGGAGAAAGAGGAGGTAGGTTGGGCCAGCTGAGGTGGGATCACTCGCCAGCACTATTCTCCAAAGCCAGACGAGTATCTTCCTTTGAGGGAAGGGGAGTCACAAAACAGCCTATACTGGGGGCTTCTCTTTATGCATCCATCTACCTCCTGGTAGAATAAAGCCAGGAGCAGGTCCAGTTGGACTGGTGTTCAGACTAAAGTTTTTTTTTTTTTTTTTTTGAGAAGACTTACATAGGGTAGCAGACAGTAGAGGAACCCTGAATTAATCTGGGAATGGTGATCCTGGGTGTGTGTCCAAGGATCTTCCTCTGGCTTTCCACATTGATTGTGTCCATTTCTTTTGTGCAGTGGACGAAGGGCCAACCCCAGCCACCTCCACCAGGCCCTGGACCATTGGCATATGGATGTCCTTGCAGGCCAGCCTGAGGAAGCAGAGAAGACCAGTGGCTCTGAAGTCCTGCCTACTGCAGGTACTGCCTCTGACCACGGCCCCTGTAAGAACAGCAGAGAACAAGAGACTTCTGCCACCACAGTGGAGCCTGAGCCCACGAACATGCTTACTGGGGACCTGTCCAAAACTTTAGAGGAATACCAAGAGGTGGAGAAGAAACTGTCTGACTTGGCAAAAGACGACACCCCTGGGCAAAAAGAACTAAGGGAGCAGCTCGTCAAAATCCGAAGGGAGCTCTACCACATCCACCAAGCGCTGGAGAAATCCACCAAGCCCCATGAGGGGCCCTTGGATCTCTCAGTAAAGAGGCCCTCTGAAAACATAGAGAAGGGCCAGCAGGCCAAGAAAGAACCCTACAATATGAGCGTAGTGAGTGAGAAGATTCACAGCAAAGACCAAGGGGTCCTCAACAAATATACAGCAACTGGAGAAGATGAGGATGGGGAAGGGCTGCCAAACTGCCTCCTTGAGGCTGAAAACAAAACAATTGATCTTCTGATCAAGATGAGCCGCTCAGAGAGCCTGCGGGCATCTTCATCTGAGGCCCACCTAGGAACTGTGATCAAAGCTGAAGTCTTGCCTCTCAACATGCCCCTGGAGCTCCGGCAGGTGATGGAGCCTTACTACAGCCGTACTACCAAGTGCGAGGCAGACTCCAGTGTCCTGCTCTGCTCAGATGGCAGATCCAACACCACTCAGGGCCCGCAGCTCCCAGTCACCGAGGATGGGCCCCTAGGCTGCCGGGCCATGCACCGCTCACTGTCCTGCAGCCTTCCCGGTGAGACAGACACAGTGTGCATGCACAGCCCTTTGCATGCAGACCCCTAAGTCCACCTTACTCAAAAGCTTCTGGATGTCACTAATCACCTCATGTGCAACCTTCCCCATCTGCACCCCACCTCTTCCCCACAGATGAAAGCTTAACCACTGTCTGAATCTGAGGCCACGTCACACTGTGCTCCACCTAACTTCTCGTGACTGACTCCATAAGGTGTAAGAAAACAGTTGCCTCTTTGTGCACTGCCAAGAAGAGCACTCTTGGTTTGTGCATATGCAACAGGCTCAGCTCACTCAGTCTGGAGCTCCTTTCAAAGGGAAGTCACTGGCAGGCAAGTAGAGAAAGCTGTGAAAAGCACAAAGCTTTCAGTAGGAGGCTCAGCCCAACTCCCCACCCCGCCCCCAGCAGCATCCTGTCATTGGAGACACTCAGGGACTTTTGCAACCCAGCTCCCATGACTTGCAGACAAAGGATGAACCCCAAATGGAGTATCTGAAAGCCCAATGCCTGGATCCAGCTATGGAGGTGCTCAAGTAGACTGTGGCTGTCATCTTGTACAGAGCAAAGCCAGGGACCCAGTGACAGCTGCAGGGTCACAGCAGAGGACTGGATGACCATGCGGACTGACGCGGAGGTCAAGCAGTTTCCACAGTGTGGAGCTAAGAGCATCCTCCCAGCAATACAGACAACAACACTGGGCTCTGAGCACAGCAACTTGCCTCAGATCGCAGATCCACACCGGCATGCTGAGCCTTCCTGGAAAAGTGGCCTGTCGCATGTGTAGACTGCTGGGCTATGGGAACATGTTCTTGCCCACTGTTCTTCTAGTGTCCAGCTCTTTCTTTTGCCTTGACACAGAAACAACCTTCCCTTTGCCCCCACAGCCTCTCCCCATGCACGTTCCTTGTGAAGTCTGCATCCCTGCAGAATGTCACTTCCTTGAGCTCCTAATAGTCCTAATCCCCCAAATGAGGATAAAATGGGACAGCGGAAGAGGTGGAACATGGCTGCCACAAATGGCACTGTTTGAGGGGCAAATAAACTAACAGTGACTTGAAAGGGACTTCAGGTTATGAAGCTCTCTGGTCTGTCCTACCAGGAATAATGCTGAACAGCCATTCCTCAGCCAGAGAAGATGGCAGAGTGAACAGCTGGGGAAGTGCCTGCCAGCTTCCCTCTGTTGGGTGCATGCTGGCCTCCTAGAAGGCCACCTTCTTCCCATGCTCATGGTGTGCTCTTGCCTCTGTTGGGTAGACTGGCACATCCTGCTGGGCAGTTGCACCTCCCCATACCCTACCAGCTGGCTGAGCATTATCTGATTTGGCTCAGGAAGTCCCTAGGCTTGGGCCAGGATTTCTTAGGCTTCATCCTAGTGCAGCAGATATAGTGTGGTCTTCTCAGCCCAGAAAAGAGAGGCACACTTTCCTCTCCCATCCCACTCTCCATTTTAAGAGATGGTGCCATTTGAGAGATGGTGGGGATTTCTGTGAATGCCAAGGATCTTCATTAATTCAATCTGTTCAGTCTGTTCTTTGCACTGAGAAAAAAAAAGAGAGAGAGAAAAAAAAAGAAAATAAAAAAGAGGGAGGAGAGTGAATGGGACAAAGATGTCAACACACAAAGCCACAAACAAGGGGCCTACACAGAAGAGCAAGGGACCTTTAGACATTTGCTCTTCTCTAGGCACAAAGTGGACATAGCTGCTACAAATGAATGAAGAAGGCAGGCCCCCACATGAGACCTGAAATCCCAAGTGCTTTGAGGGACCCAGGCAACAGTTGAATCTTTCACCTCATCACAGAGGTTTATTTCTTGCCCAAAGACTTTGTTCAGCACACTCAGTCCTATGGAGTTACTGGGCTTTACACTCTGGAGAAGCAAGTGCAGTGGTGAGGAGAGGAGGAGGAGGTATTCAAAAGGGGACACACTCTGCTCAACACTATATTGAACACCTTAGAAAGGCATCAGGGAAAAATTAGCTCCAGAGGTTCCTGATGGACCATGTCCTGTTGCTTCCCTGCATGACCCTTATCCCACTAGACTGTTAAAGCTAATGAAATCCCACAAGGACAAGCCCCAGAGGTTGGGTGCAGAGTCCTCAGTCCTGGAGTCCAGAGGAGGTGAGGCTGGTCCTTTCTTTCTGAGTTGCTGTGGTCTTTGCATGTTATAACATCATCAGCACAACAGCCTTCTCCAGCCAAACACCTCGTTAACATTAATCACCCCGAGCTGTTCACTAGTCCTTCTCAAGCTTCTTCTATCACTCTGTGCACCTCTGTCACCGGCACTTCCACACCAGCTTCTCTGTGCATCTCTTCCCCCTTTACAGCAGGACTCACTGGCCCAAAGTAGAACAGGGCATACAGAGACAAATGGGAAGGTGGAAGCTCCCTTATTCCTGTGACATCCTTCCCTACCCGTTTGGCCTTTTCACACAGAATCACAGAATGGTTGAGGTTGGAAGGGACCTCTAGAGATCACATTAGGACCCCAGGTCCCTCCACCCATGCTAGTGTACAACCTCTTCCCACTCCCAAGCACTGTGTTGTTTTCCCTAGCAGACCCTTGCCTGAACCTGGGCAGTAGAGAAGTAATTGGACCTTGTAGTTGACTTCAGCAGGAGATCAGTGGACCTAAGCTTCACACCCGGGTCACTAGATAATACTGCCTTTCATGCCTTGATCCAATGTATTGCATAAATACAGGTAGCCGCTCCCTTCCCATCCCCTCCAATCATCCTGTCCCCCCAAATTGGGATGCAGCCACTGCTCACTGGTGCCCGGGGAACTGAGGTCCTCTCCTGTGTGGTAGTACCAGCAGTTTTCACTACGTTGCTTACAGAGGGACAGCAGAAAAAGCAATGGGGATGGCAAGGGGGGGGTGGTTCCAGTGGGAGGTAGAGGCCAATCACAGTATTTATTGTTCACGGTTTTACGAATGTACAAAAAAAAACCAAACCATTAAATGGAAGACTTCCACGCAGGAGTTGCTGTTGGCACTTTATTTGCATCTCAAGCATGTGTGCAGGTACTTCAGGCCTGTGCGAAGCCTTGGTGTTGGGCAACCATTTGGCAAGGTATCCTTTGAAGAGTAGGCCTCTCCTCTGCAATAAACAGAGCTGGGAACAAGCCCCTGCATCAGCCATTCCAAGCATGTTTCCCTTCCCCTGGTACTGTACGCACTCTGGCCAGACTTGCCAACAGCCCCACTTGGTAGATCTCCATTACCTAGATATTTACTCCCAGGTTTTCAAAGATTCAGAGACACCAGTGGGATGCAGCCAGATTTTGACATTGGGTGATTATTTGTGTGCATATTTTTTGCCTGCTTTCTTCTGCAGGACCACACTGGGACTCTACCCCTTGCCCTTAGTGGGAAGAGGAGCAGTTCACTGTGTTTAAAGACAGGGTAAGAGGGCTTTTCCTAATTCCTGTAGCACAGTTCCCTGCACAGACTCAGAGAAGGACAGAACTTCCTCTTGTTGAGAACAGATAGCCCAACTCTCCTGACAAACTATCCAGCACCGAGAATTAAAACTACAAAACCCTTTCCTCGAAAATGGGGTAAATGCAAGTAAGAGCCTGGAAAATGGACTTGCATTTCCAGGCAGAGCAGAGATCTCACGGAGATGCTTGGTAAGGACAGGCAGCGGCACCCACTCCTTGCAGGCCCTGAGAGCTTGCCTCTACCATTGCTCATTGCTCCTGCCGCAGCACCGCCATGCAGGACAGATCCTTGCCCAGTGGCTCCTGCCTGCAGGTGACCTGCAGTGTGGCCCTCAGGGAGGACAGGGACCTTCAGGAGGTGGCAGAGCCCAGAGCACCCTTCTAGTTCAAAAGGTGGAAGCATTTACCTTTGCATTTAAATAATAGATGGGAGTTGAACTACTGGGACGGCTTATCCGGACTGCAATCTGCCCCTTCGGGGTCCTCAGCCCTCTCCAGCACAGGGCCCATTACACAGCTATTTGGTCACCCTAAAGGCATCTGATAGCTAGCCATTACCTGGCTTTTATGGCAGACGCACTCAATGATAGCTATCTTTCATGGTCACGGTTGACCAAAGTCCCCCCCAGTTTCCTACAAATCAAAGGTCAGTTCCCAACACCACCTGAAGGACCCAGGAGAGTGAGGCACAATTCCTCCCTTTTCCTTACTGAGGCCAGCAACAGCCCCTTCTCCCAGGGCAGAGGAGACACAGGTTCACAGCAGGTCCCTGGCACAGCTCAGAGCCCAGCAGCTCATGGTCAATGGAGCTTCACGAATTTTATGGGTTTCTAACCCGAGGTGGGTACAGGTGCTCCCGCTTGTGTATTCCTTTTCCTCTGGGTTTGAGAGCAATGGACAGCTCAAGGGTTGACAAAGGGGAGAATGTTTCCTAGTTAACAAACCCTCAGGGAAGGCTTATCTCGAGCTAGGCAGTAGAAGAAGCAGATTTCAAGGTTTCCAGTGACAGAAGAGTTCAAGGATGTGGCCCTAGAGAAACTGGGATACTGAGGGTGGGTTTTCTACCTCCCAAACAAGTTTTCCAACTTCCCCACAAGTCATGCTGTGGGCTGGGTGCCATGTTAGCTGTCTTGGCTGTAACCATCAGCTTTATGGGCTGCCAGGGCTAGCAGCAGAGGGTGAGATAGCACAGGGGCTACCCAGGGGTGTATGGAGGGGACCATGATGTGTAGGGCATGGTGGCAGCACATCACAGCAGATGAGGAGGGTAAGTCCAAGGGTAAGTCCATAGGCACATCCTGCAGAACATCCACAGAAATTCCCTTGAGTTATCTGGCAAGTTCCAGTGGCAAATTTAGGAAAGGGGGAGATCAATCTCATGCCAGGAACAGGACAGTTGGTCAGTTGGTGTGCCACTCGCTTGCAGATGAGCAGTCCCCAGGATGCATGAGACATGGCTCCACAGAGGAGAGATGAGCAGGGGGGTGAGGTGGGTAGGAGGTAGTGGCAGGCATTGCCTCCTCCTCACAAGCTCCAGCGTAACAGGACAAACCACAGTTCCAAAGCAGGGCCTGAACTGGAAACATATGCAGTTTTGCCCTTGAGTAAAAGAAGGAGTAAAACACCCCAGGGGGGCAATTTCCTCTTTTCAAGGGAAGACGGTGCTGCCAAGAAAAGCTGTGCTGGAGGGGCATGTTCAGTGCCTCCCTGACACCAAGAAATTGGCCACAGAGCAAATTTGAAGCTCAGGTGAGTTAATCCTTTGCACACAGATCAACAGCCAGTGGGTGATATCAAACTGATTTGAGATCACGCAAATCTAGAGGCCACGGTTGGAATGAGTCAGGGAAGGCAAGTGCTGAGATGATCTGATTTGCTCTTGCTCTACCTCTGTCAGGCTGGCAATGGTGATGCCTCCTGTCCGCCTCCCGGAATCTCTCCCATGAGGCTCCCCAGGCAGGGCCAGAGTGCTGGTTGCTCACTCGTAACGGTGGGCTACGAGGTGGAACCAGCTCAGGACAAGAAGTGGTTCTTGCCCAGCACAACCAGTTTTCTCTTACCTCAAAGCAGGGAGGCCAGAGCGCAGAGCAGTGGAAAGTTACCAAATACGGATTTAAAAAAGGGACAAGGTCGGGAAGGAGATTTCTGAGCAGACATGTGAAGGCTCAAAGACAACGTGGAGCAGAATTCCTCTGTCTCAGGCAGGAGAGAAGCAATGAACTAGTTTTGCAGTGACAGTGAGGCTGGATGCAATGCACACTCTTTAACTGTGAGCCAGGCAAAGAGGACTCTGTAGCTGGGAAGACAAATTGTGAACTGCCCAAAAGGGTCCCAGTCATCTCCAGTAACCAGTCACTGCCCACCTTGTGTTCCCTGTATAGGGAAAAGGGGACTGAAAAAGGCATGCAAGGATTTGTTTCTGTTGAGTCAACGCATGCTGGGAAGCTTTCCTTATGTTCTTAAATAAAGAGCAGTGGTATGATCTTAAATAAAGAGCAGTGATATTTTCAGAAGCCTTGAGCAAAGCATCTTAGAAGGTCCAAGCAGGACTAGGAAAGATTATCCTCTGTGCTCTTTCTTGGGCCTCCTCTCAACCTCATCCCTCCCCTTGTTTAGAAGCATTCACGCACTAGGAGCAACCAAGGCAGGATACAGACTCCCTTGGATGCAGAAATATTTTCCCCAGGGCTGCTGACAAGCCAGAGAGTAACATGGAAGAAGACCAGGTATGTTAGGACCTGTTGGGGAATTGAGCTTCAATGGCAATGCAGTTGCATGAGCTTGCACTGATGTTGGATCTGCTAATCCCATCTGGTTGTTGCTGCAACGCTATTGCTTGCTGCAGCTCCTCATATTGCAACCACCTGGGTGGCATCACTGCACCAAGCTCTCTTGCCATGCAAGAGTCCTCCGGCTCTGTGGGGACCATATTGCCATGATTCCATTTGCCTCCTCCAGCATGGCAGCCACACCAGCTAGCACTAGTATGAACCCTTCAGCCAGATCTTAAACGTCGGCACATGGCAAGACACACTACATTGCATGAAGACCCTGTAGCTGATCATCCTCAACTGCTTTGGTAATGATTGTATTCTCCATTCCCCTACCATGTGATACCAGTGCCAACCAGCAAGCAGTGGGAGCTACCACACCTACCCATCTACTCAGTTTTATGTGAGGAAAAACAGTACAAAAAACTACAAGAGTTTCTCTGCTGTGTTTTTTTCCCTGCCCATCTGTTATTCCATTTGGAGGTTTCCTTTCCCCACTCTTGGATGCCTCTGAATGGATCATTTCCCTAGGCATTTGCCAAGTGCAGAACCATCCTGGATTTGTATTTGGATCAAAGGCCCCCAAAGTGAAGGAGAGAGGGTTAAACACTTAAAAGGGTTGTCAGGAATGAGGAGGACAAAGACAGCATTCTCCTAGCTCTCATTAGAGCTGGACAAGTTCAGTGGAAAGCAACTTTCCCTCGGGTGCTGCAGGCTCTGGCAGGGTGAGATCCCAGGCAAAAGCTGCTTGAAGACATGGAAGCAAATGTGCAGGCCAGGGAGGGAGCCTGGTGCCCCATTTCCCTCCTCCCAGTCCAGGTAGGAAATGCTGCAGACCCAAAATGCCCACATCGTACTCCTGGAGCTGGGGCTGCAAAGGGCCAAATCTCCAAAGCTGTTGTTATTTCCTCCCTAAGTTTAGGTGTGGGACCTAAAACACAGCCTTTCTCCCTCAATCTCTTTTCCTCTGGGGCTACAGCGCTGTCCCTGCACCTCCAGGAGTCCTGTCCACCATGAAGGAAGCCTCTACTCCCTCTCCCGCATCCTGTACAGCCTTCAAAATGTGTCTCCAGCCAAGCCATGTGGATGCTTCTCACCATGACGCAAAAGACAAGTATGGGCAGGCTGTTGCAGGAGCTTAGCCCAAGACAGAGTGTAGCTCAAAGCGGGCAATGAGGAGGCCACTTCCAGGATCAGTCAGGTCTCATCCTTAAGGTTGTTTCCTGCAGGAAAGGGGCTTTGTGCTGTAGCTTCATCTGTTTCATGCCTTTCGGCCCATTTGGTTAAATTCAACAGGGAGCTTGATGCCTCAAAGAGGATTAACTACATAATCCTCTTGTGAGTGCTACAACAACAGGAAGCCACAGAGAAACAAGAGAGCTTTATCACTCCCAGGGGAAAGGCTGAGGTATCAACTCGGCTTTTATCAGATGCCAGGGAATCTTTCTTCGCAAGTGAGGCTGAGCCGCTGTCACCGCTCTCTGGTGTCTCACCAGATGCCCACACTGAGTGAAGATGGGGCCAAGGTAATTTCTTAAGGCTGCTCATGCAGCCAGGTGCTCAGGGTTGCCACCTAAAGCTCTCACACACAGCCCGGGGACACCACTTTCTGCCACACGCACGCACAAATACACACAGTGGGTTTGACATATATATATATATATATATATATATATATATATGTGTGTGTGTGTGTGTGTGTGTATATATATATTTCTTTTTAATTAGGACCAATTATCTTTCAGTTATTTGGACAGACAGAGCCACCTTGTGTCTAGGCACAGAAACAACAAGGCTGCATTCAGCTCCGGACCGGCTGGATTTTGTTCCAGTGATGCTCAATGTCTGGTTTGTCGGGAAATAATCACAAATCTCTGTTAAAATCTGCCAGCAGCAGCCTGGGGTCAGCAGGCCAGGGACTGGTAGGACTTTCCAGATTGGAGCATCCCAGGATCCCAGCATGAATCAGAGTTTCAGGAACAGGGAACAGAGGGCAGGGGGCCTTCATTGCAAGGCAGCAATTAACCACCCACAAACGTCACGAGCATCGGTATTCCCATGAATCTGAGAAATCGGGGCTGGGGATACACTCACTATTCAACCTGGTCTACTCGCACCACGGTCATCTCCTTGGTTGCTGAGGCATAATAAACAAGGGCAAGTATTTTTGGAGAGGTCTGGGGTTTTTTTGTTTGTTTGTGTTTTGTTTTGTTTTTCCCTCAATTCTGCGACTAGGTAGCAATGAAATCACAGACCTCACAATTCAGCTGCTCCTGTGGAATCTCCCTCTGGCTTCTCACACACGAGTGCCAGGCCAGGTGGGTGTCCTGCCTTGGTGCGTACAGACCGGCAGAGACCCAGGCGTCGCACTCCCCTGCCTCTACAGTTTTCCTTGCCGAAATCCTACCAGAACAGAGTCAAGGTGGCCTTTGGGAAACCCTGGGAAGGGAACATGCAGTATGGCCTGCAGCATCACATGCTGTGAGCTGGGCGCTTTGCTTAGAGCTGGCACAGAGTCCTGCAGAAGCCTCCAGGACGCTGAGGCAAGGATGATGTCCTTGGCATCCAGGGAAGAAAAAACTACAAAGGAAACTCTCCGCTAAAGCCTGCAAGTCACATGCTCCAGCAAGCCTGAACTGGGCCCAAACTCTCTTCTCTTTGGTCCCTTTGTAGAGCTGGCAGCCAATGTCCCTGTCTCTTGTACCCTGCAGCCCCTGCTGTCTGTGTGGGGACGGTAGGGTAGGGCTCTTGGCTCTGCCATGCCTTGATATATGTCTCTGGCGGGGCTTGGGGGTGGTTTTCAAGCAGGCTGTGACAGAGCCCCAGTCCTGAAAAGGTGAACCGGAGCCCCAGGACCAGGCCATGGCTGTTTATCCTGGTCATGGAGCACACAACAGAGAAACAAAAGGTCAAACTCTGTTGCCCTGGGAGATGTTTTTTTGAAGCGGCCTCCTATCCTGCCTGGGATCACATGGAGTGGTCCTGGCGCTTGCCGTATCAAATTATTTTTATACATTTGGCAGATGAAAGGACCAAACCAACCCCGCAGATCCTGCGAACTTCAGGGATGCACTGATCCAAGGTCAGAAGTGCCCTAAGCACACAAAGCAAGCAGATGCCAGCCCCTGGACAGGTTAGAGGCAGGTCCCAAACCCACAGCTCGCTGAAATCCATTGAACCCCTGCTCCAGCTCATGTGGTTCTTTGGAAGGGCCAGGTGCACACATCCCCATCCGAGCATCTCAAAATGGGGGAAAAATTTGATCTGAGCATCATTGACTTTGGCCCCTCAGAGTAATGAAGAGACACAAACTCCATCAAGAGCAAGGACAACCTTGGCCAGATTTTATACAGATGCTTTGAGCTCATTTCTGGCAAGGACTGACTGAGCATTTTGGAAACTGAATGTTGCCAGTGCTGGAGGACCATCCTAGGCCAGTATTTTGCAGACTGGACCCAGCTGGTTCTGCTTTTGCTCCTGACTCTCTTTGCTTGAGCCAAACCAATAAATACCACCTTCAACTCCAAACACTGCCTTAATTGCCTGGACGGAATGAAGATTGACCAGTGTGAAGAACAAGAGCTCTGTGTGATGGCTCAAGAGGCCTGGCTGATCTGTCTCTCTGAAAATAATCCTTCTTTGAGCTTCTTCATTGCCAGACCCCAAAGCCTGCCATGGTTGAGGAAAAAAAAATTGCATGTTTTCTCTTTGTAAATGCAGAAAATGAGCCACAGAGCTGAGCAAAGACGTGTCTGGGAGCCCGTGGCAAATCAACAAAAGAGCAGCGAGTGAAGCCAAGAGTCCTGACCTCAAAGGTCAGGTATGATAATGCCCCTGTCCCATCCCCAAAGTTGGATCTTGTGCTCTGGAGCCAGGAGCACTCTATCCTCCTTCCATTTCTTTAAGCAAAAAAACCCCAAATGCCACTACTACTGGGCACTCTGGGCCATCTTCTGTCACTAGCAGGAGCAAGAACACAGGCTATGGCCCTGATCCTGGAGGACAGGTACTCATCACTATCTTCTCTCTGGGTGCAGGACCCACAAAAACTAGATACCAGCCCTTCTCTCACTGCTCTTGCTTGTTAGCACAAGGGCCTTCTATGTTTACCCAGGCCCAAGAGCAATTAGCCATCACTAACAACACACCATCTCTCCACCCTGCTGCCCTGTGGCCGCTGCACTGCCACGGAAGGGCAAGCAACCCTCAGGATAGAGGTGTGATTTCCATGGGCTCCTGGTCACATATGTGGTCATTGACCTGAGTTCTGCTGGTAAGAGTGAGTCAGGGCCCTTTTGGGCACTCTTAGATATGTAAATGAATAACCTGGGCTTGGTTCAGGACACGCTGTCAGGTGTCTCATGATGGTTTTGGATGCCCAGTGTCACGGAAGCAAAGCAGACACTTCTGGTTTTGGATGTGTGGTGGCTAGCAAGTTGGTTCCATGGCTAAGAACTCAATTTCCCCATGACTAAAATCCAGTTTATTTGACTTAAAACTTCCCTCACTATTGCCAGGACAACCTGGTCCAGCAGACACCTAAAGCCACTGGCAGTCATGGGTGGGAATGTTGTCCAGAGGGGAATAAGTGGAATGCATTCCTCCCTGGAATGTTCCATATACTTGACAAAGTGTTCTGCGGGGTCCATCTCCTCAGCAGCTCAGGCCAAACGCTGCAGTCCCTGCTCTGCCCAGAGCGGAGCAGGAAGGCAGTGCTCTCTTGCCAGAAGACGTGACTGTGGCTTGGATGAGAGTGGCGGCTGTAGCCGACTTGATGAATGGAGCCATCAGGGTCTTTAACCAGCACACCAGTCCCTCCAAAGGGCGATGGATAAAGATCAAAAAGGTCAGCTTCCCCAGAAGGATTGGAATAGACTTCATGGGCAAGATGCAGGTAGAAGACTATGTCCAAGGCCAAGTCCACAGATTTGGTTTGGATCCTGCCTTCACGAGTCTGAATATCCACTCGGTCCCTAACTTTTTATGTAAGTTCAGGTCCCAATGGAGCCTTTATCGTTAAGTGAGGAATGCAGAGATGTTAACCCGCTCACAAGCAGCAGTGCGTTTGTGTGCTGTCTCACAGGCAAGTATGGACACTGTTTGGCAATCCAGCTGGGGTCTGTGTTGATGTGGAAGGCAACATCCTGGTGGCAGATGAGCAGTGTCAAACAGTCCATTTGTTCCCAAAGAATGGGACTGCAATCTGCCTGGTGCCTGCAGATCTGAAGCCCACATATGTGGCTTGTTTCTTCCTCTGGCAGCTCTTTGTAGCAGACACAGGGCAGACTTGTGTAAAGTCCTTAAGGATTATGAGGCCCCCTTACGACCCTGGCAACTTTGGGGTACTTTGTGACAATCCCAACCCAACATCTAGGCAGAGAATGTGGTCGGTTCCATTGCAACCCTGCTGAGCTTTGGTTCTGCTGCCAGGTAGCAAATGCACCTGCTTCCATAGCTTTGTGTTGTCCCCACACTTAACCGACTTAAGGCCTTCCAGCCTCCAGATGGTAGAAGCAAGGACTAGACCAAACAAGAACTAGCTCTGAGATTCCTGGATCCATCAGCTACTTCACAACACCTAAAGAAGGATCCAACTACTCTAACTTGGCTAATGCAATGACAAACTTGCCAAACTTGTTGCCATCCTCCCCATTCTTGTGTGCCTTTGCAAAACTAACAGAATTACTTCTCTTCCCACAAAACCAGTTTTCTATGATCAGGCTTCCAGCTTCCCGATGCCAAAGGGCAGAGAATGAACAAAGGGGTACACAACTGCACATAACACACATACAAACGCTCAGATAAACACATGTGCCCCACTGTCCCATTCCCACCTGCCTCTCGACAGAAGGGTGGTGGGAACCACAGCGATTTCCTTTATCAGCAGGGACCAGCACTGGAGCAGACACGGTGTGGTAGAGGAGGGCACGGTGTTTTTCCTCTCCGAGTTGTCAGCCTGGACAAAGCTTATTGCACCTCCTCCTCAGCCTCTGCAGATGGTGGAGACCTCTGGAAACACGTGGCATTTGGTCTGGCTGTGCTCATCACTGGAAATGTGTCGTATAAGATCCACCTTCCCTTTCATACCACGGTAGCGATGCAGCTGGTCCCCAAATCTGCCCAGTTTAGGTGACCATATGAGCCCAGTCCCCAGATGAACCCTGGAGAGGACCCTCATTCAAAGTCCTTGGCACCCTGGCAGCTCTCATGGATTGCTCATGCTCGCATAAGTGCAGCAGAAACACTCACCAGGTCCATACGAACCAGAGAGGACGGTGACGCAGGGAGACTCCTCAGCAACAGTGTCCCCCTCAGACCCCTCCATTTCACATCAAGAAACAGAGGTCGCCGGGGCTGTCCGAAGCCATGGGGAAACAGCCTCTAAGGAGGGACCGTGAGTCCCCAAAGTCTCCTCTGACCTAGATTCGGGCACCGAGTGACACCGCTGTCTGAAGGGCTGGTAGGAGCCGCCTTTCCTCACGGGCAGTCTCAGCCCGGGGCAGAGCACGGTGAGGGCAGCTCGAGCGCGCTGCAGGCTCGCAGCCCAGCGAGCACGGCAGGGTGTGTGCTGCGCTGTGGCGCTGGGAGGCCCCAGCCGCAGCCTGCGAGACCGGGCGCCGTGCTCTGCGCTGCGCTTCACCTGGAAAACGGCGAGTTGCTAAGGAACAGGCCGGGGAAAGTGCCGGGACAAGGGCGGCTGCGGAGGCGGAACCTTGAGAGCAACGCGCGGCGCGCCGGCCGGAGCGCCGCATATGCACAGCCGGACGTATCCTAGCAACGCGGCGGTGTCACCCGGAAGTGGCTGCGGCGGCCGGAGCGCGCGGCGCGGTAGGAGGCGGCGCGGCGGGTGCGCGACCTGCGGGGCCGGGGCGGGCCGTGATTCGCCCCCAGCCGGGCTTGGCCGGGGCCCAGGGGCACCGAGGGGAGGCGCTTTACTACTCTTCATGTGTCCTGGCCTCTCAGGACATCTGCGGGACATCTGCTTGGGAGCGTGGATCAAAGTATTAGGTGTTTCTGTTAAAGGTAGAAGCAGCGAAATAGGTGGCTGCAGTGATATTTAACACGCCAGCTTTAGCGATGGTTAAAATGAATAAGCTGTTGCACTTGTCATCTTTACTGTGGAGTTCGATTCTGAGCTTACTTACCCCATCACCAGAATAGGCCAAATTAAGCCATGAAAAAGACACAGGCCGTTTTCAGCTATGGAGATACTTTATAGTTGTTGGCTATTATATCTGCTTCTCCTCAGCGATATTCACAGCGTCAGCGATATTCACAGCGTCAAGAGGACGCGTGAAGTGCAGTAGCCATGACAGTACGCCAGCCTTTTCAAAAGGCTGCAGAGGGCAAGGTTAAAAACAACAAAAAAGAGAGAACACAAGGATAAGAAATGTTTTTCCTCCAAGAGAATTTTCTTTGTCCACCTAGGTCTGTTTAAAAAAAAAAAAAAAAAAAAAAGTCTTGCTGGAAAATAACTGAATTAGCAGAGTCAGTTTGGTAATTGTCCTCTGAAATGTTATACTCCACAGCACAGCTCTAGGAAGGAGAGCAATGCAGGGACACATGAGGTCTCTTGTAGCGATACCATCAGGTGGTGACACTCCTGTAGGAAAAATGAGAACAAAAATTCAACTTTAACATTATATAGGCTTATCTTTTCAATATTCCTAGTGGTAGCTTTGATAAATAAAGCAGAAATGCTAAGGAAAAAAAAAGGTTTATTTTTTCGTTTTTTTGTCAGTCCTTTAAAATGGCCAATTCAATTTTAGTTTTTAAAGTATTCAGTTGTTGGTAAACTTCAGGTCTGGCAAAAGATAAATGTCTGGAACTGCAATATAGCTAGAATTATCCCACTTGCTAAATTTATGTTATTTAAAATAATTTCTGAGCATTTGTATATATGTACATTCCTGACACATTCCATCTGTTTTTTTTTTTCTGAGTTCCTGCATTTACATAGGACTTATTTCTTTTTCCCCTGTTAGTATGTATATAGGTCTTAACAAAAAAAAAAAAGATTTTTCAAGCCTAACGCTGGATCCTGGACCAAATCTCATCTCCCCTAACAATGTTTCTTTAATGATCTGAGGAAGGTGTGCAGGAAGGTGCAGAGAAGACTCTTTCCACTGGCCAAACCTCCCTCTGCAGCCTCAAAAAGGCAGAGGGCTGTTCCAGGCAGCAAGGTGAGGGTCTCACCCCTTCCAAAGCTGAGAACTTCTATTTTCTGCAGGTTGCTGCAAGCACCAAATCACTTCCCTAAGCACCTCATGCTGATTACGAGGGAAGTACTGGGGTGCGCTTTGCAGTTTTGCAGTAAAAGGGAAAACTCAGGTGCAGAAAAGCATTTGTGATTCTGGCAGTCGGGATGCTTTTCCCTGCGGCATGAGCGAGAGAGACATGAAAGAGCTTTCCCGTTTGCCCCGAGGGGCTGACGACTCATTCCTGAGCAGGCGTCTCCGGCTGCTCCCTTTGGCAGAGTGGTGGTGTTGAGGCTGGGTTAATCACTGGCCTTTGCTGCTTCCCCGCTCCTCTGGGTCTCACCAAGTTGCCAGCTGCTGAGATTCGCTAGATCAGTTGCCCTATATTAAACAGGGAGAAGAGCAAAAACACCAGGGACTTCCACATTGTGCCTCCTATCTACACGTTACTAAATACACTCTTTGTTTCTCTTTCCAATTGACTGGGTCCCTCACGTATGAGCAGCCTTGGGGGCTTGTAGACTTTTCACATCTCTAACAAAGCTCTAAAGGACAGAGCAGGATAACAGGCACCGGCTGCTGCTTGTTCTGTACCAGCGTACCCCTTACTGCAATTATATTTCTGTTAGAAACCTCGACCTTATCTAAGGAGACATTGTCAACTGCCTTAAAGCTCCTTTCTGGAAAGGTCTTAAAAAGCCATTGGAATGTTTCCATAATTACACCATGGAAAATATATTAGATAAAATGTACTGATAAAATAAAGATGATTTTCTTCTTTAGGATCTTGCCTGTAATGAATTAAAGCTGCTATATGAACTTGAATCAGTTAAACCTCACAGTCGCTTCACAACATAAATCAATATTATCATCTCTGTTTCCAGCTGAGGAGAGTGAGAGAAGGACAGTTGAGTGATCTGACAGAGGTTGTTCAGTGAGTTTGTCACAGAGCACAGCTCCCAATTCCTAGAAGAAGGCTCTTAGCATAAACCAGAGTTTGATTGTGAGTAATGGGAAGAAATAGTCCTCAGAGACATCACAGTGTGTGTGTCTATCTAAGCCCTTCTCTGGGGAATTTTCAGGAGTATCCAGCATCAAAACTAAGATCCAAGACTGGATAGATTCCTGATCTTGGCCAGTACTCAGTGTTGTGTTTCTCAGTGAACCGTCATGAAAGATTGTTCCAGTACTGGAAAGATGACTTAGCTGGGAAATTCCCATCATTTCAAAGACTGGAGTTTTATTTAGCCTGCTAAATGCATCTATGATTTGAAATTTTCAAATTCATTTTCTTCATATGTAACTGCCGTCCCCAAATTTGGTGTTTGTGTTTATACATAGGCGGGCCGTCCTGTAAGGATCGCTGTCATGGTCCTGAAGGTCTTCTTTCCTACATGCTGCTCCTCAGCAGAAAGTGGCATTTTGATCGGCCGCTGGATCTCAGAACA
Organism: Nothocercus julius; assembly: GCA_013398735.1. Classification (NCBI taxonomy): domain Eukaryota; kingdom Metazoa; phylum Chordata; class Aves; order Tinamiformes; family Tinamidae; genus Nothocercus; species Nothocercus julius. The sequence continues at coordinate 983,607 of VZSV01000225.1, read as the reverse complement.
GAACTCTGCCATTATCCTCGCCGTGGTGCATTTCCCCTTCATTCCTGTGCAGGTGAAGCAATATCTCAACCAAGTCCAGCAGGTGACCAAGATCAAAGTTTCCGTGCTTGGCTCGTGGAGCAACAGCAAACAGGAGAAAGAAGAGAGTCTGAGTAAGTTCCTAGAAGACCTTGGGACAATATTTGTCCATGAACCATGGATTCAGATAAGCAAGGAGAGAGACAGCAAATTTTGGAGCTGTTCTACTCTTCAGAAAGAGTCTAACAGCTCTAAGGAAGAAGAAATCATCTTAGTATATTATGACCAGCGCAAAGTCATGCTTTCCCAACTACATCCCCCAGCAGACGCAACTACTGACCATAAGGCAGATGATGCTTCAAAGCTCGCTGCCGTGTTTGACACCGTTGCCAACAGCAAGATACTGTTCATGACAGACAGATATGATGATGGGCCCATCAAGCTGACCCACTGGCAATCAGATGGAGTTGAAGCTAGCATCATTGTGGAGCTGCTCAAGCAGGCCTCGGTGCCTGCATGCCTGCTGTTGACATTCCTGCTGTCCCTTACCTCTGTGGTCTGCAAAAGCAGGTAAATCATGTGGCCGTGTCTATGTGCTACAGGGAAATGTAATTCATGCTTAAGCATTTTCAGGGCAGTGCAGCTAGTGTTTCTGCTCAGCTGCAGTAAGAAATAGTGGCTGGGAAATGGATTTTGTGAGAATTGTAGCAATCTCATCATAGCTACTGGTACTGCTTGTAATCCTACAGACCTTAGATGCCTTTCAGGTGTCTGCTTTCCTCATCTCTGAGATCATCAGCATGCGAAAGGGCCCTTGGATGGTACAGCAGCTGACATAATGGTTGAGGACTGCAGAGCTAGGCTCTGACAGGGGCTTATGTCTTCCAGGGTGCTTTTTTGAGGACAGGACCATGGTAGAAAGTATTTCCCAACTGCAATGCAGCCCCTTTCATGGACTTTAACCCCAGCAGGCACAGTCCAACAACTGACGTACTTGATGTGACTGATGAGGTCAGGATGCATTAGACCCAACCACAAGGAGGTGGAATGTGAGAACCAGCTTATAAGAGTCTTGGCTCTGAGAAGGGGAGGGGAAAGAGCTGCTGTTTTTGCCAGTCTCATTACATCCACAGGCCAACAGGGCATAAACTGATGATGTGTTAGGTTCCATGGGCAACAGCAGGTGGAGAAGCTCCTGGATGAACCCTCTGTTACAGACAGGCTGCGATGGACCCGCTGTTAAAGTCTAGGCAGTTTCACTGTAAAAGGCAAAAAACTCTCTCAAACACAGAGGAATTCATGGAGGAGCTGGAAGGCAATGCCCCATTTGCAGGAGAGGTGGTTCAACCCCACTTCAAGTTCATCATAACTGAAATGGAGGTTTTTTCAGTTATAGCATGGCTGGTAGAATGAGGTGAGCATCTTCCTTAATGGCTTAAGAGCTGGAACTCCCTAATCTCTGCTGTGAATCCTTCCACGGCCATGAAACATGAGCAAATAGTGTATCTAAACCCATCAACAGACAGAGGTGTTACAACCTTGGGACCTTGCAGCAGGGAATGCTGGTCTCCATAAGCTTTTGGTTAAATCCTGCCACCTATCCTTGACTGCAGTGGAGTTTCACTGCTGTGAGCAGGATGCTTCAAGTGCCATGTGTGACAAGCTCGTGCACTAAAGAGAAACTCTGAGCAGATTTGAAAAGGAAAAGCTTCTTTGTATAAGGCTTAGTAACATGTCTGGTGAGGTTGGGTTGGATTGCCAGAAAGAGGATTGGAGCTCAGGTTCCAAGCTGCAAGAGGACACTTTGATTAATCAAATATACTGCTGTATTCATGGGTAGATGTTCTCAAGTATAGCCTAGGGGTATGAGAAATGGAGTCTTCTAACAGGTTTCCAATTGCATGATACTGTCATAAAAAATTACAGTGAAACTCTTCATAGACGAAGCTTTGCTAAACAGTTGGATTATGTGCTTTGATATAGAAGGGGAAACTGTCCATTTTTTTGGACTGTTCACAAAATAGATTTAGGGTCAAACTGGGAGCTGATATAATCAAGAACTACTGATCCATAGGATGGCTTTGCAGGTATCACCTTTGCATTTGACCATCGTAGTGGTGAAAATTTTGTAGTTAAACAGAAGTTTGGGAGTCGGAAGGTTAGAAGTCCTTTTCTTGTCTCTCCTTGGGCTGCATGTGACCACCAACAAACAAACTGACTTTCTTCTGTATAGGCCCTTGGGTCTCAGCGTCAGACTTCTCCCCTTGCTCAGTGCAAGCACTCAGGCCAGGCCAAAATTTAGATTTAGCTCAAGCCTCACAGGTCTTCACATGGCCAGGGGCCAGGCATGACTTGGGGGCTCAGGCTCATTACATGGAGTCTGGCATGGCAGGCACAGATAACCTAGCTTATCAACAGCTCTTCTGATTCCAGCTTTTCCTCAACCCAGCAAAGCTGCTCTGAGCCGGAGCAGCAGCCAGCTGTGTATACACACATGCAGAATGTGAGACTTAAACCTGCTTGCTTAAACCTGGAATGAATCTGTTCTTAATCTTGGGGATAGATACAGATTTCCTCCTGTTTTGTTTTATTCATCTCTAGTATCAGCATATTCTTTGTCTGTCTTATGGGTATTTTAAATCATCAGTGTGGGAGAAAAGAGATTAATACCTGGTTTTATGAAAAACTTTCTGCCTGACTTTTAAGATATTTAGTGCAGTTTCATTCAATTAGCCATGTTATGTGGGGTACATCTTCCTTTTTTGCTGGTGTACACAGCGCAGGGAAGATTCACGGTAGTTGAAGATCAGTGTCCTTCCAGGCACCTACTCCCTGTGCTGAGACAGGACACACCTAGGCTAAAATGGGGTCTACCAGGTCTTTGCTTCTTCTGATCAGAGGATAGACAGTGAAGGAGAAACGAGGCCTGCCTGGATCTGAAACTCCTGGTTTTGAACCCTTCCATATCCCTACACAAGCCATCAACCCTCTCCACTATAGCACCCTCTTCCAGTCTCGAAGAGAAGACAATAATGTGCTAATTATGCAACCCAGATCAGAGATGCTTCTTGAAGATTCATTCCTCTAGGGTAGTTCTTTCTTGTAGTGTCTGTGGGGCTAATGTCCTGTAGGGAGAGGGAGATAAGGATGTCTTCTTGTCCAGGCTTGTCCAAGAGCCACTCCGAGTCTGGAAGGAGTCTCCTAAAATGAAACCAGGTAATAACGGAGCCACTCTGCAAGGAGGTTTCCTACGTGCCACTTTTATGTCTTCTAGACCTTTTCAAGCTCGAATCATAGAATCATAGAATGCTTAAGGTTGGAAAGGACCTCTAGAGATCATCTAGTCCAACCCCCTTGCACACACAGAGTCACGTAGAGCATGTACATTATTATTATAAATATTATAAATATTGCACATTGGTGTGCTGTTTTCTATCTCATGCCTTTTGGAGAGGTCACGAGGAATACAGGCTAAGTCTTCTCCCGTGTAAAGAAAAGGTCCTCTCCCTAGGCAGTTTTCAGTGAGAGACACTCAATTCTGACATTTCCTTATTCCCTGTGCACTGGCAACTTTCTCTCTTTTGAGGTAAACCTCAAGACTTCTTCCTTTCCTAGGTTTTTGTGATATTAAAGGATAGTCAGATTTGAAAGCTAAGGAAATGCATTAACAACGTCTGTACAAGTTATGGAGGCTTGGGGGGGTGAGGGGGGTTGCATTTTTTTTCCTTCATCATCTGTATCATTTGTACTGAGGAAACAAAGTGATGTACTTAGAAATCTCAGAAAGTGAGGAGTTTCCTTAGGCACCAGCATTGATACAAGCTTATAAAACACCCTTAAATCCTACTCGGCTCAAAATAAGGTATTTCTTCAGCACCACCTTGTGCTATGTGATGGTCATTGCAATTTAATCTTCAGAGGGATTTGCGTGCAGAATTTCCATTACCCCTGCAGAATCTCTAGTGTGTTGTTTGGAACATGAGGATGATTTAGTACTGGGGCAACAAAGTTTGTGTCTCCTCTTGAAGAGAGGAAAGAAAAGAAAAGCCACCTATTAGCATTTTATGGGCACTGGTGACCTCTGATTTCTCATCCAGAAAGGTGACTTTGTTCCAGAAGTTTCTAGCAAAGAACAAGGTGGTAGCCAGGGGCTTCTGGTCAATGGAGCTTTAACATCTGTGTGTGATCCAGATTCAGAAAAACAGCTTTCTGTCTAGGGTTTGAAGAGTCTGCTCTTGCTCTTGGAATGAATTTGGATTGGAAAGTCAAGGTTTACTGACACAGCCTATTCATTGCTAGAACCCCTTATCTTTGGAAGTACCTCTGACATCTCCCGCTATATGCTTTTAAAATATACATTGATATAAAAAAAGTCTCCTTTTTTTGTGTTAGGTTAGTTTTCCATTATGCTTCTAAGAATCATCCCATATACTTTTAGTGTGATAAACAAGTAGGAGCATTTATGGTGATGTGAGGAGTAGGAGACCACTCAGGAAGCGTTTTTGGCTTTCTTCCTCACCAGTCTTACAGATGAAAGTTTCCATAGCTCATTTGCAAAATTTTGTTGAGCTTTTGTTGTGTGGCTTCATTTAACTGTCTGTATTTCTATAGACATCTGCATTTGTATAGAACCTTGAGTGGAGCAGAGGTTGGCTGAGTTGGTATTTTTGGGAAAGAAAAGTGAAAGAACTAGAGTTAATGCAGACAAGCATAGACCTTTTAAGTTTCTCTTCCAATATGTGGGGTGGCCTTATGGCCTGCCATGTTTAGGGGGATTTGTTTGCCCATTGGGAAACACTGGAGCGAGTGGACGTGTGAAGGATGTGTTCCTGAGGACAAGGCACCTTTGATGATGGTTGTCACCTATGGGATGTGCTCTTCACCGGCAAAATGGAGCAGGAGCCTCTGCTTTCCTTTGACACAGGAGACCAGGTTTATCAGGGCAATGGATGACCCCCGAGCTACTTGTGACTCTTCTTTTGGAGTCACAGGGCAGCCAGAATGGAAATATCCATTGCTTGGAGAGGATGAGGAGGAGATCAGCCCTGTGGGCCTTAGCACAGGACACCAGAGCCGTTACTTCTTCCTTGGATTTTCATCCTTAGCCTTCTGGACATAACCTCCCGGGAAAAGAGAGCGTTTCTCCTCATGGGCAACCCTCTGCTGTTGCAAAGGCTTTCCAGGTCACAGTTAGGAACTAGAAAGTGATTGGAAGAGGAAATTCATCTGCACTTGTGCCTTGGTGAATCTACAAACCCAGGTCTTTGCAATCAGTGGCCAGCGTGATCACCCTCCTTGTCTCCCTCGTCGCCGGGCTCCTTCCTCTGTCACTTCAGATGTCACCTCCTGACAAGTCAGCTGAATAGCAGAGTGTTCATTTCTCTCTGAGGTGGGTGGCTGTAATGAAGAGTTGAATAACTCAGCAACCTCAAATGGAGGAGAATGATTCACAGCACAGTGCATGCATTTCAAAACCAACGTATCTGAAATTTTAATGGAGAGGGGGAAGGAGCCTTAAGGACTCCAGTTTTAAACCAGCAAGCCTTGCATAAAATATGGTTGAAACTACTTAGAGGAATGGGGGGAGGAAAGAGAGAGTAACCACAGTTAAGCGAGCATGATTTTGAGCTACCCAATTAGTTGCCATTTGTGTATTCAGTTTTGAGGCTGGAATATTGTATAAATAACAGACAGAGCTCCAGTCTGCATTTTATATTATCCGCTCACAAACTTGCCCTGCTGCTAGACCACAAGCTAACTTTTCTGCCAGATGGAATCTGGTGGAAGCAGGTGTATTTTTCCTGGAAGGCTCTGGGCCAAATTCACTAATGATCCAAACTCCTGTACAAATGCAAAAGCAGAGCAGGATACCAGAAATGGATTTAGCATTTGGAGGGAATGCAAAATGAAGGAACGTGCCAAAGCACTCAAAGAGAGTAGGTGAAAAATATAACAAGTGAGCACAGATCCCTGCACCTTAATGAGAGAAGTAACTACTGCGTGCCCTAAAGAATTGATCCCAATTATGTCAACACTGAAATGTGTTCCTGAGACCAAATACAGTATTTTTGTCGCTTTGCCACTTCTGTGGATTCTTTCTGCAACCTTCTTCATTCTTTCTTCAGTGGCTTTGTTTTGGACCATGCAAGATCACCATTGCTTCCTGCTTCTGGGGTTGTGTGGTAATAAAAGTAACTCCCAAAGATAATTGTGTGTCATTCAGTGCTTCTGAGTCACAAAAAAGAACTGTGTGAATATTCCCTTCCCAACAAGCCTTATGTGGATTTGCAAACTTTGCAAACTAATTAAACACCAAGTGTTGTGCTATCTATTTAATGCTGGTTGGCCTTGCCAAGGAGATGTGAAGAAGATAGGAATGAAGACCCCAAGAAAGGAATTTGGAAGTAATAAAGAAAAAGAAAAGAGAAGAAAAAGATAAGTGGAAAATAAAGAGATAAAAGGAAACTGCAGGAGTAAACAGTTGTTTGTAATACTTAGCTCCCAACAGAAGCAACTGAATGATTAAAGAATTGTTTTTAGTAATATTGGAATTTGTGAATAAATTTCAAGAGTAAGAGGTAAGATTATTGGTGATTCTTGGTAGCATTCCAATCCAAAAATCCTGTTGTTGATTCAAAGCTGTGCTGCATCCTTGCTTAATATACCAAATTGCCTTGACATCAGTCTCTTGGAAGCTGTGCTCTGTGCTAGTGAGAGATCTGAAAACACAGGCTGGAATCCAGATGGCATTCTGGCTTTTTTTTTGGAGAGATAGGCACTTTGTTTTACAGGATAATAGGTGGAAGTAAGAGGGCGTGATTGTTTGCTTTAGATATCTTGGTTTGGAAAGGCTACCCAAATTCTTTTAATCTCTAAGAGAGTCATTAATGTCTAATATTCTGTGATCAGTCTGTGTTGTCATCTCTGATTACACAACCGTAACTTTACACTGAACATTTTGTGTGGGAGTCTGTACAAACACAATACAACCTGTTTTATGGTAGAAGCAAAAGGGAAGATTACTGTTGTTTTTCTGCAGGATGCTGAAGTTTTGGCCTTTGTCTTTCTTATGGAGTAAACTCTCGACTTGTGAGCAGTTGGGCCATCGGCTGCAGCACCTCCAGATCATCAGCAGCAGTAAGAAGGCTCAAAACCAGTTCCAACTAATGAGGTATGGAGTACAGAGACAACACACATCATTGCTCTAACCCTGTCTCCTTCTGGAGCCTTCATTATCTTTGCAACTAATTTCTGCTCTAGCTGCCAAAAAAATCACTTCCATGAGTAGGGTATTATCAGAGAGCTTGTGATATGTCTGCCATCTCATTGCTTGTCCATGCTGGATGTCTAGGTCGCTCTTGCTTTGCATTGAGATTATCTTCCTAGAGTGACTGGGGATGTTTTCTGCCTCGCTCTGTTCCTAACTCCAATCCTGTGCTTGTTCTGCAGAACACTCCTGCTCCTGCCCTGGGCTGGGTATGGAGCTCTGAGCTCTGTTCTATGTTGCTAAGCTGCTTCCTTTGCACTCAGAAGCCTCAGGCACCTACCTGTCCCTTGTGGTATGACCAGAGGGAAGTGAGGTGGCTCCTTTTGGAGCTGGAGATTCAGGAAACCCAAACCAAGGATGCTGTGCCCACTGCAAAGCTCCACAGTTGGCCTGGCTAGCACGACAACACAGCAGGATCCTCAGCTGCGCCGTGCCGTGTTGACTTGCTCTCTCAGCTCCCTGCTAGTTGGCTGATCTTTACCCTGCACACTGTTTTATATTGCAGATGTGCCTTTTGCTGGTTATTGCCCTAACCTGGGGAACAAGACTGGGATATTGCCCAGGATGCCCAGGGAAACCTTGCACTGTCCTGTGTGCATAATGTGCTCCTATCTCTACTCCCACAAGCTCAGTGCTGTCACAGATCTTGCCGTTGCTAGCCACAAACTTGATATTAGTGGCATGTTATATAAGACTAGAAAGGTTTGCACACTCCTGTCTTTTGCCCACTCTTTCAGGGAATCTTCCTGCCAGTAACTGAAGACCAGAGATTCAACAGTAATAACAAAATCAGTGCAACAGAAAAAGCGGATGTGCAACCCAGTGAGTAAAAGAGAGAGAGGCAGAAATCAGAGGCAAATATTGAATACCCTGTGGCAATTACATAGTGAGTCTTGCTTTGTGTGTTCCTCTGATCCTGCAGTAATAGATTCCCGAGGAATATTTATAATAGATCAGTGCAGTTCACTAGCCCTTCTGGATATGTTCCTTTACCCAGAAACACTATTTATTACCTTGATTAGTGGTTCAACAAAAGTATACCTCTTGGAGAGCCAGCAGGTCTCAATATGAAGTTCATCTTGAGTACTAGTGCCCTTAGGATTGCTAAATCGTCACTGAGGATTTATACTTTGTCTAACTAACTCTTGGTAGCTTCGGTATCACTGTTCACTCCCTCTGCTAAAATGGCACTTTATAGTAGTAGGCTCCAAGTGGCCCTCTGTTCGGCCACGGAAGTAGCAATGAAAGTCAAAAGATCTATACAAAACTTCTGTTAAATAAGTTGTCCTTTTGCCCCTGTAAGTAGAAGAGGTTATGGAAGTGAAGCCAATAGTGTTATTGAAACATTAAACGCTGTACTTTTGCTTTAATATTGTTTCTCTTTATCCTGCATGCAGGAAAGCCAACATCTTTGTCTCGCTGCTGATTGATGTGGCTCTGGGGATCCTGCTGATGTCCTGGCTGTACAGAAAGAACCGAATTGGACACCTTGCTGACACTCTTATACCTGTGGCTGATGTGAGTGTCAACAGAGCCTTTCTTCTTTTGCCTGACATGGGTGGTGACTAGGTCTTGACACGTAAGGTAGTTTCAAGGAGGCGGTGCCTTACATTCAAGAATTTCAGAGTGTCCTATCTCAAGTCAGGCAAATCAGGATTCCTCAAAAACAGTGAAATCTTCAGCTCAAGCCTACTCAGGCCCCTCAGAAAGAACACAGCTCTGCTCTGAGTGTGTAGTGAATAGCAATCAGAAATTTCCTGGAGGACTGTTCCAGCTCCCAAAGTAACCAGAATGTCTTGGGCACAACTTTGCAGCAGCAGACCAGCCATTACCAAGTCAGAGTATTTTATTCTGCAGTTGACAGGAAGTATCCTTAAGTAACACGGAAAAAAGAAAACAGTAGCCTGGGTTGAGACTGATAAACTGCTGGAAAAACAAACTTGACAAGCAGTGCAGCTATTCTTGAGAAGATGATTTTCATGGGGAAGTCTAAAGGGCATACCTAGTCAAGAAGCAAAACCCTGAAAGTCTTTCTAAGTACTCTGGTGTGCAAGTGGTAGACAAGGGAGACTTGCTGTACCCTGTACTTTTCTCAAACTTCAGCTCTTCTTGCTCTCTAAGAACCCTCAGTATCAGCATAAATTCACAAAGAATAATTCATAATTCATAATATTCTGATTTTCTGGTGGGTCATTTTAAGCATATTGCTCTAATATATCTGTTCAGGGGTAATAAAGAACATAAATTGTACTTGAGAGGCTGGAGACCAGACCTTTAATTTGAAGTTCACCCCTGGGCATACATGTGCAGCCAGTGTTGAGCACTGTCATGACCCTCCACAGCCTGCTCCCTTCTTCGCCCACTTGCCTTTGGTTGCTGGGGGATAAAGTTCATTTTTCCACCGGTTACTTTCTAGCAGCTGGATGTCCTCTGTGTGCTCTTTACCCAGTTTCTCAGTTGGGAGGAATTTGAGTCTGGAATTCCAGCAACAATGTATTTTCTTCTGCTCACCTTGTCTTTCTTGGGAAAAGCTGAGTTCCCCCGCTGAGGATCTACTTGGTCCATGTCTAACATTTTCAGTGACACAAGCCGTCTGTCTAATCATTCTTGCAGATGCTCTGCTTTCAGAAAGAGTGTACAGAGTAGCCAGCATAGCTGTGGATCATCATTATGATCCACAACTATTGTTATCTTTTCTAGTGAAACTTATAAGGGTGGCATATTTCAAACATTCTCTTCAGCAACAGAGGTTAAAAAAAAGACCACAGTACTTGAAGTACATTTGATCTTGTAGTTTTTGAGCTATAAATTAAAAATCTGGTAAGTCTTATTTCTAAGTCTTTTCCCTTACAGATATTTCAGCTGGAGAAGTTTAAGTTCTCTAGAGCTCTCCCTCAGGGATTACTGGAAGGGTCTAGCGCTCAGAAATTGGATTTCTTAACAAATCTGCAAGGAAGTGGCTTTTGGCCAAAGTCCTGTTTTCACAGGTGGCTCCAGGAAGCGTTCCATCTGCCCAGTACCTTTGGCAGATGGCTGCTCTCTTTGCTCAAGGTGCATCTGATCACAGCACCTGTCCTGGATGGGCTCGCCCATGAGAATTGCTCGTTCATTCTGCTTTCAACAATTTAGCTCATCTGTCAATCCACTTGCACATCATAGCGTCATTTATTTCCACCAGGTCTCCCAAATGGGCGTATTTCAGGATCACCAGAAGCTGTATACCTACTTTCCTGGAAGCATTAACTCTCGCTGCTGTGGGTGACCTGGTAGTCAGCTTGCACCTCTTTCTTCTCTGTCATTTCTCCAAGCTTATTGGTTCAGGACACTTACAATTCCTCTTAATTTCCAGCTTCACTTTTTTCTTTTAAGAGTATTAGTTGGTGAACAAGAAGTCATTTGGAGTCTTTTTAGTACCTTCAGTGCTCAATGATTCTTGTGCATTTCAAGCCTTAAAAAATACAGAATGGAGAGATCCCAAAATATTCATGACTTCAGCGTGCACTGTGCAAGCCAGCATTGCTTTGTTTTCCAGCATTGTGGCAACATCTCCTTTTAGCCATTCAACAGTAGGTTTCCACTTTGCTGCTGAGTCTCCATCTGATACACATTATTCCCATTACTTGAGCTTTCTCAAGTGCTTATGCATTGCCAAGTTCAGGAAATTCAAACTTTCCCATGTGCAGGAGTGACACTTCCTTCCCTAGTGCACCTTGCTCTTCTGTTTACAATAAGCACCCCAGGTCTGATGATGACATTGACCTTCTTCCATCAGTGTAACTGTTAGTAATTAAAACATTATATATACAAAAACCTTACTGATTTGCTTGATTGATTTTCAGATTGACAAACTTTGACCTAAGTGGAGGTGTGGGGGCTGGATACAGCACATACTTCATCTGCCTTCTTCTGGCAGTTCCAACGTAGCACTTCTAGAGGTCCTGTTGAGTACCCATCTCTGTATGGTTTTGCTTTGGTTTTGTGTGTTAATTGGAATCCAGCTACCAAAACTGTCACTTAGACTTCTTTTGCTGTGCCTCCCCCTGCCAATCAAGCATCTCTCTGGAGAGAAGCAGGAGCAGGTAAGTTATTTTAACCCTTGACAACCTGCCAGGGTCACAAGCTCATCCTGCTTACATGAGGACCAAGCCATGATCCTTGGCTCCATTCAGCATCCCCTGATATCATAGTTCTCAAATCAGCACTTAGCCGGCAGTTGTCAATGGTACACAGGATGTCACAGACTGCAGCTCCCACTTTCCCTGCTCGATGAGCTGTGCTGACTGCAATAGCAAATTGCTTTTGTCAGTATATGAAGGAGATGTGATTCAGAGACATCTGGGAAGTAGCTGCATGCAATACCTAGGACTTATTTTTGAGCAGGCTTTCAAAGCCAAGCATGAAAAATGTGAATAATCTCTCTAGGTGCCCTCCCTCACAACCCCTACCCTCCTTCCTCCTGCTCTCTCTAGGCTTTCAATGACAGTGATTGTTTTTGCTCTCCTTGAGACCAAACCAACCTATCAAAAGTGCTACATTTTTCTCTTTTGAAAAGAAGAACTGATTATAAACCATCTTTTTTTCCTTTTTTTAACCTCTTCCATTCTGGCTGAGTTCTCTTCTCCTTAGTCTGTAATATCATTGGAACAGTATCATAGCTCATGCCTCCCAAAATGTTCCTGGGACTTGGTGACAATTGGGTAAAGGATCCTGTTCAGTCATGTTCTGCTAATTTGTAAACCCTGCCGGAAGAACAATACCTGAAAAATATTCTTAGATGTCATTTGTAAAACAGTGAAACTTAGAGCCCTGAACACCTTCAACAGGCACAGGGTGATTGTGTATGGAAAGAAGGACTTTTCTTTTTGACTCTAACTAGAGCATGTGCATAAATATTCTGTTCCCTTATATTGGTTCTATGCGGCTTAGCCCTGTATCTTGCAATATGAAGCTACCTTTCTGTAAAAAAATACAGAAAAAACAAATGATAAGCAGAATAAAACAGGTAATTTAGAGTGGTTGACCTGTGCGTCTTTCACTGTGGGTGTTATCTTACCACTGGAGCCTCGACATAGGAGATCTAGCAAGTAGACTACAACTATACAGAAAATATCCCCACAGCAATCTAATCTAAACCACATGAGTTTCAGTCTCTGGGTTGAAAATGTCCCTACACCCCCTTAACGAAACAACTTCCATGTAATACACTGTATTCCATTCATTAATATTAGATATATTCACTGTTTATGACTGCAACGAGGTTTTTGCCTCCTAACCACCTTCTCTGATTCTGCTCTTGATCAGTATAATAGGAAAACAACCTGCAATGTTATGACCTTGTTTCCTTGTTTTGAAAAGCTTTGCCTGGCTAAGTAACACTATGCTAAGTCATCTTCCCAAAGCTGCAATGTCCTATCAGATTTTAGCAGCACCTCTGGAATTGGAAATCTCAGAAACACTCAATGCTGGAAACCAGCCTTGCTGAAAGACTACTTTCAAGGATTTAAATATTTCATTAAAATCTCAAAATGCTTTTTTAAAGTTACAACTCCGACACTTTAAATATTTAAAGCAGTCTATTTATAAAGTGGCTAACACTTCTTTCTTGGCAACAAGGGTAAGATCCATGAGTTCAAGCAAGTTCTTATTGGCACTAAATACTTTAAGGACTGCTGAGACAGAGGGAAAGTGAATGAAAGAATAAAAGAGCCATGTTGTTAGTTGAGTTTTTGGTCAACCTGAAGATGGAGCATGTAATTTCACTACTACATTAAAAGTGCACATTTACAAATTTGTTTTATAATGACTGTGTTAACTAATAAGTAAAATTGAATCATTCTTTGGAAATAATTTGCCTACAGAGAAATTATGTATAAATATGTGAGGGAAAGTAGGCTGCAGTGCATCAGTTTCAGGTAGCACATCTTGATTCTCCTGCACCCACACTTTTCATTGCAACTCTCATGCATTGTTTTGGTTATGACTGAAATTTTCAGAGATTGAAGGTGTTCACTCACGCACTCAAGCTGCTAATGCAAGAAAGTTTCAAGACGCCACTTCTCCCAGGTTGCCCACCCTTTTACTGGAGACCACCACTCTCAGCTTCCTCAGAGAGTCTGGTGGATGGATTCTCCATTGATTTTTGCTTACAGGAAGAGGTCATGCTGCTAAGTGCTGAAGTTGACGAGCAGAGCTCCTTTTCTGCTCTGCCTACTTCAAGGCATCTGACATCTGAGAGCAGGATGGGATGGGGAGTTAAAATCAATAAAAACCAGCCCAGGATTAAATCACCAGAGATTGTGAGTCAAAACTCTCAGTGACTTGGGTAGTGAACTCACCCAGGCTTCGTCCTCAGTGATTTAGAGGGCTGCGTTTTTACAGGGATGCAATAGGTATCTCTTCCAGAAGCCCACAACAGAGACAAGATAGCGGCCAAGACGGAGACAAGATGTAGACAAGCAAGATCAGCACTCTACACCACTGTTAATCTTGCCTAACCGACCTCAGACTACAAACAAAGTTAGTCTATCCATGAAGTATGCTTATAGAATTATGTTTTCTACCCTGCTGTAAACATACAGGTTATTTGGTGTCAAAATTCACCATTCCTGTCCGGGGGTACACCACCCTCTTGCCCTTCCAAAATACTGATGGCCTTCTCCATAGTTAGATTGCTCCCTCAGTTCTGACTATTGAGGTGGCTGTCTAATGACGTTGGTTTGTGTACCAGCACTTGACCATCTCCTGCAAGAAGTCCTAATATGTCAACAAGTTGTACTGTGCAAATCTACCAGAGAGGCCAGAAACCAGCTCTACATTCCATGTTTCCAGCACTGAGAACATTTAAACAGATCAGCTTCTTTTGCTGCTGCTATGCTTATGTTTAGAAAAGAGTAATTTGCCCATAAAGATGCACTTGTGATTTGGCTAGTAGGCTAAAAAAATCACTCTTTTCTTGCATGCTTTTTTTGCCCATGAGTTTTTAGGGTTCAGGGAGATTACTTTGCACAGTGGGGTAGCAGTGCACTACACTGGACCTTTGCAACATGACACATCTTTAATCTCATTTCCTTGTTTGTAGCATGTAGCTGAAGAGCTCCAAGACCTGCTGCAGTGGCTAATGGGAGCACCGGCTGGACTAAAAATGAACCGAGCTTTGGATCAGGTTTTGGGTCGTTTCTTCCTTTACCACATCCATCTTTGGATTAGTAAGTGCAACAGTTTTATTTCTCTGCCTCCCCTTTCATCTCTTCCCTCCCAAGTATTTAATGTTTGCCTCGAGGTAAAAAACTAATCAAAGTGCACTCCTGCAAGTGCATACTTGTCTTTCTGCTGTGGGAACTCAAGCTAAACTTGGATTCCCACACAAGAAAGTTGTGCATATTAAAAAAAAACAAAGTGCTCATCTTGATGCTTTGCAAATAATGCAAGTCACAGCAGAACTTACTTTTTGATGCCATTGGTGGTTAGTGTCCAAGGAAAATTTTAGTTCTTATGTAGGCTTTTGTAGCCCTTGCCCTGTAAGAGGTGGTTGATAGGATAGGGATGAGAAGTGTTATCTCAGCACATAAATGCAGACCCTCTCCTGGGATGTTTCAGTGAAGGTTGCCTTGTGCATTTAAAATGTAATTATGGACTCGGACAGAAATCTAGAAAACTAAATCACGTGTAGAGGATGGTGATTCCTCTGTTCAAATTGAGCATGTGCCCCCCTTCCTCACAGAGTGCCCACAGCTGGACAGAGACCTGGGAGGGAAGAGAAGTTCTGTGGACTCTCCTAAATAGAAAATAGCCATCTTGAAGGATTTGTCTGGTTTTACTTCCATGTTGTCTTAACGATGATCTCTGGAGTAATGTTCTAGGGCAGGGACTTTTAGGAATTTCAGCAGGAAGATGTTGCAGGCAAATGTCCTTTCCTCAATCTCACTTTCTGTGATGTCTACTCTACAGGCTACATTCACCTGATGTCTCCATTCATTGAGATGATCCTCTGGTATGTTGGTCTGTCGGCTTGTCTGGGCCTTACTGTGGCTCTTTGCATCCTCTCTGACATCATTGCTCTTCTGACCTTCCACATCTACTGCTTCTACGTCTATGGAGCCAGGTGAGTTGATTTCTCTCCTTTGTATCTTAGGTATGCTTGGAGAGAAGGGCTAACACTTGTGTGCAGGGCATACCTTTAATTTGTGGAGCAGCTAACAGCTCTCTGCTTTGGCACATATTTACTGCTGTTGCTGTCAAAGCCTCTTACAAAACCAGATGGACTCTCATCATACAGAAGCACTAAGTAAAAGCGGGTATCTGGGGTGGCCGGGCCACAGTGGCTTGATTTCTCACCAAAGAACTACAAAACCTACACCTTCGTATATCAAATCTGTGGGATATTCATTCATCTTATTCCAGACCCAGATGTCACATTCATTCCTGGTATAGCACTTTTTTTACCTTCACTGTTAAGCTGAAAACGAAATTGTTACATTCTTCTATGCAAGTAGAACTGACGGCCACAGCAGTACAAGCAGCCTATCCTCCAATTCTCTTGCATTTAATATTTACTTATTGTGGTAATGATCTGGAAAACATAAAATTACCTAGGAGGTAGAGTGCAATAAAGCAGTTCATGACTTGCCTTTGAGTATCTTTTTAGCTGTGCCCTACCCACTAGTTTTGAGGGAAATTGGAGACGTGGAGGAAGAAATGGGAACCCTTGAACTTCTGGAGAAGCCCAGGCCCTGTCTGTGCCCTTCTCTAGAGCTTCTTTCTGTGCTCCAGAGCCCAGCTGACAGGTTTGGGATTGCAGCACAGCTGTGGCACCTTCCCCACATCATTGTCCAAACCTGTTAAAGGGTCTCATGGCCTGGGAGCCAGGCAGAAACTCTGAGGGAGGGGTGTGAGGAGCTTTGGGGCACATTTGGGATTACTGTGCAAAGAGGAGGCAACCTGCTGTGCGTGGTGTCCCCCAGGGAGATTCAGAAAAGGATGCCAGTCACTCTCATCCACAAAAAAAACACAGGACCTTGTGTTTGTGCAGCTGGCAGGAGAACTTACTGGTTCAAGAAATAGTGAAGTCTGGGATCCTCTTCTGAAACTAGCCACACAGTGAAATGAAAGCAGGCATGTATGTGCAGGCAGCCAGCAAGGGTGCTAAGTCGGGCACACAGGCTCGGTCTTCGGTCCCTGGGCAGGGGACACAGGCAAGGACCTCAGTCCTAAACCTCAACCTCAGTCTGAGCCACAAGGCAGCTGGGTAGCAGCATCCTGAAGTTGTTGTCCTAGGCACTCCCTTACTTTAGTGCACCGAGCTGTGCCTGCCAGACCTTCGGGAGCACCCTGCCAATTCCTTGAAACACTTAGTGTTCCTCAGACTAGATTACTGTCTTTGATAAGACTCCTTGCTTCTCCTTTCACTGTGCTGTCTTGAAGTTTGAGCAGCTGCTGCACTTTAACTAGGCTGATTTTTCAGTGTCCCTTTAGAAGGCTCTCTTCTGCTTCTCAGATGACCTGTGTCCCTCTTCTTTACATCATTTATGTTGGAGACTGCTGCCCCAGGTTCTTTGTGCCTCTGCTCCATTTCAGTGGCTCTTTCCTGCTCTGTCAAGTTATTCTGGAAGTGTCTTTATCTCATCCCTTATAACTCCAAGCTTTTCCTACCGTTGCCATTTTTCCATGAGGCGAGTAGCTTCAAGTGTTGTAACACCAACTTGCTAAAGCCTGATGATGAAAGGATGCTGTAGGGGAGCCACCATCCATTTGGTTGATCTCTTCCCACTTTTGCAGATGTTTGAAGCTGTGGTTTATTAAAACCGTTGCCAGAGATTCCTGTCCTTTCATTTTTATTCCTTTGCCTCTCTGTGCTATGTAGGCAAAATTGAATTGTATTGATACCAATGAAAGGGGCAAAGCTTTCCATTGCCGCTGCAATGGAAAGAGTGTGAAGTGAGGGGAACAGGGGAGTATAAACTGGAGAGACGAAGATGAGCTCTGGGGAGTAAACATGTTTGCTACGGTCGAGCAGGTGGCAGGAGACTGGTGATTGCTCCTGCTCATAGGTTCCTCCCTCCAGCAGAACTTGCTGTTCCCCAGGCACCAACTCCATCATCAACAGTAACAGAAAATCCAGCAATCAAGAGTTCTGTCGTAGTGAGGGGCACTGGCTTGTTTTTTGCCCTTCATGGATCCATAGGATTCAGCAGTAGCCCTACAGCTCACTGAGCAGTCAGTATTTTATCTGTGTCACTCTTGTGTTGGTTTCTTTTGCCTCCATGAGTTCGGTGACATCAGTAGGTTGGTGGGTTCCGAAGTGTGATGATGATGATGATGATGGCTGCTTTGCATTGAAGCTTAGGAGCTCACAGCTCTAATTCACAGTGTCTTCTCTTTCCTCAGGCTCTACTGCCTGAAAGTTTATGGACTGTCGTCTCTTTGGCGCTTGTTCCGTGGGAAGAAGTGGAATGTCCTCAGGCAGCGGGTGGATTCCTGCTCCTATGACTTGGACCAGGTAGTGCTGCCATGCTAGGACCACGCTGCCAGGACACACTGCTTGCAGGCGGCCTTTTATCCCTGTTCTTCTGGCTGTAACACTGAGACACGAACCCGGGGAAGCGCTGCAGTTCCCAGGGAAAGTGCACACCTCCACCTCAGACAAATTCTTGGACACTGCTGCCCTAGAGCACCCTGCCACTGCTCTGTATGCTTGGAGGACCTACTCCTTGGAGGAGCTGAGCAGCTGCCGGGCACCGTTGAGGCATTCAGAGGGTGCTGCAGATGCTCACGACCTCCCAGAGCCCAGGTGGGGGAGTGACTATGGGGGAGGGATGCAAGTTAAGAAGTGATGCTCAGGAGTGTTGCCATAGTAACAGACTTCCTATAGTTTCTATTAAAAGGCCCCATTTAATTCGTGATGCTTTGGAGCCTGGCCCACACATTTTCACTGCAACAGCAAATGCTGTGTTGGGGTTTTTTTGTGGAACAGTGTAAACTGTTTTTCAATTCTGAAATTCCACAGAGAAGTTCAGCAGAGCCTGGCTGTTCCATGCCTGCTCTTGCAAACACGACTGAAATGTCTCCGAGTTAAAAACCATGATTATGTTTCAATCTTTGCTTGTGATTTTACAGCTCTAGGTGACTTTTGCTGGAAGTTGTGGGCACTGTGATAAATACATGCAGAGGCTGGCTCATTTCTGCAGCCACCCTCGCAGTCTCTCTTGCAGTGCTGCTTGGTGACCTCCAGGGCCAGTGCCTCTCCCTCGGTTGCAACATTACACTCTTAAGCCTCTAGCACCGCAAGGGAAGAGCTATTTTTCTTCTTTCATACTGATGGAAAAGTAAGAGCCTCTGTGGCAGGGCAACAATTTACGTCAGCCTTCTGTCCCTGTGCACTTGGAGAATAATTAGGTTGGCACTCAAGCTTCATCCTGCTGCTATGGAGGCCAAGGGGAGTTTTGTTATTGGCCTGGGTGGGAAGAGACATTCAAAGCAGACCTTAAAAGACTTACTGAGATACTAAGCAACAGCAGCAGAGATGGAGGAGGGGAGAAACAACTGCTGACAGTGGAGCTAGTGGCACCTGCTTTCCTATGGATTTTTCTCCTTGATCCCCTCAGTGTTTCTCCCCTTTGCCTCAGTAACCCCAGCTTCTTTCTGTCTCCCTCTAGCCCCACTTCCCATGGCATCCCCACTGACCAGGGAAGAAGGTCCGTGCCTGGTCCAGAGCTGCAGATGCGCTGGCCGACCAGCCAGCTACTGCCCATGGGAATGTTTACTAACCAACTCCTGTCATTGTTGCCCTAAAAGCACACACTGATTTGGGTCTCTTGCCTTTCCCCAATTCCCAGTTCTGTTAAAACACTGAGGGAAAATAGAAAACCTTTTCAAATTTCTTCAGAACAACCTAATAAATTTTTACTTCTATTTACCCTTCCATCTTTTTCAAGGTAAAATCTGGCCAGTGGTTTTGCAGCTCATGGGGGTAGGGGATGGACACACAGCAGGATCACATAAGCCTTTTTTCCTAAGGAAGTTGGCCTAAAATTTGAAATCCTAAATACTGGTAACAGGGAGCTTTCTAAGGCCAGTGAGAGAAGCAGCCCTGAAAATATTCCAGATATTCCAAGTTATATTCCAAGTTATTCACATAGGCAGTGAGAATAGTGTCAAGAATCTTATAAACTCTTGAAAACACTTACTATTCTTTTATTTCAATTTGTTTTTGTTTTTGTTGTGCCATTGCTCTGCTAATGATCGTGTTTCTTTTTCCCCTAGTTATTTATCGGCACTCTGCTATTTACAATCCTGCTGTTTCTTCTGCCTACAACTGCCCTGTATTATTTGGTGTTTACCCTGGTAAGATGTAACCCTTAAAGCCGGTCACATATGGTCTTCAGTGATGTTAAAAAAAAGGGATTCCTAGGCATTTGCTGACATCCATAAAGAAAATACGGTATTTGTCTGAGTGCCACAAGAGGGATTGTCACACAGCTTACATAGATCAAGTAAATGGAATTCAGGAGACATAGTTGTGTGTCTCCAAAGGGGTTTTCCTGCAAATCAAAGTCAGCAGGACAAGCTATTCCACCACTTTCATGACCACAGTCATTTTTAAACTTTCCCTCCTGTATCTGGCATTACAGCCCCTGCCATCCAATCCAGAACTTTTCCTTCTGAAAATTAACCTACTGTGTTAAATTTTCCCACCCAGATTTTGCTAAGAGGGTTGGACTTTCTCTCTCCGATATGACCAGTCTGATTGAGGCCTTTAGCAAAATTTTCCACTGGCAGTAGCCTCAGCATAATTTCAACATCTCTTTTGAACCATCTCTTTTCAGATGAGTTTGACAGCAAAAAATAAACACATCTCAACAAAAGAAAATGCTTTAATTAGGAAATGCAAAAAACAAAGCCAGAAACCCATTACTCACTTATTTGCTCTTGCTTAAATGCTACATATGGCTTTTTTTTTTTTCAATCAGAAATAAGGTGCTTCATTGTTGGAAAGAGAGAAATTTATATTTACCAGTACCATGATAGAATTTACTAGAAATGGAAGCCATTTAGCCTGTGGCTGATGAAAGTAAAATAGCTGTCATGCTTTTTGTGGTCAAGGTCTAAAAGAATAGGTACTTCATTATGGTTACAGCCTTAGGCATTGCCTAGGACCTCATGCAGTGGCTGGATGCCCAGCACATTGAGACATCAAATCCACTTTGGGAGGTTTTACCTTAGCACACAAACATGTCAGATTGCAGAACAATTTGTGATGTTGCAAATGTTGGTCCTCCTATTTCTCTGAGACTTATCTATTAAACTGTTTCTCTGTAGCTCCGTTTGCTGGTGGTGGTTGTGCAAGGCTTGATACACTTGCTAGTTGACCTGATTGACTCTCTGCCTCTCTATTCAATCATCCTTCGGCTCTGCAGATCCTACAGACTTGCAGGTAAGTCCTTCAGTACAGCTCAGGCAGAAATTCAGGGATTTTGCATTATGCATTTCATGTTGATTACTTGAACTGATACAGGAGTAGCTTCTGAATAGAAAGACACAAGAGGTCAGATAACTGAGGTCCCAAGCCCATAACTCCAGTCCTGCCATTGTCTATACTGCTAACAGGTCACCCTAAGGAGCAGAATAAGGATGTCTGTGGAAGAAAATTGATGCTGAAGGGCTCTGGATAGCCTTCAGAAAATCATTCACTTTTTCAGATCAACCTATCACCAATTTGAAACTACTCATTTTTATTCCACTTCTAATAGACTGATTAGTATCAGAGTAAAAGCTGATTTTGGAATGGGATTAACTGAAAACAGCTATGGTTAACCCAGTTAAAATCAAGCAGATCTAAATCATCATCTCCCATCCATTGGGAGCATTGAGGCATGCAGCAGGAAACTTTAAGAACATCACCAAACCAGGGCCAATCATCAAATGCAAAGGAAGCCCAAGACAACTGATAACAGCTTTGTCTGTTGGAGCAGTGCCAAAGTTGATGTTGGGAAGGGAGAGCTGAGAGCATTGCCAAGTGTGTTGTTTCTCCCTGCGTGCCTTCGGCAGGTTCCCATGAACCTCCTGGCAGAAACTTCTGAACCCATCAGGGCTGTCCTTGGAGAACAAGAAATGCTGTTGAAGAAAACTGACACAGTAAACATCAGGTCAAAGGGAAGAAGGAAATTTCGTTGCTGCTGAGATATGTGAAGTCATTTATTCCAGTCAGGGTTACTTCTCAGTTTTGTTCAGCTGGCCACCCTCTGCAGGATAAAAAGCTTCAGCCTAAGCAGAGTTGTCTGCTCTGTATCTAATTTACTTTCTTAGTTGACTATTTGTTTGCTTCCTTTGAACATTTCAAAAGAGAACACTGCAATACTACCCCTGCTAAATGGAATAGCCCATTTAGACAGCCCACTCTCTGGGCTGTGTTCCTGGCACAGAATAAAAAAGATTTTATTGCTCTGGTAACATAAGGAGCAGAGGAATCAAAAAAACAAAGGACTTGAGAGAGTGTACTTCACCTGATATTCCTAGTGCTTAGTTTTTGCTTCCATTTTCTGCTTCAGTACTTGGATAAGGCATCTTTTGGCTTGTGTTATGGCAACTGGCTTTACAAGCATCATCAGGATGGTTCTACCAACGTGGATGGATAGCTTTTCCTGTAAGCAAGGTTTGAGTGCAGTGTTGAAGTTCAGTTCAGTTCAGTCCTAGCATCTGGCCTCCCAGATCTTTGGCCCAGCTTCTGAATTGACAGAACAATTATTATTGATGAAACTTGGGCTGAGATAGGTGAGTAATGATTCATCCAAATGCCAGAAATACCTGTTTTCATTCTACATATCTGAACTGAAATACTTTGGACTTTAAAAAGCCTCTTGAAACTGCATTAAAGCTGATGTCCCCTGTGCAAGAATTCTGTCTGCCCAGCATTAGCTAAAGGGCTGCCCCTGGGGTTGGGAAGGGTACACTGTGATCTTGATTTCAAGTGGTAAGGCCTAACAGTGAGGTTTGGGAGTTTGGGATTGTACTCACACCCAAGCTACTGATGTGCTGCATGATTTTGGTGAAGCCAGTTCATTTCTCTGTCCTTCTCTTTACTTCTTGCCCAATACCTATTCACCTTAGAACCCTTGGGACAAGGTTTGTCATCCTCAGTCCATGGTTCTTTAGCTGCTGTCACGCTGTTGCCTTTGTGGCTGGTGGAAAGCAGATCAGCAGTGAGCACTGTCATATGAAACAAAGCAAATGGGTTCAGGTACTGACTTTTTTTGTGCCATTGATGTTAATTGTGTGTATAAAACACACAACCCTAGACTCTGGAGTTGGCTGATAATTACAAAAGATTATTTAGGGTTCTTCTCTCCCAGAATGATCTGAAATAGACTGAGTGTTCTTGCTTTTTCTGTGAAGTGAATTGCTTAAAGGGGTCTAAAACTTATGGTAATCTATAGGTCATTCCAAATATGAATTCACTTGCAAACACTCTGTACGTATATTTTCTTAGAAGTTTGAGACTCTTGACCAGTTGAACAGTCTAGAAGAGACTGTTAGCTGTAGCTGTAAAAGGGGAGTGTGCAGTCATGACCTGCAGAATACATTTCCATGGTAGTAGATCGTGTACCATAAACTTCAGTGCTCACTTGTTTGTGTCTACAAATTGCCTTGCCAAAGAGAAGTTCCTGGAATGACTCAGATGTTTCCTCTTAGCCAAAACCTGTAGAGTCACTCTGAGCAATTATTCCATTCTAGCACATTTGTTTGCAGAGACCCTTGAGCATGACTTAAGAGAGTCCTCTGTCTCGTATTAACATGAAGTTCCCATTTTGTTTGAGGTTTGGGAACTGATACAGATTATTGCGATCACTCTGCCATGGTCAGTCCTTTTTGATTTCTAGGCTTTGTGCTTTCTTTAGGACTGCATTTGCAAGCTGGAAGTCAAGGATTACTTTTAATGAAGCTGAGAAAAATGCATCCGTTACCATTAAGGTTAAAATCATTATAGAGAGAATTTGTGCTTCCTATTGAAACGTTTTAGGAGTTTACAAATCCAAGAAGTTTAAAACACTCGTCTCTAGGCAAGTGGTGCTCAGCCAACAGAGCTGAACGGCAAATAATGGTGCTATTCTCCAGCATAAGTTTGGGTTCCTTGTTCTTTTTATTTTCAGCTGGTGTGAAGTTCAGAGTTCTTGAACAGATGCATGGAAAACCTCTTCGGCTCCTTATGCAGGTAAGCCACCAAACAAAGCATACAGCAAAAGGTTAAGGTTTTCTGTGCTTTTGTACCCTTGCATCTCCATGCTCTGTTGCCAGATAATAGATGGATTTTTTTTCTGAAAATAAATGATCTAGTAGAAGCAGTGAAGTTACCCTTTCAAGAGTGATTGTAAAACCTCCATTTCCTGACTTTGCAGCAGTTCTGCCATATCACACACTTGCTTTTCTTCCTCCTTGCATCCTAGGAGGCTGGTCTGTGAGTCAGTATATAGAGTTATATAAAGAATATTTGGACACAGAAGAATGTCTGGGCAGGAATTAAACATAGTTCCCCAGTTCTCTTGCTTTTTTAATCCTACAGACCATTTCAGCAGAGGTTGGATTGCCATGGGCCTGGCAGATCAGCAGCAGTTTCAAAAGGAGTCCTAGCAGCAGATGCCTTGTGGAGCAAAACTGTAGCATGCTCTAAGCACACTATTGTCCTACTTCCTGCACTTAGGTAGGATTGAGGTATAAAAACCAAAGTCTGTCATTCCCCATGCCCAGAAGACTCTGTAAATTACAAAGGAAGTTGTGCGCACCAATGGTGAGGCACAGACACAGCTAAGTAAAACAGAGAATTTGGCCCTGTGGGACAAGGTGGATAGCTTCTGCAAAGGTAAAGCATCAGGATTTAGGTGGAGAGCAGAGGCGGTGAATCACATTAGTATGATCAATATTCCTTGGACCAGGAAAGGTCCTTATGCTCCCTACCATATAACATGAGTTATCAGCTCAAGAGGTGGAAGTGATTCAGTTGATGTCTCTTTTGGCCTTCTACTCAAATAATAATGAGCAGAGAATCAGTAAAAGCACTTTTTTTTGCTGGTGAAAATGAAGTACAGGCTTGTGTCAGAACTCCTGCTGAGTATACCGCTTTCCACAGGAAAATCTAAAAAATCTCCTTTTTAGTGACCTGTTAGAATTTGTGTGGTACATGGTAAGAGTTTTTTTCTAAAAATTTCACTGAGGCTTTCCTCTTGTCCCCTTCCCATACTTGAGCCCTTTGGAGCCATGCCTGAGGGAAGCAAGGTTGAGTATTAGTGTAACCATGCCTACAGCAAGCTATATGTAACTGAAATGTTCACATCTGTCCTTCCAAGCACTGCATACTGATTAGAAATCAATTGTACTAATTTTGAGCATCCATATTCAGCTTGTGTGTCAGCCAAGGGATTATTTTTATTATTTAGATAGTGCCCTGCAAAGCAAAGTCCAGACACAGGCAGAAGGAGGATGGGATTTGCATCCAAACACCGCTTAAAATTTTTCCAGGAAGTCTTACAGAGTTAGTATTTTCATAAGGGTTTAAAATCATTTATTTTGGTGCACAAGAAGAAATATTTCTGGCAGTGCAGGTCAGCTGACTGGCAGCCCAGCAAGAAGACATGTTTTATTTGATTCCTTTGCATACCTTCCTCTAGAAATGTCATCTTTCAAAGCAACTGCATTGAAAAGGGTTAAGCAACAGAGGAAAGGAAAAAGGAACAGCTACATTATGAAACAAAGGATGTGCCTACTATATTGCGGTATATTATAGCTTTGAACTACAGAAATTGCATAAAAGGAATTCAGATTGCCACTTCCCCAATAAAACAGTTGGTTTGGGTTTGCTTCTTTCTTTCCTTTTATTATAGAAGAGGTAGAAAAGCATATTTTGCTATATTTAAAATCATCCCTTATTTCTAAGGATGCAAATCATACCCCTCAGCACCATCACTCTTCATGGGATGAGTTTCAACCAGAAATATTGGGTCCAAGCATCACCAAGCTCATCCAACCCACATAGCAAATAGTCAAAGGAATATTCACTGTGTATCACCATTGTACAGCAGCAGTTCCTCTCCCCTCTGAATAAACTTGTTTTCACCACAGACATACTGGTCTTCACAGAGCCAAGAAACTGCTGGGGTAGTTACTCAAGTTTTACTGCTGGGGTTTTTGAAGCAACTGCTGCAGTAGTTGTCAAATTGTTTATGACCATGATGGGATGAGATGGATTATATTCAGAAAAAAAATGTCCAGTAAATGCTGTGGTTAATTCTTGACCTTTAGATTGTAGAGTTCATTTGAAACAGGAGCTGCATTCGTTTGGATTAGACGTACCGCAGGTATTGTGAGCTCAGCTCTTAGTTTTCTGGTACAAGTATTCGTTTTGATTATGTTCCAAACTAACTTTTTTGTGAATCTGGGACTCGCTTAATATCTGCCAATGAGACATTGTCCCAAAGCAAGGTCCTGATGGATATGGGGTTTCTTTGACTTCCCTCAGCCTATGTGAACTGCTGTGCTGTCTTTCCCTTCATTTCCTAGGGGTGCTGCTGGGCACAAGCACTTTCTTCTTCTGTTTAACAGTGTTGTTCTATGAAACTAATTTGGCAAAGATCTCTAGGACCACTTTTAATGCCCTGTTTGCTTAATCACCCTTTCCCAAAGCTCAGTTTTTTTAGACACTCTGCAGTCATCCTTCCCCTCTTCAGGAACACCATCTAGCTGAAGCAAACCGCTAGTAAAAGCAAATTCCCAGAAAAGAGCCACTCTCCAGGGGACAAAATATTCAACATTTGACGAAGTAAAGCTTTTTGCTGTCTTTCTTTTTTGTATTTGGATTTTCTGCTATGAATTATTTCTTCTTCATGCAGCTGTTTGGTTAGTTCCAACACAGTTGCACCCTTTTGCTAGAAGAGTATGAGCTTCCATGTCTTTCCACTGTCGAAACTTTCTCTAGCTGTATTGAGTTGCCTCACCTTGACATCTTTCAAGCTATTTTCTGAGACTCACCAATTCTTCGTAATCTCTTTACTCTTTTGGGGACAGTCTCTTGCTGTGGATCCTTTTCATGCACCCAAATTTGGCCTGGCTGTATCCCTGGACTTCAGCCATCCCTCTGCCCTGAAGAGCTCCACTAGAATAAGATCTTCCAAGTTCTCATGTGCTTCTGTTACTGCCTGTCCAGCTAAAATGTCTTCTGATTTCCCCATCTGCCAAAAGAAGAGTACAGCATGTTTGTGACCGTTACTAGAGGCCAGGAGCTGTGCATAAGCAGAGACTCCAGACACGATTGCCCTAGGATGGTGATTGAAATCAAATTGAAAAATATGAACCCATTTTATTACCACTACTTGAAAATGAATCTAATAACACTCCTTGCCAAGCACAAGGATGTGTTTCAGGATGTTATAGAAGGTGAAACAGTTCTAAATAGCTAGAGAGGGATGTTCTGTGAGAGGCTGATACTATGCAAAAGTTGCACTTGCCCTCTTCATCTGTGTGTGCTTTTTACTACAACATATTTTCACTACTGAACTCCCTCTTCCTTCTCATAGATCAACCCTCTCTCATATGGCAGTGTGGTGCAGACGTACAGGCTGCCAACCTACAGCTGTTATCCCAAGGATTCATGGACATCCCTCTGCAAGAAGCTCTTCCTTGGAGAGCTGATCTACCCTTGGAAGCACAAAGGAGAGAAGCAAGACTAAAGAAAGCCAAGGGACCTGGCTTGAAAGACTTGGCCAGGATATTGAATCCTAATGCTTGGAGCCAGCAGCTGCTGGATCCCCTTCGTGAGATTTTGGTAACATGTGGGAGGGCCTGAATTTTTAAAGGCAAGTATTTTTTAATAGTCTTTCACTTTGTCCTTCCCCTACATTGTGTTTGAACTGATTTGATTTCCAGACTGTTTCTTGTTCATGCAGTGATATTCAACCCTAGATTACAAACTGTCTGCCTGCTGGCAGCAGTGGTTAATGATCATTTTTAATGCAAAAGGTTTGGCCCATCAGTGCCTCTTGGAACCAGCATTTAATGTAATCAAGGACGTAGCTTCTGTATGCCTTGGTAATTTTTATCTTTCCATGTAAATTCACAGGACCACATTAAAACAGTCCTTCAGGCTGTTCAAAACCACAATGCCGAGGTGTGTTATGCCTCTGGTTATTTGGGATCTTTTATGCTTCAGTATTCAAGCTAGCTGATCAAAACCAGCAAGGAGGAGAATTGGCTTTTAGCATCACACACTGAAAAGAGTACAGCAGGGTTGTCTGGCTTGCTAAGATATTTATTCTTTAGCCCCTGTTTGGGCTTGGATTGAGACAATTGCTCAGGGTTCCTGAGCCTAGAAACAACAAGGACTGGACTCCCAGAGACACAGAATGCTGCACATCTGAGCCTGCAGGAAACATCGAGGGTCTCATCTAGGTTTTCAAAAGCAAATGGTGATTTGGAGAAGCTGAGCCCTCTGCTGACACCAGAACTGGCAATGCAGAGTGCACAGCCTCAAACCCCAGACTGCTCAAAGGCACTGAAAGCTCAGTGCGCTACCAAGGTTCAGGGCTTCTTTGCTTAGTCATGATATAAGGCAAACACAGCTGGTAGATACAGGGAGGCGGCAGCAATCTTGCTTGCTCTGTAGATTGAGAGCTCAGGGAAAGGTGTGCCACGCTCCCTTGCAGGGGCAGCACATCCCCCTCTTTCTCAGGGCCCAGATCTGAGCCTTGCAATGTGGTGCCTCATCTTTTGCACCTGCTGAAAGTTGAGAAGTTTTTAAAGTTATCTCAGATGAAGCCTTTAAAGCCACTTCTTATCCTGAAACTGCAGATACATTTCTCTTAGGAGAATTTTCTTTCCTCAGATGCTACCTCCACAGTACAGCAGCCCTAGGCTTTTCTATGTCCCACTCTAATGACCTGTTCATCTTGAGGTCTCTTCCTCCTTCAGGTGTGTTGTCTGCTCCCACTCTTGCTCCCACGCACTTCTGTAATGTTCCACAGTGTATGTTGTTGTTGTGGAGATATTTGCATGCAGTCATAACCTGGAAGTGTGTGTTCTCCAGGTCCACCTGCTCCTCTTGCCTTAGCTTGAACAGAGTTGTAGTATCACCATCATGTTACTACTTGGCACCCCGGAAGTGACTGCATTAATTGGCAGGTGAAAATTAGTTAATTGGTATGCTGAGTCCTGCCCCCTCTACTCCTTGGTGTAAGTGTGTCCTCAAGGAAAGCAAGGATGGAGGATAAGCAGGGGATGTGGGTAATGTCTGCGTTGCTCAGCTCTTTGCCCAAGGGCTGCCCATGGGTTCCCATGTGACTTGGTCAAGGGCAAGGCAAGGAGCTACAGTTGATCTGATGGAGCAGAGGCCTTCAGCAAGAAGGTGCCCTGGACTTTGGGGGCTTTAGCAGCTGTCAGTCAGCACTTCGACTGGCAGGACAACCGAAGGAGCCCCATGTCTCATCCACGTGCTGGATGAGGAAACAACACGCTGTCCTGCTACGTGGAGTGGATGGATGGAAGGAGTTGTGGTCCCAGGAATGTGGGGTGCCTTATGCACCCCTGATCAGGTATATTGTGTTTGTCTGTGGCTACCAACAGGCTCTCACAGGGCAGCTGCTACCTTTTCAGCCATAACCTGTTGAGAGCAAAATGAAGCTCTGTAGGCAGGTTTTTGGTCCAGATATTTCTTAGCAGACAAATGCAGGAACTGCCCCGTTTTTGCAGTTTTCCTAAGGGTGCCACAAGGGAGGTAGTATTACACAGCCACTGCTAGCAAAAGAAAACTTCCTATTTCTTTGATCCAGAGAAAAATGGGGTATCATTGAAAGAAATTAATGTGGTAAAAGCCCCACCACCACTGCAGGTTTTGAGTCCCATCATCTGCTGCAGATGCTGGAAAGATCTCTGATAACTGAGGAGCGATACTGTTTTGGAGGTTCAAGGAGAGTCTTATGAAAATAACGTTCTTACTGGCTTTTAAAACTTTACAAGACAAAACAGCTTATGATGGCCACAGTCATGGCTGACCTTTAGGATGAAGTGGCCTGAAAGCCCTAGAGACAGCACAGTAAAACCAGTAAGTGGAACCTTCCTATTGGGAATCTGCCAAACCTATTACACGTTCCTGGGTTAAATCAGTTTATTAAAGACTGGTACCAACTCAGGGAATGATAAAATATCAAACTGACAAAAAGCTCCTCCATAAACCCTAGATCCTGAACCTCGTGAGACGGAGTACTTTGAGTAAGCTAGGAAATAAAAGCTCCTTGTGGGTGTGATTCTGCTGCTCCTGTGTCACGCAGAACTAGCGCCTGGGCTGTCTTCTCTTTGTTGCTCACACTCTGAGTACTCGTTGCCCATGACAGTATTTGATCTTAAGAGTTTTTTCTGCTGCATATTTGCTGTGTCTCTCCTCCTCTTTTTCAGTCACTAATGTAAAATAGTCTTCCCTCCCCCTTTTCTGATGCTGCACAGAGACTTTACAAGTTGGCAGACATCTTGCTCAGGAACATTTGACTCTTTGTCATCTCTCTAATTAGAAGGTAGGATCAGCATCATCTTCCACAGCAAAGCAGACTGGGGCTTAGCATTGCCATTTCCTCTGGGAAGAGATTGCCAGGGTGGTTATTGCACTGGGTTATCCTCAGGTCCGTATTAGCTAGCTCGCTAGTCCTCGGATGAGAAGCTGTTGAAGCTTCTAGGCATTCTGTGACTCCTACCACACACCCTGTTACAGCTGGCAACACGCAGTCTTTGCTGACCATCCTTCAAAGATTATAACCTCGCAAACTTTTTTTTTTTTTAATACTGCACTTCCTTATTATTGCTTTTTTTGGCTTATAGTTGTCAGTGCTAGGACAATATTTGAGACTTGTCTTTACACAGGCATGAGTTTTGTGAAGGAAAAAAGCAGTTCACAGCATGTAAAAGTCCATTCTAGATAGATGTTTTGCCTTTGAGAAATACTTTCCTAACCAGACTAACATGTGATAATGTTGAAAAGAAGGCTCAGTAATTACACTGCTCTAAAGGCCCTGTTTGTGGTTTGGGGAGTTTTCTCTGATCCTGAAGTTGCACTGTGCCTTGTTCTGGTGGCACATGTGAATGAGCATTGCATGTACGTGCGATCAACATGTGGACCTAAGCTCTGCTGCACACACTCAAGTGCTCTCAGCGCTGGTGATACAGATGGAATCCCACAGGCAGTTGCAGCCTCAGTGCAGATACTTCCCCCCTGCCCGTGTGGACCTCTGTGCGAAGCCAACAGGAGTGGAGGGCCTGACGACTCCTACGTGACCATCTCACCACAGTGGTGTTGAAAGGAGGAGTATGCGGTGCACCAAGGACAGTTCCCCAAGTCCTTAGAGATATTCCACAAGTCACCGTCCTCTCAGGGAGAGGAGTGGAAGGCGGGGTTCGGGAGTCAGTCCTGCCGGCTTTCCTGATCCATCTTAGCAGGACATATTGTTTCCTGAGGCTCTGTCAGATACTGTAGTGCCTACCAGCTCCACCTGTAGATTAAGAAGATTCTCAGAGCTGCCTCCTGCCATCGACCTGTTAAAGCTGGTGAGCTCTATCAGAGGCATCCATAAAGCTGCAGCTACCTCAGTGGAGCTATACAATTCCGTCCTTGAAATAGGCACCCACCAGAGAGAGAACATCAGTCTCATGGCCGTTTTGAAAAGCTGCCACCAAGGGCACCTTTCGCTGTTGTAGCCAAACCAGTACTGATGTCTCCAGCGTAAGCCAGACCATGGGATCTAAGGGTCAAGGCAGTTCATCTGTCTGTCCAAGTAGCTCTAATTTCAAAGAGGAATCACAAGTGTCAGCAGATTTCTTCTAATCTTAAAGCAGGTAGGAAAATCTCCTACTTCGTCATGACACAGATAATGAGTTGCTTTCCCTACGTCATGTGCTGCCTCGCTGTACTGATACAAAACCACCTTCATTCTTGGCTGTCTTCTGAACTACTCAAGCCCTTACTGATTTAGTCGCTATGGTTGAATCTGCTGATGACACCGTCATGTTATGTTTAGCTAAGAGACATCATAATTCACATCTCTTCAGTAAGTCTGAAGGATGTGCTGCTCCCATGTTCCTTTTGTTCCTGAGCAGCAGTATTTAGGAGCTTCCTTTTCTTTTGGATGTTATCTGAGCCCTCTGCAGTTTCAGAAATTCACCTGCTCATTAGAGGCACTTACCTGAATAGCTCTTGGCCAGCTTTTATGGATCTGGTAGCTGAGAGAGCATCTGCCCTCCAGCCAAGCTCTCAATGCCTGCAGGAAACCCAGAAGTAGAAACACAGAGGGACGTGGGGCAGAAACCTCCAGGGTGGCTGCGTGCAAGTCCGTCTGGATCTGAGAGCTGCCTTCCCGTGGTGCTCTGGAGCTCCATGTGCGTCCTGTGTGGCCACACATGGTGCGTGCCCAGGGTGCATGTCTGGTCCTCAGCGGATGCAGCCTCATGACACGAGGCCACAGGGCTTAGAATCCGCCGAGCAGGCAGCTTTTCGGGTGGATTCTACCTTGCAGGATAAATATTGACAACCCAAGAATGCCCAAACTCCCCTTTTTTTTTTGTCCTGGCCAGCTGCATATCAGGAGGAGACATGTAATTATAAATGTCAAAAGCAGCAGAACGTAAACCTTTCGTTTCTAAGCAGAACCACAGTGTGGCTTGGAAAGCAAGTGGAAGTGCTGGCCTGGGTTTCTTCTGGGACGCAGCAGAGCCGCGGCCCAGTTTGCATTCAGTAAGGATGGAAAGCGGCTGTAGGTGCATCTTGCAACCACAGTGTTATTTAAGAAGCATCTGCCACTGGCAAAATGCATGAGAGCTTCACAACAGCTGTTCCAGCCAAAGTTCCTACTTATAACCTCTTCTGTTTTTAAATAAAATGCTGAAAAAGAGTGCAGGCTTTTTTTTTTTTTTTTTTTTTTTTTTTTTTTTTTTCAGTTTAATTAGAAGCGTGTGTGTGGGGGGGGTATGTTTGTGAACGTGAGAGATGAGGGGGAAGTCGGTGTGCAGGGCTAGTTGCAAAGTACTGGTACATTTTCTCACTGACTCCCCATAAACTACCAAGTGCTAAGCAGGAGCAAAGCGCAGCAGCAGAAGGCGCAGCAGCAGAAAGACAGTGTTTGCTTTAAAATGCTGCCACTGTTATGCCATTTGAAGCCATGAACTTCCTTCCCACCACGGCCCTGATTTAAAATGCAGCAGTCTGGCTTAGCAGCGCAGTGAGCAAACCCTTGGTAAACAGATTTGTCTCCCTCTCGTCACAGTGCGGTTTGTCCAAACAGGAATGCGTGGCAGAGCCATGGAGCTGCTGGCAGGTCCTGTGCTGAAGGGTCCGTGCATGGTCGGTGTCGGACAGGTCCTGGATGTAGCAGTCACACACACTTGTATTTGACTGTTTAGAGGTGGGGAATCCTTGTTCTTCCAACAGGTGTGGATTTTTTGGTTAATTAAATGTTCAAATCAGAATTTAAATGGATGTTGATTACACTAGAATAAAGACGTTTGGATAAAAATCAAGGTCTTCCTTCTTGTTTAACTTGCCTGATGGCCACCTGTGTGGCTGTCTGCAGTAGCACCTGCCTCCAGCGAGGGACACTGTGGAGTGGTGGAGGCCCTGCTTGGTTGCAGAGTGCTGGCTGTTCCTGTCCCGAGGCCCAGCCAAGCTTTTCCTTGATCTCTGCTCTTCATGCTCACAAAGTATTTCCCCGTTCACCCGACTGAAAGTATTCTGCACAGGCTAAATCACGATGCCCTTGTGAGGAGGAGCTTGGGCCAACCCAGGAGGAGGAATGTGGGCCATCCGCCTCTAGGAGATGGTTGAGGTAGTGCCCTTCCAGCCCCACATCACAGAATCACTGAGTCGCAGAATGGTTAAGGCTGGAAGGGACCTCTGGAGATCATCCCGTGCAACCGCTGCTCCAGCAGGGACACCCAGAGCATGGGGCATCCAGTCACATCCAGGCAGGTTTGAAGATCTCCAGAGAAAGTGACTCCACAGCCTCTACAGGCAGCCTCTTCCAGGGCTTTGTCACCCTCACAGCAAAGAAGTTCTTCCTCACATGGAGATGGAACCGCCAGTGTTTCAGTTTGTACTCATTACCCTTTGTCTTTTCACTGACAAAAGTGACCACTGAGAAGAGTTTGGCCCCATCCTCTTTACATCCTCCCCTCAGGTATTTGTACATGTTGATCAGATGCCCTCTTCTCTTCTCCTGTGCTTTAGCGAGCAGCTCCTTTGCTTTCCGAGAGCGTATGCGGAACATGGTGCTGCTCCCTGCAGGGAGGCACAAGCCCTCATGCGAGGAGGTACAGGGGCCCTGCTGTTCCTCAGGCAAGTGGCAATGCTCCGTGTTGCAGCATGGTTATCGGCAGGGCCCTGCAGCAAATTGTGGCTTCACCTTCAGAGGACTGGCCATCTGGAGAGCTCTGCTCCTTGGCCATCGGAGGAGTCGGCCCCCGTGGTGCTGCCCAGCCCTACGAGCACTCACAAGGGCTCACGTGCGGCCGCGGTCGGCGCTGCAGAGTGCTGCGCCACGGGATCCCAGCTGTAGCTCATGCGGGTTCAGGCCTGCTCAGCGTCAAGTGTAGCCAGCCGGACGCAGCGATGTGACAACAGGCCCACGCTGCAGGGAAGGGCTCTGCTGGGATCTCCCCCATACATTTACGTAACTTTGAGACTGGCGCCTTGTGCCGCATGCTGCTGCAAGCATCTTCAACAACCCGCTGCCCTGCCCTGCTCTCCTTGCACTGCTTCTCCTTTCGGGCTGGTGTCATCGGTTTGGGGTCTGTTTGGTTTTCCACGAATCCACCACGGAAATGAGAGAGCATCGTGGCTCTGGGGCTGGCTCTGGAAGAGTGAGGGGAATGAGAAAAAAGAAAGAATGACAAGGAAAAGATGGACAAAATCGAGGTGATTACTGCCCATTCTCCTCTTTGCTCCGAGGATCCCGCAGCTTTGGATCGGGTGGGCTGATGGGGAGTAGTTATGACTTTCTCCTCTGAAATCCTGCCTGTCATGCCTGCACACAGATCCATCCGCTGTCCCTGCTTTTGCTTTCATATCCTCCTTGCCCCCTTTATCCTTCTACAGGTTTTATCTGCAGCCTTTAGCCTATAATCCCACTGTTCCCCAGAGAAGGTTATTGGCAACAGCTGGGGTGGAAAGCAGAGCAGCAGATCTCAGCCGGACATCTGCTGCTTGGTTTTTCTTTGGGAAGTGCTGGATGACCTGCAGTGTTTTGGAGCCAAGGGGGCAGGGGAAGGTGGTAGCTACATTTGGCTGCTGCCCCTAACGCAAGCCCAAGCTGAGAAGCCCTGTGGTCCCCAGGGCCCAGCACCTTCTGTGGCACCACAGCAGCTTTGTGCTATTTTATGGAGCACATTAGGGCCGTTGCTCAAAGCCGACCACTTGGTGCTTCTTCAAAGTCCCAAACTTAGTTTTCAGTGATACCAGGAGGGTTATTTTAACAAATGGGATGGTGAGAGTTGTCTCTGCCCCTGGCTACACCTGCATGAGCTCAAAAGCCATTTGTGCCACTCGTCCCAGCCTGGCAAAGGGGACAAGGGAGTCCTTGGCGGGGCTAAGGCACTTGGGTGCCCCGGTTTCCTGTCTCAGTCAGCTGGTGGCAGATGCCATCCGCGCTGGCCAGTCCCCAGGGCTGCGTGTTAAGGGTCCTTCAACCTCATAGGGTGAAAAGGCCCCATTCAATACCAGGCCAGTGGGGCTGGACTGTCTTATCAATGTGTAGAAATACCTGAGGGGAGGATGTAAAGAAGATGGGGCCAAACTCTTCTCAGTGGTGGCCAGTGAAAAGATAAAGGGTAATGGGTACAAATTAAAGCACAGTTAGTTCCACCTCCATGTGAGGAAGAACTTCTTTCTTGTGAGGGTTACAGAGCCCTGGAACAGGCTGCCCACAGAGGTTATGGGGTCTCCTCCTCTGGAGATCTTCCAAACCCGCCTGGATGCCGCCCTGTGCCCCGTGCTCTGGGTGTCCCTGCTGGAGCAGGGGGTTGGACTGGATGATCTCCAGAGGTCCCTTCCAACCTCAACCATTCTGTGATTCTGTGGCTCGGTGAAAGGGGTCCTGTGCTGGAGCCGTGTAGCTGGAGGGAGGCTCACCCTGGCACGCTGGCAGAAAGGCTTGCATCAGCAAGGTGCAAGAGTCCCTTTTTTTGCCTTTTTGTCCCTGTTCTGCTCCTCAACACAGTGCACTGGCTGGGGGAGGAAAGGGAATCAACAGCACAGTAACCAACAGGTCTGGGCAGTAATTAATATTTCATGCAAACAAAACATCTTGCTGCTGCAGCAACTTCAGGCGCAAGGGCAGGGGAGCAGAGCAAGCAAAGGAGGGAGGGAGGCTGGTAGAAAGCGGCGTGGAGGAGCTGACTCATGGAGCCAACTGTCACAGGTTTCCGTGCCACCGGGCACGGCAAGAATTACAGCGGCAGGAAGGCTCTCAGGGCGCCCTCTGACCTGCCAGGAGGCACTGCCTTCTGTGGCTGATCGTGTTTTAAGGCCTTCGGTCCTGCACTGAAATGCCATGGCCCATCTTCAGTTATAGAAACTCAGGATCTCACAGGATTAGGTTTTGAGCCTGGGAGAAAGAAGGCAGACAAAAAGTCTGGCGCTTCCGAGAGGTGGCCTGGCCCCGCCTGCCTCCATCCGCTCAGCCCCTTTCTGTGGGGAGAGGTAACCGGGGCCGGAGCGTGGCCCCCGTGAGGCCTCTGGGCCTCGGATGGAGGAACACGGATGCAAGGCAGGGCCCTTCGCTCCCTCTCATCCCTCAGGGAAGGTTGATTCATGTGCCGGATCTGGCCAGCCCAAGGTCCCGAAGCCTCCTGCCTGCGAGCGAGGCCTCTTCCATCCCAACTCCTCCTGGCTTTGACCGGGCTAAGGCAAACGCAGCCGCAGCCATCAACACCAAGGCCGAGCTTCCTGCAGGCTGGAACGTGTCCTCCCATGCTCCAGCGGTAGAAAAAGCTGCTCCGCTGTCCCGGAGCTGCGTGTTCGCAGCCCCTGCCAGTGCCAGCCGCCGGGGCCACGGGGACACCCATCTTCTCCCACGACTGCTCCTCCCTGCCAACCCTCCATCCCCAGCCTCCGCATCTTCTTCCTCATCTCCTCATCCCCTGTCCCCCCATCCAGAGGGGTTCAGAGATCCTTCAAGAAACAAGCAGCAGCTCTAACAGCGCCAGCAGGATGCTGGAGTGAGAGGTTATGCTCTGAAGGCTAATAAAGGTTAAGCTCATGCTTTGCCCTTAGCAGAGGTGCTGATACATTCCATCCCCTCAATTATGGACTTCCTTGGGGAAAAAAAAAAAAAAAGTAGGAATTTGCTTAGAAATGGATATGGAGGTAAAAGATGTGGGAGAAAGGGGGAACAGGAGAGCCAGAGCCCACCTATAGGCACAGGCATGTGTGTACCTATGGGCACAGGCATGTATGTCAAGAAGAGCCCACTCCAAGCATCTTAGCGTGCCCACCGCTCCTGGAAATCCATAGGGTTGGCCCCAAACATCAATATGGTTTCATGCAGCAGTTTTCCCGGCACTCAGAATCCCTGGAAACTCCCCAGAGAAGGAGGGGGCCCTGCGAGTGGCGGGCAGGAGCGGAGACAGCCAGCGGCCTCCCTGGAATACAGATGAGCCTTCCTGGTTCAACCCACTCATTCCTCCAAGCACAGGGAAACTAGGGGCAGGGGGGCCCTTTCGAATGTCTCTAATTGTTCCACGCAGTGCGGCTGGGAAGCTAATGAGCAGGCGGGTTGGCTCTACGAGGATTAGCCAGGATGTGCTGCTTGACACGGGGCTTGTGCGGGAGGACTCGAGGGAGAGGCTGTGAGCGCAGGCTCCCTTTCCCGCGGCTGCCTCTGGACAGGCCTGGGCGCGACACTCTCCCCGAGGGCGCCATGCGGGAGCCGCAGCCTGCGCTGTGGGTGCCGGCGCTGAGCCCCGCCGAGACGGGGTAGCCCCGCGCACCGGGCCTGCCCCTGCCCCACACGCCCTCCGGACTGCAACTGCCGGCATGCCCCGCTCCCGCGCGGCAGCCGCGACCGTGGCCGGGCCTCGCAAGGCACGCCGGGACATGTAGTCTGCTCCGCTCCGCCCCTCGCGAAGCTCATCCGCCGGCGCGGAGCTCCCAGTCCCGCCCTCCCCTCCCGGGCGCAGCTGCTGATAGGCCAGGGCTGCGTGGGAGCAGGCGTCGCGGGG
>VZSV01000225.1:922319-942592 GCA_013398735.1 Nothocercus julius | reverse complement strand
CATCTCAATCGGAGCATCATTGTAACTTCTCTCCATTATTACTCAGGATTCTTGAGCCAAAGCATCACTTCTCAACACAACTTGGCATCGCTTATTGAGTTAGGTGCCTCTTAAAAGCACAGTTCCCATTGTGCTTAGCAAGGAGTTTTAGCAGGCATGATGTTGAAGGACTTACGGGTGGATTCGATCTTGAAGGTCTCTTCCAACCATAATGATTCTATGATTCTAAGAACAAGAGACATGCAAATGCTTTGGACATAGAACTTCTCGGTGGCTGTTAAAAAGCCACTTTGAAGTGGCAAGGTACAGCCCCTGTCATCTGAGCGGTGGTGGAATAGCTGACTCGAAGCAAAACTGTCCTCCTCACTCATGGTTGCAAGTCAACTATGCAGACCACTTGCTGCTTAAATTGTCCTTCTCCACTTGCTTTCTGTCCTTCTCCAAATACCAAAGTGCAACAGAAATTCTTGTGCTTGCAGGTTTTGGGGCAAGTAGATGTGGTAAAGCTACGCATGAAAATAGGAACTGGGCATGTGCTCAGGTGAGCAACCACCTTGAACTCTGCACGGGAGGACCTATCGCTTTGTCAATAGTGTGTCATAGCGCCTCTCTTGAATGTCTAATTATTCATATGCTTACACTGAAAAAAATCTTGTTTAGCTCGTTTTTTGGCTTGCTTGAGAAACCTGCTCACTTCTGTTCTGCATCACCACTGAGTGAGTCATGTGGAGGCCTCTTTAGACAAGAATCTTTGATGGGCACAAATGCCATTAGTGCCATATGATATAGTGCTCAGCAAGCACCCAAAATGGGGTCCGGGCTGCTTTCACGACAAAGATGTGAATGTAATTTGCTTTTATCTGTCTATCGCGCTTTTTCCTAGAGAAGTCGCCTCTCATTCACCTACTGCTATTCCCATAAGAAAGGAGGAGAGTGTGTTAAAGAAACTTTTCCTGACCTCAAGTTGTGTTAAGAGCACCATAAGGAGGAATTTTTATGTCTGCCCTCTGAGCTCCTTCTTTCAGTTCTTCTAGGATCCTATGAAAGCTCAGCTGAAAGATGCTGTCCTGCTGTAGGAGTTTGGTGGTCATCCCATCTGTCGTGACCTCCTCACAGCTATTTCAACATCATCCCTTAGCTGGGGCTTAGTGTCTTTATTAAAGCCTATTCCTAGGTGTTTTATTACTGTACTGGGGACACTGTATTGACTTGATGAGGAACATCTCAATTTCTTGGTTCACCCTTATTAGCTGATCCAAGGAAATGTTAGGAAAAAGACATCTTAAATGCTTAACGACCATAGTTACTCATGGGTTTTCTTGTTCAGATAGAACTGTGCGAGCCTTTCCCAAGACATTTTCCCAGCGATACCTACTCAAGAAACTCGGCTTTGAGGCAGGAGTTGCAGGAACTTCTCTGCAGACCTGTGTATCTGTCGCTGCTCCTCAGTATTTGTGCTTAGCTGGAACTCTTGGTTCCCAGATTCGGGATCAAGAGCCAAGTAACTTGATGTCCTTTCCCTGTTCAGAAAGCCAGTAAGAAACGGTATTAAATGAATAGCTGAAGACTCTGCTCGGACCCTTCCAGACAGTGCCCTTTGCCCAGGGACCTCAGAGTTGCTGTTTTAATGACCAGAATGTCTTCTTATATGACCCTTTTTTTTGGAGATGTCTTTTCCTCTGACTCCTTCTGTCCATTTAACTAAATTTGAAGATCTCTTTTTACTGGCCGTTTCAAATCCCTCTCTTCAGCAATCATGTTCTCCATAAAGTGCTCTTCTACCCCCTTGCCCGTGGTGCAGTCTAACTGCTCGGTACATCTAGAAGTGTCACCTGGGGAACTGCTTAGCTTTGCTGTGTAGTAGCCTGCAAGTTAGTCACTGAGAGACTTTTTTTTACCACAGCGGGTGCATTCGAGGACAGCAAAAAAGGGAATCGTTGTCTTTTACTCCCTCCTTGTTGCTGGGGAAAAGGAGCATCAGAGGGAATTCTCTTGATCTTCTCCACTTCATTCTTTGCCTCTCAAGTTTCCAAGATCGGCCAGGGAGGTGAAGTCTCTCATTTCTCCTCTGACATCTCATGTATTTCACCTGTTTCAGGGCTGCTTGCTTCCTTGTCATCAGGGGCACAAAATTTGCATCTAATCAGAGCAAGCTTTGGATGGGAAACATCTCCAGCATCTCCTGTTTCTCCTTTGTTTATTTATTAATTCTTGCCATGAAAAAATAGTTGCTAAGGTACCATATTGAAACTTTTCCACTGCTTATTTACATGTAGCTGAGCCGTGAATCCATGAAGGCAATTGG
Source organism: Nothocercus julius (assembly GCA_013398735.1). Lineage (NCBI taxonomy): Eukaryota > Metazoa > Chordata > Aves > Tinamiformes > Tinamidae > Nothocercus > Nothocercus julius. Next base: position 940,287 of record VZSV01000225.1, on the reverse strand, counting down.
ACTGAGTGCTGTAAATCTGAAATGGGTGAAAGAGTCTTCTAATGACTGGAATCAGAAGGAGCTTTTTACTGTTGAAGTGTTTTTTGTTTTTTTGTTTGTTTGCTTTGTTTTTAAACAAGTAGGTTTAGCGCTACCCAGATCCTAAGATGACACTGTCCATATCTCTTTATTTTTGGTATATAAACTGCATGTGAAAGCCCATTTAAATGCTGCCGCTGCCGCCTCCTCCCCCTCGCCATGAGCTTTTGTTACCAGCTGCTCCCTGGCATGTTTTCTTCAAGCTGCCTCCCTCCGATGTGCAAAGCGGAACATCTTTCTGTTGCCCTGGCAAAGAGCTGCCCTGAATGCTTAGGTTTGATTGTCAAGATCCTCTGACCTTACTCTTTTCTCATTTCCTTTTAATTTCCTTGATAATGCTACCTCTACCCCCTGCATCATCCTCTGACTTGTCACTAGATGAGCCGTGATACAGAAGCATCATATCACATTTTGGTTTTGGACTGCGTGAGAGCGAAAAGCTACGATGTGAAAGATCTTTGAGTTTTCTGCTTCCTTTTGCTAAATATTCTGGTGTGAGTTGGGACTCCAGTGAAGCTAAGACCATGCAAGAAAATCTCCTTGGGCTGTAGAGGAGTTGGGCTCAGTTCTGGATGCCCCTGTCCCAAGAGTTGGTTTTATTCCTGCAAAAAATCTGCTTATGGTGAAGCTATAGCATGAATTCTGAAATTTAGTTTGCTCATATGTTTCTGTTTACTGAGGATACTTTTACAGCCCTAAGGTTTTGAGCTTTGTGCCTCAGTTTCTTCTAATTTTTCTTTCCCTCCATTCTGTCACTCTATTAGAAAATCAGCTAGTGTTTTATCATTAAAACTCAGGCACCTCTTCCCTTCACCCATACAGGGCTTCACCTGTAGCCATTTCAATATACGGCACTGAACTTAGGCAAAAATCCTTGTGTGACTCTAACAGAGTATGTTCTTAATGTCCTTAAGACCTTAATGGCATGGAGGAAGCAGACAGGAGGGAATATGGAAGAGCTCTATTTAACTGACAATTTAATAAAAGTTGCTGTACATCTCTGGAGTAGTGCTTCACTCAATAAAAATGCATTTTCTTTAAAAGGATATCATTTTGTGCTATTTTCTATATGAGCTTTGGTTTTAATCTTTTTTTTTTTTTTTTCCTTGGCCAGTTTTTGGGAGTTTTATTGTACCACTTGCCAGGCTCTGCAAATAGTTGCTTTTTGCACCTCACTCCCCAGTTGTGTTCAGAGAAATCCCTTCACCTTGTATTTTTTTGCAAGCTTTTAAACTATAAAATGCCTGTTTTTAAAATAGGAGGCCCTGACTTTCTCCAGGTAGCAGCCACAAGGATATTCAAGAATTGTGGTTTAGTCCTAGGAGAGCCATCATCTCAAGCTGGATTTCTCATTGCCACAAACTGTGGCCTTTTCTCCTTTACCCCCTGTCCTTCAGACAGTATCTCTGGTTCATCAGTGCTGCTCTGCTAATGAGACTCTGTCCAGATTGCTTTGCTTGCAGGGACAATTTGTTATCCTGTGGTGACTGTAGGTCAAAAGGAGGGTCTCAGGAGGCTTCAGCCGTCATGGAGAGCCAAGTGTTTGGAGACACGAATCGAGGCTTGGGAGCTGCAGCGATGCTTCTGCAAAGCTTTGTGTTTCTGGCGGGGGGTGAATAGAAAGATGCTGGCTTTGCTAATGGCAGCAGCCATTCACTAAGGGCAAGGATGGGGCTTGTAGGTTGAGTCCCTTGAGACCGTTTGTCATCTGTGGAAACAGTTCACAGAAGTGTGAAAGCAGCACCCATCTCCACGCTTCCAGCTTGGAGTGATTCCTTCCTGGCGGCGGGACTCGCTCTAGATAGATGCAAGAACAGCGTCAGGCTTCCAGTGTTCTGTTAAAGTTGTCATGGAGACTGGGCCCTTTTCTGGGAGCGCCCGGAGTTTGTGCACTAGAAGCATGGTGCTGTTGCTGATCAGCCTTCCCAAGGCCAGCAGAGTGGCAGGGTGCTGAATTACCACGTGCGCGTCAGGCTGATGTCGCTGCTTTGAAGCTCTGACTCCGCACCCAGCTCTTCCCATGTCACAACAGACGCAGCATTGAGATGTAGATTCTGAAATGCTGGGATTTTGAAGGTATTTTATACAATTATTTTAAACTTTTCTGCTTTTTTTTTTTTTTTTTTTTTTTGTCTGCAAGTAGAGCTTTGTGACTGTTGAGCCAGCAACAATGAAAATTGTTATGGTGCCCCAGGAGTTTTTTTTCTCCCCCCCTCATAAACTGCCTTTTGTTTCCAAGTGCAGCTGTATATTTTTTTATGGAGCTCTGAACAGCAAAGCATGAAGAACCTCTTTTGTTTGTCGTGGTGTCTGTGCATAAAATCAATCTTGATTTTCTTCTAACGAACAAATCCACTTAACATTCCCGATTCTGGACTGACTCTTGACTCTTTCTGTTGGCTTCTTGGGTGTCTGCTGGAATAGTTAGCGCTCTAGGAACAGCTTTGCTCCTGGCTCCAAACACAGTTTTCAGAGGCGATTGCCATCCTCGACTGAGCAGAGAACAAAGTCCCACTGTGTGCGAGGACCATAGCGAAGCTCGTGCTGCTGAATTGTGGAGCAGACAGCTGATAAACGGAGTATTCTCCAGTTCTGGACTCTGAATATATGTTTTACTTCTACTGTTTACCGAACCAAACAAGCAATTATTTGTCTGATGGCCCCCTCTGCCCATGAGTCCTTAGGAGTCAATGATGATGTTGATGCCTGGAGCAAATACCAAAATAAGCAGCTTTTTGTATCTCAGGGTTTTGATCCAAATCTAAAACAAATGGCTGAAATGAGCTGGATCTGAGTGGAAGACAGTGTATTCTTCAGAAGAAATCCATAAGTCTGGATCATTTGAAGTCTTTACAGGTACTAGTTCTTACTGCATTTGTCTACATCCTTAAATTAGGTGCTTGGCACCTTCTTCAGTCTTGCAGACCTAACAAGCACTTGGACAACTTGAGTTGGAAGGAGCTGGCATGAGGCAGCAGGTTCCTTCTACAACATAGGCACCTAGGACTGCCTCCCTGGACTCAAAAGAAAGAGTTGAAATGTCTTTGCAGCTCAGTTCTTTGATGGAAGTTCTTTAACAGTGAAATGATTTGGAGGTGTTTGTTCTTCCCTGTTGAGATGGGCAATGGGAATGGATTTTGTATTTGCTCTTCTGAGCAGGCCACTATGACCACTAGCACAGGTGGTTACAGGAGAAGCCAATATGATGTGCCAGGAGGGAGCATCATTAAACACTTGGAGGCCAAGTAAGAGCTGAGACCTTTGTGTCCATATTCTCAACGTAGCTTCTCAACCAGGTTGCCGTGTAGCAGTGTAGTGATAAAAGTGGCTGCTTCTTCCCACCCAAGACTTCAAGGCACCTGTTGGGATAGTTCTGTCCCCTCTACGGGAACAGTATCATCACATTTAACAGGAAGAAACAGTACAGCTGAGGGAAACATTAACACTAAAAAGCACAGACCTGAGGTGGCTCCATCTGTGTTTTAAATCCTGTGCTCTGTTTACCATTGTTGTTGTTGAAGATAATTTGTTGCTTGTGTCCCTGAGGACTGGGTAAGTGAATGCATGACCTGAATGATAACCTTATACATTGTTTGGAAGATTTCTCAGCCCGGTAGCTTACAGCAAATTGTTCCACACTCTTTTTAAGGTCAGATAACTTCACTGGGGCTCTTGGAGCTCTTCACCTTCTGAAGAAGTCCTCGGCCTTGCATGGTGGTTGCCTTGTTGCCCTGCTTCATGGCAGAGTATTTTAGTTAACATCTGTAACACCAGGTTCTTGTTGGAATAGAGTTATATTTGGATGCTTCTCAGCTGATAAATGGCATTTGGGTCAATTAAGTTCTGCACTAGCTGCTTTAGTTTGAATTTCTGAGTGAGGGAACACTTCAGCTTTGTAATCTGGTTATATATGCAGAGGTGCAATCCTTGTACTGTTTTTTGCATGAATTCATAGCTTACTTGGGATTTCTTTCTTATATACTTGTGCAAACCTTTCTGCTGGATTAAAAACTTAGTCCTTCGTGGAGGAGAACGGAGTGGATTTTCGGCCGTGCCTGCAAACAAGCCTTCCTACCAAAGGATTTGGCTTCCTCTCAAATACGCACAAGTCCATGGTGCTCCTTTGACTGTCCGAGTACCAATGCAAGGTGCTTCTAAGAGGCTTAGAAAGCCAAAAGTAGATGATAACATCTAGTCTTGAGCCAGATGAGGAGGCAAAGCTTACTTAACTTATATTTGCTTAATTATATATAACACATTGAACGAAGGCTGGGCCTTGGCTCATTATTGTGCACCTCAGAGGTTTTGACTGTTCATAGTCAAACATAATGTTGCCCTTAATGGCTTAGACAGCTTCCCTCTTTTGAAGTATAAATGAATTCAACCCTGTTTAATTAAAAAAAATCCAGGTTTCTTGTGGGTGAACTAACAGAAAAGAAGGCAATGAATTCCCAAAGAGAAAGCAATCCCTGTAAGCAGTCAAGGGGCAAAAGTAACTTTGGTCAATCTGTGATTCACGCAAGCTGGAAATGACTTAAAGCACCTCTAGGAGGGCAAACAAGCTTGTCTTTAAAAATGTGTCAGTGTCTCACTTGAGTGCCTTTTTCCTTTTTTTAGAGAGATCTCCAAATGTCACTTGGCATGTCCTCCAACGCAGATTTGGTGATAAATTGTTTTCTTCTCAAAGGCACCGCAGATGCAAACCTGAGATACTGTTGCCAGCGTGGTTGTGTGCAGACTTTGAGAACCTTTCCAGAAAAACCTGCTGTGGCTTCTGCTAACTCCGAGTCCCTTCATCTCTCTGTAATGGGACTCCTCCAGCTGTCTCCTTTTCATATATATATTTAGGCAGGGATAGTGGAGCCATTAATTTGGGGGGATGGCTTTTTAGAGCCTGCTTGGAGGAGAACAGTTGACTAAAATGTAGTCTTGCTTCTAGCAGCTCCCCAGCACTTTGTGCTCTCTGGAAGCTCTTATTGCCCTCATCCCATCATGAAGTGTCTTCTATGAAATCCTAAGGAGGGAAAGTTCACATCTTCTTCCTGTTGAGTAGAAGAGCTGAAACAATTTTGTTCCAAAACTGCCTGTGGAAGGGCGGGAGATCCTGCTCATCTCCCCTGCAGGTCCTGGGTCAGAATCAAGCTTGAGAGTCTGGAAATGCAAAATTGTCTCCTTGTCTTCAAAACAAAAACACAGTGTAAAGTCAAACTCTTCTGCTCCTAGCAGTGAATATTTATAGGGCCTTTTCAAAGGGAGAACCTAAGAGTAGCATTAAATACATATCCTTGTTTTGGTTCAGCGGTACCAAATTTTCCAAAGAAATGAACATTGTTCTTAGAGGGGTTTTATTTCCCATTAAGACGGGTACAATCTTTCAGGTGGAAGGTCAAATTCTAACTAACTCTAAGGTTTCTTCCAATCCCTATAACTATTGATAGGAAGTATTTTGTGGTCTAAATTAATATTTTGGAGTAGGTGAAGATTCTTGCAGGGCCTCCCCAGAGCCATTGGGGAAGCTTGATTTCCAGGAATTCTTCTTTACTGATTGTCAAAAGACGTTTTTTGACTATTCTGGAGACGGAGCTAGTTATGGCACTAGCCATGTGAAGCCTCATTGCCGAGGGGAACTGAGTGCCCGACGTGGAGGTCCATGGCAGCAGATTGCTTTACTTGCTACTCTGTACCAAGTAGCTTTATGGCTCAAAAAATAAGCTGAAATGGCGTCAGGGTAAGTAGGAGCACCAAGGAGAACTGGGGAAAAAAAAAAAATAGCAGAGGAGATGGGCTAAATGAGAGCACCTGCCCAGACTTGTTTTCCAAGCTCTATTTGTTTTGTTACAGCAGGCTAGATATTGGTCAGGAAGGAGATGTCTTGATAAAAGAAAATAAGCTTTAAACGGGGCTATTTGCTGCTTTTCCTCCCGGTGCTGCATGCACTGGGGGCTGGGCAGGGCTCCCTAAGCAGCAGCTGCCAGCGGGCCGGCCGCCGCGCAGAGGCCGCAGTTCGCTGGGCGGGCATCACGTCTGCTGCGCGTTCATTTTTAGGCAAAGCTACTTCTGAGCGAGATGAAAGGTTGGTTATGAAGGGAGCTGCTGCAAGCAGAGGGGTTGTTCAGGTAGGGGGAAGTCCTGTGAGCTGCCCAAATTACATTTAAACTTCCCCAAATCCACCAGCTCCTGCACTGTTTGGATTGCGCAGACAAAAGAGCAGCTCTGTTGCAGGCTGGAGGAGCCGCGCACGGGGAGAGGCTGTCGGCTGCCAACAGCTTCTGAGCGATAGTGGCATCTAGCGGCTGCTGGGTGGCAAACGGCTGGGCTTGGTCTTCTCCAGAATACCTGGGTCCAAAGAAGAGCTATGCCTGAGCTGCTGAAGGTGGGTCCAGGAAGGTCAGCTTGGCCACTTGGCTGTCCACCCACTGCAGCCCGGTGCTCTGTGCGGTGCGTGGAGGGCTGAGAGGCTGCTCCTCACGGGCCACGGCCAGAGAATTGGTTAATGCGAATAAAATAGAGGTAGCGGCTCTTGGATTTAAATTGCAACTGCTCACAGTTGTGTGAGCTCTGCAGGTGGTTGGTTTCGGGTAGGAAATGGCAAAACCATCCACATGATGATTTATGTAGTACCCAACTGCAGAACAGACCCCAGAAGAGGTTGCAGGCAGCCTTGAAAGGGCATCGCTTTGAGCCGTCCCAATGCACTGTGTGAGTGTCGAAGCAGCGGGGAGCTCATGCTTTCCCCAAATGCGACCATTGCATAAACTGTTAGTATTCATGAGCTTGTGACTAGAGCTCTTTGCTTAAGTGATTGTTCTTTTGCTTTTTGTAAATTTAACCCATAGTTCAAATCTAGGTGCATTACAAAGTGCATCCCTTTCTGCCAAATCACATTACCAGATAACATTTAAATGCAGAATGTAGCTTAAAATAAAAAGTCAAAACAGCTTTGCTTTTAATGTGAGTGTACATGAATTCCTCAGACCGAGTCTGCTGCTCTTGCTGCAAATTACAACCTTTGGGAAAAAGGCCTTTACCTTCTACTTCCAGTCCTTGGCTAAGGATATAGATGCAGTATGAAGATGTGGGATACCTTGAGGCCAGGCAATACAAAAACAACCAACTTGCAGCTCTTCCCAAATGTGAAGGAATAGACTTAGTGCTCTGCTTTTCATTGTACTTCTGCAGAAGGCATTGAAAATTAATTTTTAGTTCTTTGCCCAATCTGCTTGTCCCAAAGCAGGGCTCCATCACTTGTTTCAGGTGGAACAAGCTGGGTTTATGCTACATTCTTATGCTGCATGTTGTGCATCTCCATCTTGCATGTTTTGCCTTCTGAGTGCAGACATGGAGGTGAAGGAACATGATTTGCCTGCCTCTCTTTCTGAAACATCTTCAGAGGTCGGATGAAAAATAGCAGGAGTTCAAGAAGGGGCATGTGTTGCACCCAAGAGGCCTGTGTTGATTTGAGGTATGGTACGTGATGCAGTTGCAGGTGAGAATGCAGGTTTAAAGTATTGCTTTTTTGCCTAACTGGCACATTTGCAGAACGGCAGCTCTCTGTTGAGGACATTGTGAATGTCCAGCCTACAGAGTAGGTGGTTTGTGAACACAAAAGCTGATGACTGCCTTGTAGTTGTCGATATCTGGGCTTGTGGCTGTGTAGTTTGCGTTAACTTGAATTTCCCTAGATCCTAAACCCTTTTTGAGATAAGGGTTGAGTGAATGATTTCATCCTGACAACTGCGTTTTTGGAAGCACGTGGCCTTCGTGCCCCCAGAACTACATTGCTCTTCCTCTTAGTTGGCTTAATTAAGCGTGCTGCCTTAAGAGCCCACGCTGCAGAGTAATTTGGGTTGTGGAATAATAAGGACAGAGGAGGGAGATGGCAGAAGCACCCATTTCTTTGGATGCTTCATCCCAGGTTGTCTGGCCTTTGGGCGCAGAGTGGACTTGTTTCCACTAACGCGGTGGTGCTGCTCGCTGTCCCTTGGGACAGGGGAGATTGAAATCAATATGAAAATAAATATAGATCATTCACTTGTCTCTGGAGGACAATAAAATGTGAACAATCCCTTTTCCATGATAAAGCACTGGAAATGGTTGGGATTTGAGATAACTATCTTTATTGCTTTTTATAGCACCCTGCAAAGGCTAAAATCCAATTTCTTTTTGCACTAAGAGGAAGCTCCTGCTGATGGCTCAGAAGGAAAATCCATTTGCTTTATTGACAAACTTGTCTGTGAGGTTATTGGGACAGGGTTGTTCTTGCAGAAGGGAAATACGATTGGTAACAGTCATGGGTTTTTGATGGAAAATCAAGGTTTGAGAGGGGAAAATAAAGTTGATGTAATAGGAGGAAAGGCATTGTGATTCCTTAAAGGCTGCTTGCATTTTCCAGTGGCTGTTTAGTAATGGTGCTTTTTGCCTTTGCCAGCACAGTCCAATATTGCTGCTTAGAGGGGAGAGTTTGCTCTTCTGATCCTGTGGCTCTATAAAAACCAGCATTTTATGCCACAACAATCATGTTTCAGTCTGAATGGTGCCACTTTTGAAACCAAGCCAAGATGCAAGTGCTTTCCTTGAACTTTTAGATGGATACCACTTTTTCCTCCCTTGCCCAGCCCTTTCTTCCCATACCTCCAAGCAAAAGAAGCCTCCAATACGCCAGACCGTTGCTTGAACCTTTCACTAGCTTTGATCTGCAACTATAAAAGTGTTTTTTTTTTTTTTTTTTTAAAAAAAAAAAAAAGGCAGGCTAGGTTGCATCAGCCTTTGCTCACAGACCTTCGTGACGCTCGTGTGTTACTCCTCAAACAGTTTCCTCTGTAGGAAAAGGAATTGAGGCAAGGACCATGGCCCTGCCTTGGCAGAGCACCAGGGGGAGGTTTTGGGCTCACCCCTCTCGGCGTTTTGGAGCTTCCTTCTCATGCTGACAGTGGGCCATGTAATTTGGCAGTACATGTTGTCACGTATCCTGGAGAATCAGTATGCGTGATGTGTAGGAAGCCACTGTTCTTCCAGAACTTAGTGAAATTTGAATTGGTGCTGCTTTACCACCAAATTGGAGATCTCTTTTAGCAAAGCAAACTTGAATTTGCCTTTTTTAAATTTTATTTCCTTGACAAGTGTAGTGTTTCTCAATTTCTATTCTGTCCCATAGTTGGAAAGAAGAAATTGTAAACTTGGGCAGGCGTTCAGTATCTCTACCTTCCAAACTGTCCTTTGGATGTTTGAGGAGGCGATGTTCTTTTAAAGATGCTTGTTTGCATGTTAACTTATTAGAGAAACTTTGACATTTTTCATTTTTCTGGCTGATCCCCCTCCACAAAGCCTCTGACTTAATCCTCTCACTTTGGGTAGTGAGAGCATTCACTTTTATGAATCTGAAGAGCCACAAAACAGCTTCTGGACAGATGAGTCATGACAGGCTTTATCTAGGACTGCAGAGGAAGGAGGCAATCTAGGGGTTAACTTTCTTTTTGGGGAAGATGGGAAGAGCTGCACAAGAATGCTCTGAATTTTGAAGCAGATTCTGTTTCTGTTTCATTGGGTTTGTGTCCCAATTATCCAGAAATGTGCAGTAGAGCAGGAGGGAGAAAATTGCCCTTCTTGGTAAGGGTTGAATGGGAGGCCTGGGTGGGCCAAGCCAATTTCTGGCCGATCTCTTGCTCAGCTTTGTGTTGGTTTCCTTTCAGGAATTGACTACAAGACCACTACTATCCTGCTGGACGGCAGGAGGGTCAAGCTGGAGCTCTGGTGAGTTTGATTTTTAAATTGTATTTGCCATGAGAGCAGCCTCTGCCAGCGGAGGAACAGTGATAGTGCGATGCTGTATTGAGTGATGGAGAAGCAGAGCAACCCCTGCTTGTGCAGGGAGACTTGATTAGCTTTTCTTCTCCCAAAGGAGAAGCAAATCAGACCTCTTTCTGCTAATGAGTAGCGCAAACAGCAGGTTGCCCTCTTTGCCAGAGTGCTCCCATTCCATTCTTTCTCCATTATACCTGACTCTATTTCCATACAGCCCTCAAACACTGGGGAGCGGTACTATTCTGGGAGTAGTATTGGACTTTCCTTAACATGTAGGAAGAGGAATGTGTACGAGGGAATAGAAAAGGAGGAGAAGAGCACGTGTAGCCATTTGTTTGCCTCTACAGAAGCCTGGATATTTCTCAGTGACTTAGAACTTTCCACCCAAGCAGCCCAGTGAATCAAACTCACTTATTGTGTCACAGACTACAATAAATCCCCGGAGAGCAGGATTTACTGGTGTGACCTGGTGCTGGGATGGAGATGTGAGAATGCTTTGGGACAACTGTGACTCCCTGTCATGCCAGTGGAGGCAGGAGACCTAGAGTCTTCCTGGCCAGCTTTCTGTCTGTGGCTTAAACTGCTGGGAAACTGCCACGAGAATCCTGTAGATGAGAGGCTGCCAGGTCTTATTCTGGTTTTCTCCTTGCCCTAATAAGGGGAGTCACAGGCCTTTGAATATAAAGTTAAATTTCCACTTCAGGGCTTGTATCAACTGGAATATCTATGTGAATTGTTAAATGGCAAATCAACATCAGGTTCTTAGCTTCAGTGACAGACTCGGTGTTTAATTCAACACCTGCTTTTGGTTGCATCTCCTCATTTTTATTATGAATGAACAGAAATGTCTAAATTACCTCTTCTTGCTTGTTTTTTTTTTTTAATATGTTTTTTATCATATTCTTTTGTCCTTCTTGTAAGATGCCTAGTTTAACGTTTCAACTCTGTATGTAGTCACCTCTTGCTTCTCCCTTGAAGCCCTTTTCTTTTTGTCCTGTACTACTGAAATTGGAGCACATGACCTTTCTGAAATGCTTACAATATAATTTTATAATGCCTTAATGATTCTGTTTTCATAATGATTACTCCTTAACATTTCTTTGCTTGTCCAACCCAGGAGAAGGGTTAGTGTTTGTTACGTTCCTTGTCCCAGTAAGCAGGACTTCCCTGGTCCTATTTCTAAGCCCTGTGTAGGGGTAGGTCTGTCAAGGAGGTTTAGTTAGAGACTCTTTCTTTCATATTTGATTAAAACTTGTTTGGAAAAGTCAGTGAAACTAGCTAGTGCAAGAAAACTTCTCCTCTCTTCAATGATTGTGTTCATTTTATGATATTGTTGGCATCTATGCCATGGGAAACATGATAAATAGCTTCAGATTTTTCCTGAAAACACCTTGCAGAACAGTTCAACTATCATGCATGTTTCAAAAATCTATGCAGGTCAGTACTACTTGGATTTTAGTCCAACAAGAGCAGTGTGGTATGGGATTTTATTCTTTAGCATTCATAGCTGTAACTTTAATTTTCTTGGTTACAGGGACACATCAGGGCAAGGAAGATTTTGTACCATTTTCAGATCCTACTCCAGAGGAGCCCAGGTAAGCTTACTGTCAGTGTTCCGGGAGGGGATATTTGCTGTAAAAAATCTTTCACTCTGTAATTAAGAGCTCTGAAGAGGAGCACCTCAAGCATCAGAAGGATGGGAACTATGTTAATGCACCGTATTTCTTTGCTGGGTAGTACTCTGTGTTTATGAAACAGTGAGAGAGAGAGAGGAGGGAGAGGGACAGACTTCACTACAGAAAAGGTCTGTTGCAGACTTAATTCACTATTAGTTTCTAGGTTAAGGGCTGAGAAAACAAAGCTTATAGAGGACAAGGCAGTTCTCACTCCAGATCTGCCTCTGCTTTAACATGGGACCATGTGCTTTCTGAGGCTAGTTCACTTTGTTTAAATATGACAGCAGCTTTCCCCATGGACTTCTTCCCATCTGCGCTGCATTCAAGTCAGTTCCAAAAATAGGGCTCCTCTGACTTGCATGTTTGATACCAAACTGAAATTTGGTATCAACCAACCAACCGAGTTGGATTTTAAAGTGCATTTTCAAAAACATGAAACACAGCATTAAATTTTGAACTTCTCCTTTGGGTCCTGCTCCAGAAAAAAAGTCTAAGCTCTGAACATCAGAATATCTTGTAGTTTTTCTGAAAACAAAAATGCTTTTAGTAATGCTTTCTTGCTGTGCTAGAGTCATCCTTTTAGTAATGTAATGGGGAGCCTCCAGGATAATTTCTCCTTAAGTTAAATGAACTTAGACTTCTTGCACATTTACTTGCACTTTAGACGTGATCACTTTAGACGGGCATGTGCTGTTGATACCTCCTACAGTTTGTCATTTATTCTTAAATGGGCAGATCTGTAGTGCTGAAGGTGGCTTTCAGGCAGCTTCTTGCAAGCCAAGGCCACCTTCCCCAGTGTTGCAGGAGAATTATATCTTGCAAAATTATATATTGCAATATATCTATTATATGTTATAAATTGCAACGAGCAATTTGGCTCGAGGAAGAGGCTTGTAACATACTGATGTGACTGAGACCTTCCTCCTTTTCTCTCCCTGCTTCCCTGGGGTTTGAGATTTCCCCCTCTTCTAGCAGAGCAGCTCCCATTATCCCTTCCCTTTTAGGAGTGTGTTTGGCCAGCAGGTCCTGGCAGCCTTGCTTCAGAATCTCTCTTGCTGTCTAGAGTTAGTCCTTGCTCTTGTCCTCACATGCTGGTGACTTGAACCAACTCTGGAAACACAGCTCCCCATCATTTTACAGCCAATGATATATATGGGAGCTTAAATCCTTCATAAATTGTTTCAGGCCGTCTACAAAAAGTCATAACCAGCCTTCAAAAAGTTCAAAATCTTACACTAGCCCTAACAGAATAGCAAAGAACTACAGTAGTCTTTGCTGTAGCCCTAAAAGCTTCTTCAGTTGCTGCAGCCACTTAGCAGGTCACGTCACTTCCATGGATGTTGTCCTGCTGCTGGGAGTCAGTCCCTGCCTCTCAAGCCGTTCACCAAAAGTTTAGTGATTAAAAAGGTGTCTTATGCTGTTAGGAAATTATCTGGCAGCAGAAGTGGAATTGCCCCATGAGCAAGGTCCAGGTAAGTCCAATTCACCTGCAACAAGCAGTCCTGGGGACATGGTCCATCTTCCCCTGCTGCCTGTGCAGACAGATCTCTGCTGAATGCAGGCTTAGTTTTTTGTCAACGTGGGCGTCCATATGTGCTGCTTTGTACAATAACAGGCAACCTTTTGTTGTCTTTGCTCGCTATGTGAGGCAGCCCGTATACGGAAATTTCCATTGCTGGTTTGCTTAGCCTTGTGTTGATGCACAGGCGATCGTGGGGAATTGAGAGAGCTTAGTGCTCCACTCGCAGTGGAAACGACCCTTGAAAATTAGATGTCAAAAGACTTGAGAAGAGTTTAGGGATGAGCCTAGTCTCTTAATGTAGAAGCCTGTAGACAGGTTGGGGACAAGAGGAAGAGGGAATGCTTGAGCTGTTGATGAATTATGTTGGTGAAGGTTCTAGAGTAACCGAGGTTTGAGAACATGCATGTAAAGTTTGGGTAGAGGTTTTCATTCCTCCATGATGTGGAAACTAGGGGAAATTGGGGTACATAACACTTGAAAGCTGCTTTGTGAAAGCAAATATTGTTTGATAAGTATGGAGATATTAGGGTGTTCACAGTGATCTAAGCTTTTGGAAAGAGAGCTATTTAGGTTGCAAATAGGAATTTGGCCATTTTACAATTAATTAAAGCTTTTAGCTTCCCAGCCCCCACTTTGATCCTATTTGGAATTGTCAGGAGAAACAGAGCCGATTCCCTGTGCATGCGCGTCTGTGTACTCTTTTCTCTAGGAGCAAAAGTAGTAATAGCGAAGCATATTTGAGATGTGTTCTAATAGAAATGTGATGTTCAAAGCATACGCGTGCTGTTTGGAAGAAGTGCAGAGCGTCTGGCAATGCCACACATGGGAGAGGGGTTTTTAAGGCTGTTTCATCCATCTCACACTGAGCAAACATAACGCTGGTCTCAATGTGGTAGGGAAGGTAAGGACAGAATCGAGATTTTAGACAACTTGGCCTCGGTGTTTCCTCCTCTTTAGAAAACTTGACTGGAGAATCTTGCTTCTCAATGTGTAATGTGTGCAGCTGGGCCCTGCCTTTAGAGGATGAACTTAGGGAGACAGTTGTGCCCCTTCTTGCATCTGGCAAGTATTGTCTTTGCTTGCTGTTAAGAACCTGATACTGTGTTTTTGCTGATTTTTTTTTTTCCTTATTCTTCTTGAAAGAGATCTGAGACCACCCTTGCCAGCATGCTTGAAGAATCTGTCCTCAAGAGTGTTTCTGGTAGAAGCGGTATTGATGCACTAGATCTTAGGTCTGTTTCTGAGGGCTAAAGGCAGTCCAGAAATAACCCAGCAGAAAAGGTAAAGCTGTGTTACAGGAGGAGCGAGTGGATTGAGTTTCTTGCCTGGGTGGTAGGTGTCTTTGTTTGAACAAATAAAGCAGCAGCTCTGTTGGAACATTAGGATACTGGGTGGGTCATTGACTTCTACCAGGATGAATGTTAGGCAGGTTGTCTGTTTCTGCCAAACTTGCTGCTAAATCATATATCATCCAGGTGTCCATATCTCAAACTGTTTTTTTTTGCCTTCGACTTAGTCTTATTACCCCTGGGTTATTTTTCATGTGATGCCTGGCTGTGCAGCCCCTGCTCCTGTGATCTTAACCCTCCAGACTATTGTCACCTTGATTATGGAAATCACTCAACTTCCTCCCCAACAGTAAAAGGAACACAGAATGGAATGGATTGTAGAGGAGGGAAAAATGTGCTGAAGATAGGTGTGATGTGTAAGCTGTGTGAGGACCTATTAACAGCCAGCTATTTAAGGTAGCTGTTTTGCAACAGCAGAAAAGGCAAAAGCCTGTTTCTAACTCTGTATCAGGTTTGTTCTAGGGCAAGTGCACGTGTCACACAACCTTCCTTCCTGGATTCGCCAGCTCATCCCAGGTTGTTATTCCAAGCAGCTACAGAAAGCAAGCTTGAGCAAAAACACTCATTCATCCCAGCTGAAAACTGATACAAAGTCACTAAGGCAGGTTCTCCTTGGCAAAGACTCTGCTGCTTTGTAAATGATTTGGGAGACACTCAAGCAAAAACAGAATTGGCACCTTTCCCAGAGTTGCTGATTTGTTAGAAAAGGGGATAAGTCCCTCTCTTAATTCCTCAGACTTGCTGCATACTTGTGTACTCACTAGAGCTAAAACTGAGGCACACTGAAAAATCTTATTTTTGTGATTTCCTTATCAGGTGCATTTTTTTTTTTTTTAGTTTGTGTTTTATGAAACTTCCTAATTGCGTATTCTCTTTTACTAGGGAATTCTCTTGGTGTATGATATCACTAATCGCTGGTCCTTTGATGGGATAGATCGGTGGATAAAGGAAATAGATGAGGTAAGTTGAATGAAAGATCGTTTTTTTTTTTTTTTTTTTTTTTTTTAATGCACCATTCACACGCTAGGGCCTTTATGCCTGTGAAGAGCCAGTGTGTATGGGTAGTGCAAGAAGATTAAACTTGATACATGAGTGCAGTGATCTGTGATGAAAAATCCTGGGAGGCTGCACCTCTGAGATAGGGATGGGAATGGTTCTGCTGTGGAGAATCATTGCAGTTTACTAATCAGCAAAGCAAGAGAACAAGTGCCTGCTCCCCTGTATAAACCCTGAGTAGAAGCAAAAGGTTTGAGATTAGCTAAGAAACATAGGGAGATTACATCTAAAATCACTTCTAGGGAAGCCAAGTTAGTCTTTTTCTCATGTAATACCAATTTCTTGGCAGTCAGTCCTCATCACAGAGCAGCTTCTATTCCTCACTCCTTTGCTGCTGTTAAAGGTAAGTAGGATCCTGGATGTAACGCATCCCATTACTAAAGGCAATCCATACTTTTCCTTCTTCCTTTCTCTTAAAGCACGCCCCAGGTGTCCCTCGGATCCTGGTGGGAAACAGGCTTCACCTCGCCTTCAAGCGGCAGGTGCCAACAGAGCAGGCCCGGGCCTATGCAGAGAAGAACTGCATGACGTTTTTTGAGGTCAGCCCACTGTGCAATTTCAATGTCATCGAGTCCTTCACGGAGCTGTCTCGCATTGTGCTCATGCGGCATGGCATGGAGAAGATCTGGAGACCCAACAGAGGTCAGTAGTGGGAAAGATGCTCTGAGCAGGGAGGACATGGCAGCTGACTAGGCTGAAATGGAGGCTCTCTGCCTGCCCTCGAGTGGGAGGCAGGTTTACTAGTAACTGTGGGATCTGAAAGCACTTAGCAAGTTGTGGCTTAGGTGCTGCTCCACAAACCCTGAGGCATTTCATCAAGTTACCTGGTTTTCTGCAGGAACCCTGCAGGCCAGCAGTAGGCATCTGTACAGTAGGTTCCTTGGTGCTGTGTGACACCATGCTCTGTGCTTTCCTTCTGCTGAGCTAGTGTAGGTAGTAGCAGTTGCAGTTTGACAGTGAAGCGCGCTCTGCTGTCACCCACTCCTGAATCTTTTCCAGAGGCAGGTTTTCTAACTCCTGACTTCCTGCACTGCCTGCTCTAGAGTAGCAGAGAGGCTTTCCTGGGTTGCGGCCTGCTGGAGGTAAAAGCATGCCCTCATGTGGCCAGTTGCAACTAGGTTTCCCAAAGCAGATCTGATCTGCATGTTTCACACTGAACTGCGTAGGCTCTGGCAAGCCTCAAGTGGCTGAGCCTTGCTCTGGTTTGGTGGTATCTTGGCAGCTGAAATCACTCAGCAAGGAGCCTGCTCCTTACATTTTCCTTACCAAACCAATGGCAAATGGGATGATGTCCATCCCTAGGGCTTGCAGAACCTGTTGTCAGCTTTCGCTGCACCTGTCCTTCAGGTTATCAAATGGTAGCCTGAGGAATCAGGCAGCAACATAAGCAAGTTCTCTGCCTTTCCTGTGTGCTGTGCTGGGAGGAGTGGCAGCAGTGTCTGCACCAGTGCTGCCACAAAAGCTGGTGTCTCAAAACCAATGCTGAGCTGTAAAGGCAGAGCTTGCCTCAAATTTAGGACAAAAGGTTGGGGATAAAGGATTCCCAGCTAATTTATTCTCTGTTGAAGACTTTTAGCTCTTATAATCTAAAACAAGAATGATGTAGCATAAAGAACTGTTGTAGAAGAATCCGACCTTGCAATCTTGAGTCGTGTCTTTCCTCCCGCCAGTGTTCAGCTTGCAGGACCTGTGCTGCCGAGCCATCGTGTCCTGCACCCCAGTCCACCTCATTGACAAGCTGCCGTTGCCTGTCACCATCAAGAGTCACCTGAAATCCTTCTCCATGGCAAATGGCATGAATGCAGTGATGATGCACGGCCGCTCGTATTCCTTGGCCAGCAGTGGAGGTGGGAGCAGCAGCAAAGGTAACAGCTTGAAGAGATCCAAATCAATTCGCCCACCCCAGAGCCCCCCACAGAACTGCTCACGCAACAACTGCAAGATTTCTTAGCAGGATGGATGCACCATGAGCTCCTTGACATATCCGCACTCACCCACCGATGTACAGATGTTTGCACACTTAACCCTTTTCGACTGGATCCTTTCGGATGGGCTTCGGTTGCTTTTCCGACAGTGCGCGCAAGATTGGGAACGTGCTCGTGTTTGGCTTTGTGTACAAAGTGCGGTGCTGGCTGGGTCTCACTGGACTGGCAGGGAGAGGAGTCTGCCAAGCGCCCCTCCAAGAATGCTTTGGGCTTTGCTCTCTGCCTGGGGTGGAAAATTCAACAGCTGCTGGGCTGGGCTGGGGGGAAGGGGAAAAAGCTCATCTAGGCTTGGTAGAGGAATGGATTTAATGGAAGATTGAGAGGCTTAAGAGAGTAGGCAAAGAGAGTCTGTGCTGCAACTTTAACTCTTGGACTCCTGAACAGATAGCTGGTGCAATAGTGCTTGTTGGATGTAGAGAGGGAAAAAAGAAATGGGGACAGGGCACTGATGGCAGTTTCTACCAGGACATTAACCTGCTGTTGCCAAAAAAAAAAAGAAAA
>VZSV01000225.1:907899-922119 GCA_013398735.1 Nothocercus julius | reverse complement strand
TAAATATAAATACATGTTTTTTTTTTTAATTTTCTTTTTTTAAAGAAGCAGTCAGGGAAAATTTTATGCAGCCATGTAAATAAAAGCATTGGATTAACTCTTCCAATGTCAGCAAAAGGGGGAGAACTGGGAGGGTTTAAGCAGGAGGCGTACTAATGCTTTAAGAGACTTTCATTCGCACCATGGGTTTACTCTTTTGTTTTTTAATGCTTCTTATGCAGAAGGAAAGAATGATTTGTGTTACACCCTCTAAGTTATTTTACTGTGATCGTTCCTTAAAACTCGCAAGTAGGACTGGGGTTTAAATCACTTGAGGAACAGAGGGAAGAGCCCAAGGACGTGGGTTCGGGAAAGGAGGAGAATAAGCAGGTCAGAGACCCAACTCCAAGGTGAAAACTCACCCAGCTGCTGGGCACCCCCTTTACTTTGTGTTTTCTGCTGCGCAGCTGACTGTGGGTTGAAAAGCAGTGGGGAAAAAAGGCAAAATTTGTCTCCTGCTGCCAGACAGCTCAGGCTCCTGCTTAAGTGCACATCTGCACCCCTGCCCTCTGGATCCTAAAGTTGCTACCCCAGGAAGGAGAGTTCCCCTCAATTCTGGCTAAGTTCTTCTTCCCAATACCTAGGCTAGCGTTGCTCTGGCTCCTGTCCTAGATGAAAGTGGGGAAAGGGGGGAAGCAGCTTTTCCCACTGGAGTGCGAAGGAGCAGGCAACGCCTGGGACTGCAAAGCTGGCTGCTCTTGGAGTCTGAAACACGGAAACGTCATGGAAAACCACAGCCATGGGGTCGCATCAAGGGACAGCCACGTCCTGCTCTCATGGGGCCGTGGCAGCTTCCTGGGAAGGGCAAACTGCATTGGTCTGCAGCACTGCTCCAGGCAGATGTGCTGGGCTGCAAGAGCCACAGTGACACGCAGCTTGCGGGGGAAGATTGTTCTGTAAGGGCTCATGGCTGCCTCTGCTTGGTCCCCTAGTACTGCATTGCTTTGTGTTGGAAATTCACCTGGAAACTTGAAAAAATTCCCTTCTTCCAGACGTGGACAGGAGCTCAGTGGTGGGACCAGGTTCTGGAGACAGTTTCTTGTGAGCGATCAAGTAGTGGGAGTAGCTTTTATGGCCTTCAGAGCTTAGCAAAGTGCTGGGCCGCTCCTGCCTCTCCTGAGGAGAGCCCTGTGGTGCTGCCATCTCCCTCCTGGTCCCAGCAGTTCCCAGAGCCCGGGAAGAGCCCAGAGCTGCTCTTCTGCCCCGAAGCTGCCCTAGTAGTTGGCACGGGCGGAATGAAGCCGCAGCAGCTCTTGCGCGGCCGACGACCCGCGGTGCTGAAGGGGCCAGAGGGGGCCTGGCCTGCGGTCACCCTCCTCCAGGAGGCCCTGCGGATGCCTCTTCTCTCCCGCTCTTGAAAACCCACCGCGGCCCAAGGGGAGATTTCTTGGCTCACCTCAGCCCGCTTTATTGCCCAGCTCAAATGAGCACAGAGAGCCCAGCAGCCCCACGAGGGGCAGAGGAATCCTTTGTAGTGGTGATTTTGGCTTAAGAGCAAAGCCGGAGCCAATTTGGGCTGGGTGGTGTGGAAGCTGGGGGGATTTGGAGAACCTGTCTGGGCTGCCCAGCACCTGTTTCCCATCACTTAACACAGAGCAGAAGACAATCACTGGCTCAGCAGCCCGGGAAGCCAGGGATATATGGCCAACAGGTGATGTCCCCCCTTCCCCGGCACCACGAAAGGCCCCTTCTCCTGGAAAACATCTTCTAGGCACCCTGGGGCCGCTCGCAGCCTCCGCGGGCGCCAGGCCTTAGGGCCTCTGGTGACGAGGCAGCAAAGGGTTCCATCATGAAATGGCAAAGCTGCTCTGCATCTAGGAAAAAAAGCTGTATTTACCTCTGCTTGGTTTGATTATTATTGTTTTTGTCACCTCCTCCATCATTTGCCCACCATGCATTTTTGCCCTGGATCTCAGTGGGTCTTCTCTTGGGATCGGAAAGGGAAGATTTACCTGCAACATTTGCTCACTTTTTTAAATTGTTTCTTTAATTTAAAAGGAGAAGGAAAAAAATAAAAAAAGGTTCTCATGCCCCCTGTCAACACTAGTCTTTAGCTGCTCTCCAATATTTGTACCATTCCTCGGGCATTGTGGGCTTGGGTTTTGGTTTGTTTTGACTGTCCCTTTTTTTTTTTTAATTATTCCTTTGTACAGTCAATGTTGTTGAACTGATTCTACATGGTTTTGTTTTATATAAATTAAAGCCTTTTGTTTTGTTTTGTTTTGAACTACTCAAAGGCTGCACCAGGGTCTGTTGGAGAGGGGAGCAGGGCTTGGCGCCTGCTTCACTAGCGGCTCACGCTGCCCCCTCTAAGCACTAACTGCTGCTCGTCCCAACCTTGGGATTTCAGGTCTCTGCATCATGATGGCTGGGTTTGTTTTTGTTTTTTGGGGAGGTTGGGGGGGTGGAGTGTTCCTCCTCTTCTGATAAAGAAGCCCAAACTTTCGTATGAAAAGCTTCATTCTTATGGAATAGCTGCTCTAGGTCGTGATTCTTTGTGAAAACAAAGCGGCCTGAACTGTGTTTAACAAGATGGTCCTAGGGAAGCGCTGTTTGCGCGGGCTTGTGCCGCGGTCCCTTGGGTGCAGGACGGGCTGTGGCAAGCACAGCAAGGCCATCGGGTGCTGCCTTCAGGGCTTGAGCTTGGAGCGGGTGCCTCTCTGCAGCCCCAGCACGTGCAGCTCGAGCTGCCGTGGTGGGATGCGCTGGAGGCAACCTGAGTGGAGTGGATGTCGAAGGGAAGGAGCCTGCGAGCAGCTCAGTCTTGTTCCTCTGCCCTCTTGCTGGCCAGGGCGTCGTATCCTCCAGGATGAAGAGCGGGAATTCAGAGCAGGTGCCGGGGGGGCTGGAGGTGGTGGCAGTTGGCGGCGGGGGCCTGGGCAAGCTGGGAGCCTTTGCTTCCAGGGAGGCTTCTCCGTGCCAAAGCCTTTTCCCTTGTGCTCCGAGCCCACCTCCCCTTGACCTCCCTTTTCCCCTGCCTACTCCCTTCCCTGGGATCATATTTTCCACTCCGCACCAGACTGGCTACGCTTGTTTTAACAGCTTAAGTAGTAATTGCTGCGGGGGGGCAGAAGGGGGAAATCAGATAGTGTCTGCAGACTGGAAAACCCTGTGAGGAAGGTAGAGCCCTGCTCAGGGAAGAGTCACAGATGCTTTTTGTTTTCCAGGCGGCTTGGGGAAGTGCCCGTTCCCTCTGGCCAGGGCAAGAGCGCTCTGTGATTTCAGGTGGGGAGGCAGCAGCGGGAACCGCTTCCCTCGCAGAGGGGAGGGAAACGGCCCTGGGCAAGGAGCAGGGCGAAGAGCTTGGGAAGAGCTTCAAAATTCACAGTTCCTTTGAAGAAGAGGCAGCGGGGTGGTTCTGGGGTGGTTTTAGCAACGCTGCCCCAGGGGTTCTGGGGGCTGTGTGTTCCTCCGAGCCCCAGCACCAAGGGTTTGCTCATGGAATCCTACCGGCTCCTCAGGTTTTGTGCCACAGAGAGGTGGGAGAGCTCATCCAGCAGCACCCGAAATACTCAGGATTGCGGGTGCAGCTGTGATGCCGAGCGTTCGTGGAGCCCTCTCCAGCTTTCCAGTGCAGCAGCGCGGGGAAGCTGCTCTCCGCTGGGGCTGCAGGAGCCGAGCCCCTTCCTGTGCCCTCATTAGCTGCAAGCTGAGAAGAGTAGCCATAACACTGGCCTCCACGTCTGTGATCTCTGCAAATGACCCCGAAAAAATCCCCGCCGGTCCAGTGGGTGGGCTGGGGCAGCTGGGGCCGCGCACGGTTTCCTCTCCGCAGCAGGTAGGTGGTGGTGGCTGGGAAAGCCGGCAGCCGTGGCCACCCGGGAGCCAGACACCGGCACGCTGGCAGCGTGCTAAGAAGCCTTCGGAAAGGCTGGACTTGGGAGTGCGCTAAGCCAGTGAAAACTGGCGACAGGCTTGCTGCAGGATGGGAAAAGGGTCGCTTTTTCTTTCAGGGTCTGGCAAAGAATAGCTCTGCTTGTTTGGTACAGCAAGTTTCCTTGAGAAACAGATAGTTAGAGGGGAAGTTTAGTTGTGTGAAAGGCCTCAGGCTGCTTTCTGCACTGTGCAGATGTGAAGCATGGCTCCCACTTGCCTCTTTCATGAGGTTCAAAACGATTTTACTGGCGGTGGCCTCCCTGGGCTTGCCCTGCTGCCTTGGAGCCTTCCGGAGCCGGTTATCCCCAGCAGCGCAGCCATGGCGGTGCAGAGAGCCCTGTCCCCTGGATGAGAAGATCCCACTGGAAGTCAGCAAGCACATTGCCATCAAAACCAGGAGGAAATTACAGTCCAGTGTTTGGGAGCTCCACCCCAATCCAGCGTCCATCCCAGTCCCGTCACAGGCTGCATCCTTGGCTGAGGAGAGGGGCCACCAGGGCTGGATTCTGACCCAAACTTGAGCTCCAGCGATCTGAGCAGGTCCACAAAGATCACTGTGATGCTGACCCCACATGTCTGACCCCACTCTTGATGGGGCAGAAACTGTCTCCTGTCCCTGATGGGAGCTTCTTTACCCTGTGAAGACACCCTGGTGCTCAGGCTGGAGGGGAGATGCCCACGGAGAGCCTAGTGGGGGCTGTGTGGGTCAGTGGCTGTGGCAGCAGGGGCCATTTCTATAGCTGTGCTGGTAGCCACAGGCATTGCAACCTGCTGGCTCCCTGGTCCAGGCAGGCTCTCCCATGGGCGCAGTGGGGTCATGGGAGGTCGGGGTGGCTC
Source organism: Nothocercus julius (assembly GCA_013398735.1). Lineage (NCBI taxonomy): Eukaryota > Metazoa > Chordata > Aves > Tinamiformes > Tinamidae > Nothocercus > Nothocercus julius. Next base: position 917,367 of record VZSV01000225.1, on the reverse strand, counting down.
ATGGAGAGCCGCCGATGGCTGGGCTGAAGGCGCTGTGGCCCTCCCACCTGTCACAGGTCTGGCTGTCCCCAGGGGTGCTCCCTCTTACGGGGGGACGAGAAGGTGCCTGCAGGCGAGCTGAGGGTGCTGCAAGGCTCAGACCCTGGGTAGCAGAGGAGAAGCATGTGAAGACCCTTCACCAGAATGAGGCTGCTGCAAGAAGCTGGGAGGCAGAATTTTTTTGCTCCCTTCTGCTTGTAAGAACGTGTCCTTCTCCTGCAGCAGGCTCTAAAATGCCCTGAGTCACCCTGAGCATGGCCAAAAAAGCCACTCTGGGTCCCTGGACTGCTCCATCAGGGACCATCTGGGAGACGATGCATGGGCTCAGCCGGGGAAGTCCCTAGAGCTCTGCGCGGCCCTGGGAGGGCATGAGTGCCCAGGCCCGGGGACGATGCCCAGATGTCCCCGGAGCTCTCGGGGCTGGGCTTCCCCCGCTGCAAGTGCAGCTATGCGGCCCTCGGGCCAAGTTCCCCGGGGCTGCCGGCTGCCTGGGCACAGGAAGGGCCCGGTGCCATGTCAGTGGGGCGGCCAGGGCAGGGAGCTGCGTCCCGCTTGTGCCAACACGGCAGGTGCAGGGGACGGTGCCAAGACCCCCAGCCGAAAGCAGCTGGTCAGGCGGAGCGGGGCTTCCCCGGCTGTGCCCGCGTGCCACAACCGGGCGTGCGAGCGGCTAGAGCAGCGCAGCAGCGCGCGCTCAGCCCCGGCAGCTCGCAGCGGCTGCGGCGCTGGCCCATGCGCTGCAGCAAGGTCGAGGAATGACTTCCCTGGTTCCTTCTGCTGCCCTGCTGCCACCGCCTGCCTGGAAGGCACCGAGATGCCTGCCAGGCTCCCTGTCCGCTGAGACGCTCTGGGAGAGAGCTGGGGTTGTGCATCTGGGTTTGCCCCAAACACAACCGTTTGGGGGATGGTTTGATGTTTCCCGAGATATACAAAGCCCCCCCACACACACTTTGGGCTGAGACCAATACATGGCCAAAGCTGCTTGGGTGCTGGAAGGGTTAATGCTCTCCAGGCTGCTGGGAAGTGCAGTTAAAAAAAAAAAAAAAAAAAAACCCAAGCCCGCTGCAGGTCAGTCTCCAGTGGGGATTAGGAAAATCTGCCCAGGGAGCGTGGGTGGCTCCTGCCAGCTCAGGGCTGCCTCCAGCCGCCAGCCCGGGAGGAGGTTGCAGCCCGGGCCCGGCACGCTTGAGCTCACCAGAACAGCCCAGCTCACATCAGCCACGAGTGCGGAGAGCCGGGCTATAAATCTGGGGCTTGCGGGTGGCCTAGGTGCCAGCGCAAGGCTGCGGCAGGACCCTCCCCCAGGTGCTGCCACTGCGCTGTGGGAGCAACCAAACAGCCGGCTGCTCTTGGCGAAGCCCATGGGGATGCCAGCATGGGCTGGCTGGGCTGCAGAGAGGCGTCGCAATGCTCGGCCTTGGCATGCCTGTCCGGCACGCGGCTCCCAGCGCCCGCGGAAGCCCAGGGCTGCCGACATGGGCATCGCAGGCCAAGCGCGTCTCGGCACCCCGACCCTAGCCAGCCAAGTCTGGGCCGAGGGGACAACAGGCTCTGGCTGTTTTCTCATCCTGCAGGAATTCGGCTCCATGGGCCAGGCATTTCCCCCCCACCCCCCACCCCCGCTTTCTCTCGCTCTCTCTTTGGAGACTTTCTGCAATCTGCCTTTGATCTTCCCCCTGTGTTTGCCCAGGCGATCAGCTCAGACAGGGTTAGAGGCTGAGGTCAGCGCCTTTTCCATTCCAAATACCCAGAAACATCAGTGAGAAGGGAGGGGATTCAGATTACAACCTTCCCGTCCTCCTCTTCCAAGCCCCTGCCCCAGACGCGCAGCAGCCGGGCCCCGCGCCGCTGCCCGCTGGCTCCGCGGGCAGGAGCCCCGGCGCGGCGGCGAGCTCGGGAGCGCCGCGCAGGGCACCCAGCACCCTTGCCGCCTCCTCGCGCCGCTGGCCCCAGCTCGCTGCCGACTGACATTGCGGGAGGGCTTTGCACTGGCTGACTCCTTGCACGAGCACCTGGTGGGACTTTGGCGGGGGGCTGAGCTGCTCGCGTCGCGCTCAGCCTGGCGACGCGCGCGGGGAGCTCGCCGAGGGCAGCGCTGTGCCACGATGGCACTGTGGGCACGCTGAGAGTCTCTGCCGGCCACACTCGGCAGCAGCGATGCATGGAGGCGCTGGGCACCGGCACTGGAGCTCCAGGGCGCACTGGAGGCGCTAGCCTGCAGAGCTTCGGACTTCATCTCCTCCTCCTCCTCCTCCTCCTCCTCTTTGTCCCCTCACCTGGCTTCTCTCCTTCCTCCCCCTCCCCGCCTCCAACCCGCATATGAGTTTTTGGTGAGCTCCTGGAGCCAGGCAAGGCTCAGGCAAGCGGGGTGCAGGCAGCCAGTGCCCCAGGACGCAGGGGCAGCCAGATGTCCTGCAGGAACGCCGGCGGCGCCAGGCTGAGCGCACACGCGGCTGGGCCGCCGCTCGGCGCCGCGCACCTCATGCGCGCCCTGCTCCTCCTGCCCTGGCTGGCGGCGGCGGCTGGCGGGCTGAGCCTGCAGCCACTCCGCGCGCGGCACCTCGGCGTCTGCCCCAACCAGCTCAACCCCAACCTGTGGGTGGATGCACAGAGCACCTGCGAGCGGGAGTGCCAGGCTGACCAGGTGAGCGGGGCACTGCGGCAGGAGCTGGGCGCTGCTCGCCGTGCCAGGCGCTGCGGGGCTGTCACCTGCTGCCCGGGGGGGACGGGCCCGGCCGTGAGCGATGGGCTCCTGGCACACAGGAGTCCCCCAGTCTCCCCAGTACCCCAGTCCTGCCCCCAAAATGAGCACTCTTTAACACAAAAAAAAAAAAAAAAAAAAAAAAAAAAGGCAGTGGGGCAGCTGAGGCCTGCAGGGACGCCCAGGGCCGAACCGCTCCACGAGCGAGCCCGAGCACACTGAGCGCAGCACGGACCCTCGCCACGGGCTCGGCCCACCTTAGTGCTGCAGGACCAAGTGCTCAGCCCCAGGATGGGGCTGGGGTGCGCAGGGGGTGGGGGGAGGCAAAAGGGACGGAGGGGGGCTCTAATCCCCCAGGAAATTTCACTTCTGGGTTTTCCTCCTTTGCCAGTGCTCTTGGGGCGCATAAGCTGGGCCCCAGGGCTGCTCGCAGTCCCTGCCTGCAGCAGGCAAAGAAATCCGCCCCCCATCCCACTCCGGAGAGCAAAGCCCTGGGAAAGGCTCCCTATGGCCAGGACACCCCATTTGTGCCACCCCCAGGGTGCTCCCACCCAGCTGCCCAGGTCTCCCCATGGAAGGGTCCTCAGGTCTCCAGGACCAAGGAATGTGCTGGGACCCCTCCCCTCCCTCAGACCATCCCCACAGCCACTTTTTCCCCATGGGCAGGAGCCCTAGAACCAGTCCAGAAGCACCTGGCGGGCCAGGCCGTCCTTCCACAGAGAGCCCGGGCACTGGACCACCCACAGCCGCAGGAGGGGAAGGAGGGGGTCATCTCCAAGGCCGGGTAGCTCCCATTAAAGCCGGAACATTCCTCCTAGGCCCTTCACCTCTGCCCCAAGCCGTGCGTGGCCTCAAGCAGCACGGAACGTGCGGGCTGCCCCAGCCAAGCTTGCCTTGAAGGGCAGCACACGCATGGCCGAGTGGCAGCCAGAGCTGCTTCTGCAGCCAGCGCCGGCCGTGCTCGCCAGCCGGCCTCCCTGCAGCCCCGTGCACGCCGCGCTCTGCCCTCGGCCCTGCGGGCGCTGTCCACAGGCAGCTGCAACAGGCCAGGGGGACGTCCTTGCCCCGGGCTCTGGCAGCTCACTCGTAACCGTGCTGGAGGGGACCATGGCCACGCACGGTGCGGGGAGAGCACAGTCTCTCTTGGAAGGTCCCACTCCGAGCTAGAGCCAAGCAAGGCCAGCAACATGGAGGAGAGGGAGCAGACAAGAGTAGACCGCAGTCGTGCTGAGCGCCACAAGCAGCTTCTCCCTCCCAGCTGGACATGGTGGGGACCCTGGGAAATGCAGAAAGCTGGGAGGGGGGGTCCCTGCCTAAATGGTGAGCTCGTAACCCAGGGCAAAATCAGCCACTGCAGCCCGTGCAGCCCTTCTTGTCCTGACGTTGCAAGCTGGGCGCCCCGGCGCCGCTGCCGCGGCGGAGGCAGGCGGCACTGGTGCTGGTGCAGCAGCTGCACCCCTGCGAGCATGTGTCCCTCTCTCCCCGCCCCAGGACTGCGAGGGCTTTGAGAAGTGCTGCACCAACGTCTGCGGGCTGCGGAGTTGCGTGGCCGCTCGCTTCGCTGACGGCAGCCTGGCACCGCTGGAGCTGGCCCAGGAAGCCTCGTGTGAAAGCTTCGTGTGCACCCAGCAGGGTTCCGACTGCGACATCTGGGACGGGCAGCCCATCTGCAAGTGCAAGGACCGGTGCGAGAAGGAGCCCAACTTCACCTGTGCCTCGGACGGCCTCACCTACTACAACAAGTGCTACATGGACGCCGAGGCCTGCATCAGGGGAATCAGCCTCAGCATGGTGCCATGCAAGTACATCTTCACCTGGCCCAACACCAGCCCCATGCCGCAGGAGACCACGGCTCGCCCCACGCCGGGGGCAGGCCCCGAGGTGCCCATTCCTCCCGCCCTCTACAACAACCCCTTCCACCAGTCCGTCTACGTGGGTGGCACAGTGAGCTTCCACTGCGACGTCAGCGGGCGGCCCCGGCCCGACATCACGTGGGAGAAGCAGAGCGACCACGCAGAGAACTTCATCATGCGGCCCGATCAGATGTACGGGAATGTGGTCATCACCAACATCGGGCAGCTGGTCATCTACAACGCCCAGTATGAGGACTCTGGCATCTACACCTGCACCGCAAGGAATTCTGCGGGGCTTCTCCGGGCTGACTTCCCCCTCTCCGTCGTCAAGCGGGAGGCCGGCAGCGGGGAGCCGCGGCAGGGCAGCACCCAGCCCTTCCCCAACACCGAGTGCCTCAAGGAGCCCGACAAGCGGGACTGCGAAGCCCAGGAGGTACGCTGGCACTTTGATGCCAAGAAAGGTTCCTGCCTCACCTTCCGCTATGGCGGCTGTGGGGCCAACCAGAACCACTTTGAGACGTACGAGGAGTGCCGCTCGGCCTGCGTGAGCAACGCCGTCCACACCTGCCTCCTGCCCATGGTGCAGGGCCCCTGCAAGAACTGGGAGGCCCGCTGGGCCTACAACCATCTCATGAAGCAGTGCCACTCCTTTGTCTATGGTGGCTGTGAAGGCAACAACAACAACTTTGACAGCAAGGAGACCTGTGAAGACGTCTGCCCCTTCCCCAAGAACCTGCAGTGCAAGACCTGCCGCCTGAAGAACAAGATGGTGCTGAGTTTGTGCCGTAGTGACTTTGCTATCATAGGACGCCTCATGGAGATCATCGAGGACCAGGACTCTGGCATTGCCCGCTTTGCCCTCGAAGATGTCCTCAAGGATGAGAAAATGGGCCTCAAGTTCTTCAACATCAAGTACCTGGAAGTGACCTTGACCGACATGGACTGGAAGTGTCCTTGCCCCAACATGACCACAGAAGATGGCCCGCTCATCATCATGGGTGAGGTGCATGATGGTATGGCCATGCTAGACCCCAGCAGCTATGTCCGAGCTGCCAATGACAAACGCGTGAAAAAAATCTATGAGTTGATCGAGAAGAAAACCTGTGATCTCTTGAACAGGTTCCAGGACTAGTGGAGGGCAGGGGGCAGCACGGGCACGCAGACACGAAGGCAGCCTCTCCGCCCAGCCACATGCAACACTACAGACTGACCTCAAGAGGGGGGAAGCAGCAGTCTGGCATATCCCACAGAACAGTGTTTTTATTTAGTAATTATTATCATTTTGTAATTCCCTCTCCCACGCTGAGCTCTGTGCCAGCCCATCTCCCTTGTAATTTATCCATCCGCGTGCCCTCCCTGTGTACCCTTCCAGCCCAGACACTATCAATAAAAGACTGGGTATGAGGAGCGGGACATCTTCCATCTCCGGCCACCTTCCCACCGCACCAAAACCTCCAAGGGCAGGGTGTTACAACCCAGGCTCTCTGGGAGCAAGTTGTCCTCCTCCCGTCCGTGCTGTAGCATGGCCGCGCAATGCACCAGGTATGGGGCTTTTGGGCAAGCGTGCCGACAGCCCCCCAAACCTCAGTGCTGGGAAAAGCGGTGAGGGAGGAAGAGCCTTCTCCTAACCGGCTCCAGGTGGAGGGGGGCAGTTTACCCAGTCAGCCCTGGAGAGGCTGGTCTGCAGCTGGCCCTCCACACAGAGTCTGGCAAACTCCATGGTGTTAGAAAGGGGATGAAGTTCCCGACACCCCTGGCAAAGCACCTTCCCCACACACACGGCGTCTCACTGCTGTATGGTGAGGGAAGCTGAAGCACCAAAACAGAGGATCCCCCTGCACCAGCCCCACACACACCAAAAGCCCCTGTGGAAAGCCCTACCTTGCCCACAAGCTGTTTGGCACCGCCCTTCAGCCCTGCCAGGGCGGGTCTGCTCTGCTCTACAGGGAGGAACAGGAGACGGACCCTGAAAGGATCCAGCCTGGTCCCAGGGTGGCTATGGCACTGTCCCTTTGCTGCCACCGTCCAGCTTCTGGCTGCCAGGGAAGCCCCAGCCTGGCATCACAACAACAGCGTGGGTGAAGGCATCAAAGATGGAGATGCAGGAATGGCCCTGCCGGGAGGGTGGCACAGAGGTACAAAAACTGCCACTCAGATCGTGGGGTGCTACAGCCCAAGGGAAGCAGAACACAGAGGGTCGGCACACTACTGCTTGCGGAAAATAAGACACTTGTTGTTGGCCGGCATGTCCACCTGGAAGCACAAAGCCCAGGGTCAGGTCCTTGGGGACCACACTGAGAGAAATACTGTCCCTCCACCCTGCAGTGCCCAGGGCACTCACCATCCTCTCCAGACACATCCCATTGGCTTCAGCCAGCTGCTGCAGCAGATCTGTGTCCCGAAGGCCCCAGGCCGGATTCCTGCCAAGAAGAGCACCATGTGCCAGGCAGACAGACAGACAGGACATGTTGCCAGAGCACACAGCTCGTCCCCAGGCTCTCTCTGAAGTGGCCCTCTCACTCATGGTGGGGACTTGATGCCCCCCGAGACGTGGTGGGACCCCCAGTTTAGGCCTTTTCTTGGAAGAACATGCTTGGCTGCTCTCCGAGGCTGAGCACCAAGGCACAGGGCAGGGTGCCTCTGTCCCCACAGTGGCACGCAGTGGGGGCACAGGCACCCCGGGCCAGGCAGTGCACGCTGCAGGCCCCAGGGCAGACTGTTTAGACCCACCACCGCCAGGCAGGGCCTTGCTCCCCTCCTACCTCTGCCTCAGGCTGCAGTCAAAGTCGACGTTGCTCTGAGGGCTGATCCGCCCACCGATGGCGTACGGCTGAGGAGGCAAAGACGGAGCAGGTGCAGCCCTTAGCAGAGCTGGCAAGAGGGCTCTGCTGAGCAGTGTCAAGCCACTGGCAGGACTGGCACTTACCCCATAGGTGAACAACACACCACCGGGCTTCAGCAACACCCCCGCTCCCTTGAAGAGGCCCTGGGGAGAGAGAGAGGCACGAGCCAGGTCAGAGAGCCAGAGACATCCCAGCAGGGACCCTCTCCTCAGCCCTGGGGAACACAGACCGGTGCACAGGGGCTTCTCATGAAGATGAGCGGAGGATGAAAGTGGATCTGTCTCTGCAACGGACCCTGAGAACATTAGCCACATCCAGCCTGGTCCCCAGGTAACTGTGGCACTGGAGCATCTCCCCATCACCACCAGCCCTCAGGAGGCAGAGCTCGGGGGAACCAGCCCAGGAGCTCACCACTCAGCACGGCCTAGGGATTTGCACAGGTGTGATGTGAGGCCTGTGGTAGGGAAGCGAGACCACAGAGAGGTCACACCAGTCTTCTTTCCTCCAATTCCCTCATCAGCCCAGCCAGGATGCTGCAACTGATGTGCACCAAAGAGGACAGAAACTCTTTGCAGATGGAACATGGGATTTTTAGTTGGCAACCCGGATCACTGCAGCCATCACCCCGAGCCCTCCTCAGCGTGCAGCCCAGACACAGGGAAGCACCAGAGCCCCTCCAGGAAGACTGGCCTGAAATCCCCTCTGCAAGGGCTCCCGGGGCAGCTGGGCACTAGCCACAGGTTCGGTAGGGCCAGCAAGGCATCGAGACGCTGGGCAGCCCTGGGGCTCCGCTCACCTCTGTGCACTCCATCTCCGAGACATGCATCATGTTGATGTTGACGATGATGTCCAAGGTGCCAGGTTGGATGCCGCCCCACGTCTCCCAGCTCTGCGAGGCATCCAGGTAGATGGGCGGCAGTAGGTTGGGCAGCTGCGTGACCTCTCTGAAGGCAGCGATGCTGCGGCAGAAGCCAAGCGTAAGGCCAAGGCCAGGCACTGCCAGCCCGGCCGAGTCCCTTCCACGTTGGTAATCGCAGGGAAACCCAAAACCTGCAGGCCAGGAGCTCTTCCCCAGAGGCACCTGAGGTGTCTACAAGAAGGGTTGAGCTTGCAGTGCAGCCGCTCGTAGTACAGTAGCTTGGGCCTCTGCCTAATGTATTTCATATAACCTCAAGGAAACTTGGATCTTTGAGATCTTTGCCTTCCAAGAGGCCTGGCAGTTTGGGGATTATTCTGGGGGAGACTGACTGGGCAGTCAAACAAAAAAAAGAAGAGCTGTTTTGGGAAACATGGAGTTTCCCACCCTGCCTCAGGCACCCTGGCTCCAGCCATTTGTGCAGCACCGAGCACTGCCCAGCTTCCAAACACAGCACTGCATGGCTCGACCTGCCAAAGCCTCAGGGAGAAGGTCCTTCTCCAAAATTTATTACGAGCACCTAACTCCAGAAACCCCAGAGAAAAGCAGCTCTAAAAACAACACCTGAAACCCCCCAGTTTAGAGCTGGGGGGGCTCTGTTGAGCCTTCTGGGAGGATAGGAGGCTCCTCGGCACTGCGAGCATTCCTGAATCACCTTCCTGGCCAGAGAAAGGTCCTCAGCTCGCTGTGCTAAGCCAACTTTACCTCACGGGGGTTTGAAGAGAGACCCCTTTAAAAGTGAAGAGCCCTGGCCATTGCTGCCAGGATGGGATTCAAGCTCTCCTGCGAGGACCGCTCACCAAGAGGGAAACACGCCGGATGTTCAGACACCGAGGAGAAAAAAAAGCAGCACCGGGGGGCTCTCCAGTGTTCTCCAAGGATCTGTAAGGTCTAGCAGGTCTGCAAGGATCTCCAAGGATTCTCCAAGGATCGGCAAGGTCCTGCCGGCTCAAGGGCTGTCTTGCAGCTGCGGGGGGGCACATGGAGCCCAACCCTCTCGGCGGGCAGCCCCTGAGCCCAGGGCCACCCGCGCCGGGCGGGCGGTTTGCGGCCTTTCCCACGCAGGCGGCGCCGCGGCGCTCTCACCTGCGCAGCGCGCCCGGCTCCACGTCCGAG
>VZSV01000225.1:864115-904545 GCA_013398735.1 Nothocercus julius | reverse complement strand
CCGGGCGGGGCGGGGGGACAGTGCGCGAAGCCCTCGCGCCCCCCCGGGCCGGCCCGGTCACTGCTGCCCCCACGGGGCGCCCCGGAGGCCGCACGGGGCCGAGGTGGGGACACCCTGTGCGCCCTCCCTGGGGGCTGAGGTGGGACCCCCTAATCCTCCTTCCTGAGGGGTAGAGGTGGCACTTGGGGTCAGGGAGTGGGTCCCCTGTACTGTCCCAGGGCCTGAGGGGGTGCGGGGACATACTGGGCTTAACCCCTGCGTGTGCCCTCTGTGAGCAGCTGAGGTGGCCCTGCGCAGTCCTGGGGCTGAGGTGGGTCCCCTGCACGTGCCATCCTGGGGGGGTGGGGGTGGCATGTGGAGGACTTGGGAGGGGTCCCCCTGTGCTGGCCCAGGGATGGGGCGGTGCAGTGGCCTCCTAGGGAGGTGGCTTGAGCTGCATCTGCTGTCCCCATGAACACGGGACCCCCCTCCGTAGACCCTGCAGGGGTGGCCCCCCGCTCTGTCCCAAGCCCCCGGTGCTCGCCCCGCAGCTGCCAGTGCTGCCGTGGGGGTCCCGGGTGCTCCCCATGCAGGGCAGCCCAGCAATGCGCTCCAGCTGCACCAGTCGCCTCAGCCTCTGGCGCCCGGGGTGCTGCCTCCTGCGCCCGGCCTGCTCTGCCGCTGGCTGATGCTGACTTGGATGGGCTGGAGCTGGTGCGGGGGTTCTCCGGGGGAGCTGCTGTCCCACCTTGGCGCGGTCCGTGAGGACTCGCGCACGGCCCCCAGCCCTGCTGGACCGGTCAGCAAGCATCCCCGGCCGGGATTCCACTCCCGCAGCGCTCGCCTGCGTAGCCAAGGGGTGCGGGCAGCTGGTGGGCTGACGGCAGCTGCAGGCAGGTCCTGTCTCGTGGTGGGAGAGCTTGTGTCGCCACCAGAGGAGTTGGCGAGGCCCGTGCTACTGTGGCCTTGCCTTGGTGCCGTGTGCCCTGCGGGCTCCTGTCGGGCTCCTTTCCACTGGGCTGTAACTTGTGTGGCCCTCGTTCACCTATTGAGCTCCCTTTTACCCCCCCAGAACCTGTGAGAACTTGGTGCAGGCGCCAGATCTGGCTCAAGTTGTGCAACTGATGCAAAAGTTCAGGGGGAGGGAGCTGGGCCGGTTGCGCAAACGTTGCTTCCCTAAGCAGTGACGGGACCCGACCCCAGGGGCTGCGGCGCCCTGCCCTGCTGTGTCTGTGCCCCCTTGGGAGCTGTGTTTGCAGCCCCATGGACCATGGGACTTATTGCTCAGCTTTCAAGCTGTGAGGGGTGTTTGATTCAGCCTTTTAAGTGCCTGCGGTGGCCTTTGTTGCCTGAGCACCGCCTTGCAGGCAGTGTCTTTGATCAGGATCTTTATCAGTGACTTATCACAACCCTCCCTTGGGGTGGCTGGAACTACCCTGGGACGTGTTCACCAAGCTCCAGGGCTGGTCTCCTTGGTTTCCTGCTGCAGCTCCATCTGTGCTCATGTGTTTCCATATCATGGCTCTAATGATGAAGGGTCGACTTCTCTGTAGAAATCCCTGTGCTCGCGTCCCCACCCCCTTCCTGGAGATCCCCTTGGAAAGACATGTCCGAACAAGGGCTTCCCAGCGTGGCTGCTGCCTACGCATGGATCCTAATTCACTCAAGCATGGTGATGGCCCACAAGAAGTGTTGGAGGTGATCGCTTATCTTCTGTCCTTAGTAAACAAGAGTCTGGGCCATGGCCACTGTCCCAACTTGCAACAGGAACAGCTGGAGGTGTTGGGCAGGAGTTGGAGCAGTGGTCACTTCATGATGCTGAGTTCTCAGCAGGCACAGAGCTGGTGGGAATCACAGGCCCTGACACATCAGGCCTTCAGGAGAAGCCATGAGGGAGGAGAGAAAATTAGCTGCTTTCTCCCCATTTCCTGTCTCTGAGAAATTAATAAGAAGCCTCATTTCCATCCCCCCAACCTTGCCTATCATTCAAGAATTAACTGGTGTGGCTGGTAAAACATTTACTGTCCTTAAGGCAAGTTGTTTATTTAACCTTCCTGGCTGCAGCACGGCCTGTGGCAGGGAGTCCTGCTCCTCCAGGGTTCCTCCGTCCCCCCGCCCCAGGTGCTGGTTTTCAGTGGGTACCTGGGCTGGTTTGTGTGGTGCTGACTTCAGGCTGCAGAACCTGCTCCAGCCACGAGCCCGGGGCTTGGAGACATGGGGTGGGCAAGTGGGTGCCCGGGGGAGAGGGTTGCTGGGAGCACCCCGCTGCCTGTCTGAAGGCCCCTCTTCTTGGTCAGCCCTCATCTTGCTCCGCTCCCGAGATTGGTTAGACTTTGTCCTGCGCTGTGCCCGAAGAGCGTGGAAGGGCTGAAGCGCTTGGGTTTGCTGCATCCTGCTCCACGTCCTGCATTTTGAGGTGCCCACTTCCAGTACTGGGGTTTGGAGAGCAGGGTTGGTTTAAGTACTGTAGCATCCACTCCGAAGACCATCTCCAAGAAGGAAGTTTCCCCAACTTGGCTCCAGTCCTGGGTGTGTTGGGCACCCTCTGAGCCTGGTGTCATTGAGCAGCTGTCCTTGAGCAGGGGACAGGGCTGAGCCCGCCTGGCTGGGCACAAATGTGTCCCTGCACCCTCAAGAAGCATCTCCAGGGAAGCAGAGCCCTTTATTCCTGCCCCTCTCACTGGTTCCCCTTGCCCTGGGGAGCATCCTTGTGCAAGTGAAGCTTTGGGCAGGCAGCAGGTGGGTGACTGTGCATCTGAGCTTATGTATGTGCATGAGATGCACAGCAGAGCTCTGAACTTGGCCTTTCTTGCTGAACCCTGGCCAGATCAGGCTCATCTGACACTGCAGGCAGCTTCCTCCAGGGGGAAAGTGAAGCATCAGGTGGTGACAAGATTTTGTCAAGGCTGTGCAGCAAGTTACTTAGTGAACCACAGCATCTAACAGGCTATTTCCTCTCTCCGAATGTGCTCCTCACCTGGAGCTTGGCAGGAAAAGCTGCTCTTCCCTCTCATTTCTCCCCTTTCTTGTCTGCTTGCCTCAACAGTCCAGTGCAGAAACTTGTGTTCAACAGAGTAAACGGCAAAAGGCCACAGGTGCTGCCACAACATGTTTCAGCCTCGGAGGAGAGCTACACATCAGCACATGAGGAGAACGTCCGCTTTGTCTACGAAGGTGAGAGCGTCTGCGCGCAGGGCCGTCGGGGCGGGCGCCTGTTCGCGGTCGCACAGGCTGGACAGTGCGGGGTCCCTGCCAGGTGAGTGCCGCATTGCCACTCCCTTCCCTTGTCAGCCCTGCTCTGCCTTGTGCCAGGGATCGAAGTGGCGGGGGGGGAGACACCTGAGGCATGTGTCCTTGGTCTCCCCTTGCCCAGCCTGAGGGAGGCTCCAGCCTCTTCTCCCATGTGCAACACAGCCCCGGGGCTGGGAAATTCCCTTACTCAAACCCAGCAGTGCTTCTCCCAAAGGAGGAGAGGCAGTAGAGTTGAGTGGGGACAGAACAACAGACCTCCTGGCCCCGCTGCATGCTTGGATGGGAAGGCAGAGCCCAGGGGCAGCTGGTGCGCCGCGTGTGGGCTCAAACACAGTGGTCTGAGCTCTGCTGGCCTCTGCCTGCCCCAGGGGCTCTTCCTCTCACCTGCTGCACCCTCTCCTCTCCCAGCCTGGCAGCAGGTAGAGCAGCAGCTAGACGGCAGCCAGAGAGGGGAGAACGTGTGCGGCCCCGTGCAATACGTAGAGAAAACCCCCAACCCCGGACTGAAAAGTAAGTGAAAAGCAGCCCCAGTGTGTGGTCTCTAGGGTGCACCTGTGGAATGAGTAGATTTGATCTCAGTCCAGACCACAAAGCTGCTGAGCAGGGCCCATTCTTGTGGGGTCCCCCCATGCTTGGGGAGAGCAGGGTGGGAGCACTAGCCCTGTGGTGTGGATATCTTGATGGGCTTTCTCGAGGGAGCCCAAGCAAGCAGATATCTGATTTCTCATGGCTCTCCTGAGGAAGACGTCCCCCAGTGGCCAAGGGGGCTCAACACTGTGCTGCAGAGGAGCCTTCTGCTCCAGCTCCTGCCATGCTGGCTACTGCTGCTGGGGACCTGTCTCTGCTGTTCCTGGGGCTCGATGGGAGTGAGAGAGTGCAGAGGGGCTGGGTGGACAACGGGCTTCTCCAAAGGCAGCTGCAAGAGCATCTGCAGGCAGCCAAGGACGTTCCAAGCTGGAGTGAATCTGCCCTATGGAGCTCCTGCAGTGTCTGTGACGAGAAGGTCCCCATAAGCCAGGCTGATTGTTTGGGGTTAGAGCACAGGAAACCTCAGGGTGTTGCTTCCCTGGGGACAAGGACTGTGGCTCTGGGACCACCCCTTGCTGCATTCCCTCCTCTAGCTGCTCTGCTATGCTCTTTTCTTTCTGTCCTTCCCTTCTCTTTCAGACTTTGTTCCCATCGACCTGGAGGAGTGGTGGGCACAGCAGTTTCTTGCCAAAATTGAAAACTGCTCCTAGAAGGAAAAGCAACCCACGAACGCCAGAAGTGTCTGGTCAGAAACCAGAATTGGTGAGATTTCGAAACGTGTTTTGTTTTTTTTGAAAAGACACAATCAAGTGACCCCCCTCTCGCAGCCCACCGAGGACAGCGGGGACGGAACAGATCCAGGTACCCGGCCGAGTGCCGCCGCTGCCTGGGCCCAGTGCGGGGACAGAGGAGCTGCGCGCGGCCCAGCCAGGATGCCTTAAGTGCCAGTCCGCCGAGGGTGGCAGCTCCCGCAGCCTTGGGCTCCCATGGACACTCTGTGCTGTGCCGGGGGGGAACAAGGGCAGGAGCGTGGCCCTTCTCACCCTCGTGCCATAGCTGCGGGAAGAGGCAGGAGGGTCTTTGTAGCCAGGCCCGCGAGGCAATAAAGCGCTGAAACTGCCCGTGGAGAGGAGCTCGCTGACCTGGGAGTGTTTGGGGGCAAGAAGGGGCTGAGCTAGAGGGGCACTGCCAGCCTGGAGGGTGCTGGGGAGAGGAGGGGAATCCATGCGCCCAGGTCTGTGTGCACAGCCCTCGTGGCAGCCCTGTTGGGAGCTCATTCCCCATGGGTTAAGCTCCTCAGCTTCCTCCCTGCTTGGCTTGCATGGCCAGGCTCTGGGCACAAAGAGGCTCGAGCGTCTGCAGGGCTCGTGCCGTGGCTTCCCTTGGGGTTGCGTCCTTCTCTTAACCTGGCTGCGTGCTGCACAGTCTCCAGTGCAGCTGGGGGCTGCTGCCGTGCCAAGGCGTGGGGTGCAGCACTAGGACCATGCTGGGGCACGGGCGAGATGGGGCTCCCATAGCCACGGCCGGGGCGAGTGAAGGGGGCTGCAGAGCAGGGGACAGGCTCTGGCCTTGGGGTGCACGCTGGGCTGGCTGGGGCAGGTGAGAGCTGCTGCTTGTTGCACTGCTGTCTGCGAAAAGCCGGCCCCGAGGGGCAGCCACTCTGGGAGTCACTGACAGCAGAGGCTTTGGCACCTCTGCCAGGGCAGCGGGAGCTGGAGGAATGAGGGGAAGCGGAATGGGGCCTGGCCTGGTATCTGGTAAGAAACTGCAGGGGAGTTGGGTGCTGGTGGAGAGAGATGGGTGGAGGGGCTAAGTTAGACTCCTTGGCTCCCTACGAGCCCCCCCGGTACAGGCAGGGGTGGTTTCCCAGCTGGTAGGAGGTGTTGGGGAGAACCCCTGTGCTGCTCTGCAGGATGCCCATGGATGGAACAGCATGAACAAGGGTGCCACGTGTGGCTCTGTGCTACTGGGTGCTCTGCTGGAAGCCCCCCAAGGGCTCTGCCTCCCTCCTGGTGGCTGCCGTGCAGGGCCCCAGAGCCTGGGGGCTGCTCCTGCAGGCAGAGGGACAGTCTCGCCTCCAAGGTCTGCCCCAGCCTCACCAGGATACTACAGGGACATCCAGCCCCTCCGTGGCCTCCCCTCTCCTTCCTCCCATGCACCCCAGGGAGGCAGGAGCTTGGCCCCCACCTCAGTCCAGCAGAAGCCCTTACGGCGCAGAAGCCCCCTCTGTGCAAAAGAGGCCAGGAAACATCAAGTGGAAAAAAAAAGAAAAAAAAATGTTTTATTCCTCTCAGAGCACAACCCTTCCCTGCCAGAGCCCCGTGCATGGTGCCAGGGGACAGGAGGCGCCGGGTCCCCTGCTGCTCACGGCCCCTTTCCCCGCTCACCCTGCGAGCGGCCTTTCCAAGCGCCACCCTGGCACCCCTGCAGCACAGACGTTGTGCCAGGCTGGGCCGCCACGTCGGGTGGGAAGCAGCACCCCGGCCGCCGGAGCGGGGAACAGGCTCTGCTGCTGCCCTGGCCCACCCGGTGTTCTGGCCAGGGGCAGTGGGGTCTGGCCTTGGCCCTGCTCCCGAGCATGTGCCTGGACAGGCTGGCAAAGGGGCTGGGAAGCCTCGGCCAGGGCTCTGCCACCAGCTGCCCCACACAGGGCTCAAGCGCTTCTCCTCTCCAGCAGCAGCACCCACCTGAGAGCCGCCTCTGCACTCAGTGCTGGGCCTGGCCAGCACGGGGCTGCTCTTGCCTCATCTAAAACCTGCTCTTAGCGCTTGCCTCAGCCTTGCTCTGGGCCCGCTGCGACTTGGAAACCTTGCCCTACGTGAATGCCGGCAGGAGCAGCACCACACGCAGCCCAGGGTGGGAGGCCGGGGTCAGCAGAGCTCAGGGTGGCCGTGCTGCAGTGCAGCCCCTGCCCCCAGGAGCCTGGAAAGGGCCCTTGCTGCTGAGAGCCCTTCTGCTGCAGCCCCTGCAATTTCCCCTCTCCCACTGCCACCAGCCACAGGTGCCAGAGCAGGTCTGCTCTGCACCACTGTGTTTTGCAATACCTGCCCTAGCCGCTACCCTGCATCTCCTCCCACGGCCTCTTCCCCTCCACACGCTGCTGCTCGCAGCCCTGTTCGAGACAAGCCATGCCAAGGCTCTGCCAAGGAGGGGACTTGGGCAGGATCCGGGCTGCGATTCACTGAGCACCTGCTCACCAACACAAACACACTCAGTTACCATCAGGGAAATTCTTAGTAACATGATGTACATCCACAGTAAGGGGAAAAGAGGGGGAAAAAAAACGGAGAAATGGAGCAGGAAGGAATGATTCAGTTACGGGAACAAAACAAAAAGCCCAATCCAAAATACAACCCAACCTCTCTGCCCTTGCAATCACTAGAAGGTAATTAGCACCCCCCCGCCCCCATACTATTAATTGATTTAATATGTGCAATTGTGTGTATTACTATAGTGCAAATAGCTCTGCATTGATCCCGGGGCAGTCAGCCAGGAGGGGACTGCCCCCAAGTGAAACAGGGACTAGAGACAGACGAGAACCAACACACACACATATATATATATATATAAAATATATATATATATATCAAACAAATAAAAAGCAACTCAGCCCCTGGGAAATGCCCCAAATAACTTCCATCCGCTCCTGCTACCCCTGGCTCTGTCTGGACAGACCAACTGCCTCATGCCCTGGTGCTGTGTCAGGGCCCTGGCAGGTGGCAGCAGCAGGGCAAGGCGCAGAGGGGGTTGTGCGTGCGGGCGGACGGGCTGAGACGGGACCGCGGAGCCGGGGGCAGGCACTGTCCAGAGCCTCTCGGGCACGAGGGAGGAGCGCGGACAAGGACGCAGAGGCAGCCTGAGCGCCACTGCTCCTTCGTGTGGGCCTGGAGTCCTGTAGCTGCCTCCACTATAGGGTACAGCCCGGGTTGAGCAGTTTTCCAAACCTTTTAATGGATGCAATGCCAAGAGCCCCCTCAGCTGGGTCCGGCACCGAAGCGCCCGACAGCCCTCACGCCAGGCGGGTTTGAGCAGCCCCCAGCCTTGCCTGCGCTGCAGCCGCGCACGCGTCCCGGCACCATCCCCCCGGCCTCTGCACAGGGCTGCCCCCCCAGCAGCTCCCGGCCCTGCACGCGCTGGCAGCTGCAGCGACGCGCAGCAGAGCTGGGCGAGGGCCAAGTAGGCAGCAGGGCACATCCTTTCCAGGAGGTTAGGGAGAGACGGAGCCTGCGCCCGGCCTGTGCTGCTAACAGAACGGACGGAAAACCTGCCGTGGGGGGAAAGCTGAGGCTGCTCCTCCGCATGCCCTCCATCTAGACAGCAAGTGCTTCTAAGAGGACAACCTCAATGCATCCAAAATAACCCAGGGACCTTTTTAGATCTAAGCTATTTAGCAGCATCCTGTTAAACCACAAGCAAACCACCTAACAGAATATAACTTGACATGCGTGTGAAGACCATAAAGCAGCATCCTGATGCTCATGAGTTTCGGGCAGGGTGGGAAACACGTGCAGCGTCAGGGCAGCAACCTCCCTTCCAACTAGCCACACCAGCAACGGGAACCCAACGGTACTGCAGTCCTACCCTGCTGCCAAGGCACGGGGGATTCGAGGACGGAGCTAAATCCACAGCGCCCCTTCTCCATCCATCCACTCTGTCTTGCTGCTTTTTGGACGTTTTTTGCTGTAGCTGGGAATGGAAGCTGCAGAGTGAAGTGTAACCTGCACACACAGGCACACGCACAAACACAGGTGCGCGTGGGCTGCAGCAGCCGCGCGGCACCCACACCGCTTGTGAGTCCCGTAGCCCAAGAGCAGAAGGTGATTCTATCCTCCCCACCCCCAGGGAAAATTTTCTTACATTTATACATTATTTAAGACACACGCTGATATATAAATTACTGTCTCTATATATAGTATGTATAGGCGGCAGGGCCAGTTCATGAAGAAGGGCACCAGTGGGTTCATTTCCCTCGGTCCTCTGTGTAGTGCTGGAAGCGAGTGAAACTCATGAAGACTTGCTCCAGGGATATCTGGCTAACCGAATAGTCTTCTAAGTGATACTTCTCTTTGGCTTTCTCCAAGGCCCCAAAGACCTGCAAGCGATGGCAGAGCACTTCTGGTTATTGCAAGATACTCCCTCCAGCATAGAGAGAACTGCAGCAGGTCGACCCCAAACAAGCTCAAGCACCAGCCTTTGCCAAATGAAGGTCCAGAGCAGCAAGAGCCGCCCCAGGCTGGGAACTGAACCCAAAATGGGTTTACTCAATTTACAGCAAGATTCATAAGTTGCACAGGCAACAGTGCTCAGCCCTGCTGGGCTGTTGCCCAGGATGGGACAGCACAGATGGCAGCGTGAGGTGCCCAAGCACCCAGACCCAGGATTTAAGTGGCTTCCTCAGGCCAAAAGGCAGCAGCGGGAAGTGGAAAGGCTCAAACTCCACATGTTCTGGTTGGTGTCACGAGACCTGCTGCCTGCGCTAGCTCACGGCAGCAAGCGCAATGTTGCTGGCACGAAGACGAGGGGGCGGGAAGGATGGGACTACCAAACACACCCCCTCCACTGCCCTTCTGCTGCCGACCTTTTAGGAAATATTTTGAGAACAGACAAACACCAAAAGCACTGCTTGTCCCAGGAGAGATTCTGCTCTCTCTGTGGAGGGCAGCTCTGACAGCCTGGTGACAGAAGTGGTCCTGGTTCAGCACACACAGTACTCCCTCACTAGCCACATGCACGTGGTGACCTGTTTGGGCCAGAGTATGGTAAAAGGTCAGGCAGAAAGCTACCTTTTCATGAGTTTCTTTTTAAAAATCATATGCATTCCAGACAGAGTGAGTCTGGAGGAAAAGGAAGATGAGCTTAGCACAAAGGGGAGGCTTGGCTCAGCCCAGCACAGACAGCAAGTGAAGAGGCAGGAAAACACCTGCCCCTCCAACACTGCCTTTCTTCTGCAAATGGGAAGAGGAGCAGGGGGTCAGGCTGGCATGTGCTCAGCATGCCCTTACCTGTGCCCAGCTCAGGTTCTTGTTGGTCAGGTGATAATGCACCATGCCCTGGTGTTCATGTTTCAAAACACTGCCTGGGAGAGAGGAGCAAAAAGAGGCTCCGTGTTAGGAAACTGGCTGGCGCCTACGGACGGCATCTGCCCTCGTGTGCAGGGCAGCCAGCCCAGCAGCTCACGGTACCTGGGAAAGTCTTCTCCACAAAGGCCTTAAAGGCCAGCAGCTCGCCCTCCTCATCGCTCCGTGTTTTGGCCAGCAGCGTGTAGCCACTGCCGAACTTGCTTTTCAAGTGCTGGGGGCTGCCCAAGCATTTGAACTGCCCGTTCACCATGATGGCCAGCCGGGTGCACAAGGCCTCGCACTCTTCCATGCTACAAGACAGAAGAGGATTCGTTCAGCACCGCAGCAGCACTGAGATGTCCCAGCTCTGCTCATATGTGGCTGGGAAAGAGCAGAAGCTTCTGGGGATGTGGTGGAGGTGGAATCTCTCCTTGCTGGGTTTTCTGCTGCCTCCATGAAGGGAGATGGGGATAAAGCCATCCGCTGCTCGGCTCCATCCGCATCAGGCTCTATCAGCACAGCTCATCCCAGATTCTGGAGATGGGCCCCATCCCCTTGCCCCAACGCCCTCCTGTCCACTCCCAGTCTCCCAGACCAAGATCCATCCAGGAAATAGTCACCTGTGGGAAGTGAAAATGATGGATTTGCCACACTCCCGTGTCCGTGTCACTGCGTCCCAAAGCAAACGCCGGGCCACGGGGTCCATGCCAGTTGAGGGCTCATCCAGGAAGATCACGGGGGGGCCCCCAATGAGCGCGATGCCAGCACTCAGCTTCCGCTTGTTACCGCCACTACGCAAGGAAACAGGACCAGGGAAAGAAACAGGCCTGAGGTGAGTGCAGGGGGAGCCACATACAGCGAAGGAGGACAGGGCCCTAGACCAGCTGCAACGCGCAATGAGCCGCAGTGCCCACCCGCCCCAGCGGCGGGCTGGGGTACCCCGCTCACCTGTAGGTCCTCACTAGCTTGTCGGCATGGGGCTCCAGGAGCAGCCCCCTCAGCATGTTCTCCACGCAGCTGCCGATGTAGCGCTCCGGGATGCCCCGCAGCCGCGCGTACATGCTCAGGGTCTCGCGTCCCGTCATGTGCTCCAGGAGGGCATCGAACTGCGGGCAGTAGCCAATTCGCTGCTGCACCTGCAGGCAGGAGGAACCCAAGGGGGATTAGCTCACAGGCAGGTTTCTGCAAGGAGATCCCCACCCTAGGAGGATGGTGGGTTCATGGGGCTGCCTTAGCACCCACAGAGTGTTTTCCACATCTGTGCAAGGCAAAACACGAAGATCCTGATTCTTTCTGCTCAGAGTAATGGGGATTGAACTACAACTCTGAAATGGCACCCAAAACGAGTGGGATTTTCTTTGAGTTGCTGGAGCAGCAAGTAAGGGTAGGGGATGGGCTCACACAGTGCAGCAGGGAAGACAACGTACGGTCTCACACACCGCTCACGCTTTGCTACCTAAATTGATTCCTTGCTGGGAGGGTCTTTTCAGGTGCTTCAGACTTTCAGAAGAAACAAAGAACTAGAAACCTAGCAAGCAAAAGAAGAAACCAGCCCTTCAATAAGCCTGTCTGGGAAAGACTGGTGCTATGGAGCCCCTTCCCTGCTGCCTGTACCTTTCCCATATCCTCTGGAGACAAGAGCCCAACAGAAGGTGCCAAGGAAGGAAGTTGACAGGATCAGACTTTCAGCTCGTTCTTCTTCCTGTTCTCAATGCCTGACATTGCCTAGGGCTGACAGAGTTTGATGTGTTGAGGGACTGAACTAAGAAACTGTCCCACGCTTTGAAATGCTCAGTTTGTGACTCATCTCTCACTTTGCCAAAGGGAACAGGTGACTCGCAGCAAAGAGAGCTCTAGCAGAAGCCTAGAAATATTTCCCCTGCTTGTTTAGAGAGACTGTCACCTGGCAGTGAGCTCTAACTCACATTTCCACATGACCAATTACTGAGCTAAACCCTTTTGAGGGAGGTTGTGCCACCCTTTCAAGGTTTGACTTCCATTCATTTCTTATCTGCCATCCCAGCTGAGGAGAGACTCCTTCCAGATGATGAGGTGAACAGGTCAGAGAGGGCTTGAACAAGAGCACAACGCCCCTGCAGTGTTGCACCCACCATGCCGCCCGTGGAGGCACTGGCAAGGTGACACACACTGGACAGCCAGCAAGAAGCAGGGCCGCTTGTGGCTTTGCCCACCACCCCTGCAGCCTTCAGGACCTTTTTGATATTGTCCAGAATGCTGTGGCCGTCCACAAAAGCGTCGCCTGACGTGATGCTCTCATCGCCAGTCAGCATCTTGAAGGTGGTGGTTTTGCCTGCTCCGTTGAAGCCAAGGAGGCCAAAACATTCACCTTTGCCAACTGCCAAGGAGATCCTGTCCACTGCCAGCAGGGACTCCCGGCTGTCATAGACCTGTGGAGAGCAAAGCACCGCTGGGCCACCATAGGACACGCCGGCACCGCCACAGGGCCACCCTGTGCCCACCATGCATCTGCTCAGAGCAGGGTGCCCAGGAGATCCATGCTCTCCCCTCACCTTAGTGAGCTCTTTGATGACCAGGGGGCTGCTCAGTGATGACAGCAGCTCTGGTGGTGACTCCAAAACCTTTTTCCTCTCGTCGGCGACATCCCGGTCTTCTGGCAGCACCGGCACCCTGTTCAGGAGCGCAACCTGAAACACAGGGAAGACGACGTTGTGCTACCTGCTGCTGTGGGGCACACAGGTTTCTCCAGCCTGACCTGGGACGAGCTCAGTCAGCCCATGAGGGACACACTCCTTTGGGCAACTATCTCTAGGGGTGTCCCGGTCCACTGGCCAACCCACATACTCAAATGACCTGCCCCTCTAAGCAACACGTTCAACGGGTTCTCTCCCTCAACGACGATTTAAGTCAAAAAGCACAGAGTCTATGGGGGTTTGGGAGCTATAGCTGTTCCTAGTGGTACTTTCTGTGCAGAGTCCTAAAAAGAGAGAGAAGAGGGAACTGGAGCCCTGACCACAGAACCTGAGTGACTTCAGGGACCTCAGGAATTTAGTTCACAGCAACATCTGGACCTGATTTGACATGAGGGTGCCTATTTCTCCCTGCCATGTGCTTCAGCTCACCCATTTTCTCCGCCTGCAGATGCCACAGATCAAAGTTTTTAATCGCCAGAGAAGGTTTGTCTCAATGAGGAAAAGGAGGAAGAGGAAAGAGAAGCCCTGGATGGTCAAGGATGTCAGGTACCGGCCAATCCCAGGCGTCTCCCAGGAAAAGTAGTTCATCTGATAACTGATATCTGGAGTGGGAATAAAATAAAATCACATTTGGATCAATCCGCATTCTGGGATTGCTCCAGAGAAAGTTGGGTGCCCATTGCTTTGCCAGTATCATCTGCATCTCAGCCCACACTGCTCAAGCCCTGGGATCCCTGCACCTCGCTCCTCCTAAGCCCTCCCACAAGAGGATTCAGGTCCCAGAGGGGATCTGGCACTGTCAGAAGATGTCCAGAGGAGATTCACAGAAGGGACCATTTCATTCTTTCAGGTTTTGGGACCCAGATCACCATGGGTATTTCTTCACTAGTCTGTGAAATTTTCCCAAGGCCACATTTCCTTCCAAAATGGTCAGCACGGAAAGTGTTCCCTAACAGGATCTCCCCATTAGCTTCAAATGCTGCCCAGTTTTTCCGTTAAAATGGTACCTGAAGCTACTGCCCAGACAGAGCTGGAGCATCCCAATTCCTGAGACGCCTCCTGTCCAGGTCCTGACTGGGGACACACTCTCAAACATGAGAGACCAAGATACTGTCAGGGGGGTTGGTCCTCCCTCTACCCCTAACCCCAGTCCTGCTCCTCCAGCTGCTCCAGAGAAAAAACACAAAACAAATCCCATCCTCCCTTCCTGCACAGCACCACAGCTGCAAAACCAAACCTGTAGCTGTGTGGGACCCAGGGCAGCTACTTCAAATTCCCTGAGCAGTCTAGACCCACCATCCCCCCAAAACAGAGACCCCTCAGAGAGGCTGTGGCCACAGTGGAATGGCCAACACTGGGCAAGAAGGACAAACTCACTGAATGCCTTGCAGATGAAGATCGCTTCGACAGAGGAGGTGCAAAACTGAATGAACTCGTAGTTCTGGTAGAAGTCACTGATGCACTGGCCCAAGCAGTAATTGGGTAAGATGAGAAAGACTTTATCCAGGGTTTTGGAGAGATCCACCAAGCCCAGTTCTGAAGAAAAAGAGCATATGAGGATCAACAGAACACATTTAGCTGTTTTTAAGGAAAGATCTCGATACATCAAAATTCAGAAGAAGAACCCAGACAAATTCTGTCATGCTGACTACATGAAGCTGGGCTGTCACCTTTTTTTTTTTTTTTCTCCTCCTTTTTTTCTTTTTGTCTGGGTGTGTGGCTGGATCTTTTTAGTGAAGGGAAGATGCAGTGCTGGGCAAGCAAGAAGGACTCACCTGGAATGCTCATGATGGTGACTGCAAGGAAAGTAGCCGTGCCTGAGAGGATGTTGAAGATGGTGAGACGCGTGTAGGCGGTGGCTGCTACCGAGAAGAAGAAGCTGAGGAGGTACATGAGGGGGATAATGGCCCAGCCATAAAGGAGGAAGATCAGCATCACATCAACGAGGTGGCTGTCTTGAGTGAAGGCTTGCACATCAAAGGCCTGGAATATCACCTGGGGCACAGCAATGTGAGGAGAATGCACATTAGTCTTGACTCTCAATGACACCCCCTTACCTGAACAGTCCAGGCAGCAGGCACTGTGCTGGCCTGGCTTCCCACTGGTCACACCAGCAGCCTGTACCTGTCTCCAGGGGGAGCTCCTGCAAATTAGGATGGCAAAGGACAAATCTGACCCCTGGAAATTTTCTCACTAGGCTCCTACCTACTTGATGTTCTAGTGCCTCTGCCCTCTCTCTGATTCTTTATAATGATAGAGACAGTGCCAGAGCCAGGTGGTCTCCTCATTTTCCCTCCATCCACACACATCCCAGCTCTCCCAGAAGATCAGACACTCCACGCAGTAACACGCAGAGGCCAAGGTCAGGGCATGAACAGCTCAAGCAAATTGCATGGGTTCACACACGGAAAGGCAGACACAAAGGAAATGTAGAGAGCACTGAAGGAATCAAAACCTCTCTTGGCTACAGGACAGAGCTGGTCTGGGAGCCCAGCCATGCAGGGCACCCAGTGCCAGTCTGGGAGTCCTCAGCAACCTTCTATCAGCAACATGGGTTTCACTGTGATGGCAGGGACCTCGTAGCAGGAGAGTGTCACTGCTGACTTACCAGCATGAGAGCACAAGGGATGAGGAAGTTGATGATGTCCCAGAGCAGGGCAGAGAGCCAGAAGTTGACCACGTAGACCCCACTGACAAACTGGACGTGCTTGGCTTTGATGGCGCGCTCGCTGACCAGGAGGAGCGCGAAGGTGCTGGCGAGCGAAGCCATGCCGTAGAGCAGGTTGATGGCAATGGCGAACCCCGTCTGGCCTCTGCGGGGAGAGCAGCAGGGCTGGTCAAAACAAGGAGAGCCCAACACACCAACCCTGAGGCTGCATGAGGACAACGCACCCACGCAATGCTTCAGGAATAGGTGTTGATGACAACCCCATCTGGGTTCCCTGCAACTCGAGGGCCCAGCCAGCTACACACAGCACCCTACCATCCTTCTTAGTCATGAATCTGCAGCAGAGGCTGAACACGGAGCCATGCTCAGCCCTGGCAGGTCCCAGTAACTTCAGCAGGCACCCTGCATTCCCCTGGGACTTCTTCCTCCCAAGGCCCAGTCTAGGGTGTCAACCTGTCATCCTAAAATGCCATACCAGTCCCTGGGTGGTTCGGCACTGGGGAAAAGTGAGGACAGGAAGATGAGCACTGCATGAGGGGAGCAAGCAAGGTCAGAGCAGCTCTGTCCCCATCATGCTTAGCTCTTGTGAAGACAACACTCACCATCAAACCAGCACAAGAAATGCCCCAAGGTACAGGTGAGATTCAGAGTCCCTGGATGCAGCGTTTCCTAATTTGTACAGCTGCACAGTTACCTCTGATCCCAGGTGGAGAAGTGGGCAGTGAGAATCCATGGGGAAAAAAATCTCTAACCACAGGCTATATGGAAAGGGAAATACTCTGCCACTGAGATACTTGTGTTGGGTTAAGTGGCTGCTTGGCTCAGGCAGCTACACAGCTTTGCTCCCCAGACCTCCTAAGCGTAGCCACAGCTACATTTAGGTGTGAGAAACTCCAGGCTGGCTTCTCCACTGATGTGAGTACAACCGAGTACAACGAGCCAGTTTGCACTGATGGAGGTTATGAGCCCTAGGAGGAAGGGAGAGTTGTGAGATTGGACATACTCCATGAGCTGGTCCTTGGCCTTCTCGGTGATGTTGCGGGGCTGCGGATAGTTGGTGACCGTGATGGACGCGTTGGGGCCCGCCAGCACGCGGAAGACAGCGTTGTCGGCCAGCATGAGCGCAGTGGCAGGGGAGTGGTAGGCCTGGTTGTTGAACAGTGCGGTGACCACCGTGCGGTTTCCAGATCCCTCGAAAGAGGCAGCAGCGATGTAGTGCTCGTTGAAGGCTCCCCCCTCCTCGGCCGCTCGCGAGATGAGGTACTCCTCCAGGCCGCCTGCAAATGCCAGATTCCAGCAAATAAAGAGCCGACACCCAAGGCCAACAGCAGAAGGATTCTGGGCCTGCTCTAGCCTTAACAAGGGCCACAGGCCCTAACAAGGACCATAGGGTTTTACAGAACATGGATCTGCTTAGGGTGAAGTGGGGCAGGAGCCAACTGCAGGACACTCCTGTGTAGAGAGAACAGGTTATTTTGGATATATTGTAGCTGGGAGCTAAGCCTCCCTGCAAGCATTCCCACACCGCTGCCCCAGTGGGAAAAACACCACGGCTCTTGCACACCTCTCCCAGCACCATCTGCTCCACTTATGCTCCACGAATCCTTACCTAGCACCTCCAGGGGCGACTGGTGCTGGGAATCCAGCAGCTCCACATACTGCTCGGCTAACCTCTGCGACAGACCCGAGGCAGCCGAGACGGAGAAAGGCACAATAGTCTGGCCATAGGACTCCAGCATCAGCCTCAGCAGGGAGGAATCCCTGGGTCCTGGGAAAGTCTTGGCAACAATGAGGGCAAAGGCAGTGAAAACCAGAGGCACAAGGAATTGGGCTGCCACCATCTTCCAGTTGCGCCAGCTGTACATGGCTCGCTTCATGAACATGGCGTAGAACTGCTGGCAGCAGAGGTAGAGCTGGGAGGACAGAGGAAGGCAGAGGTCAGGCTCAGGCCCTGCCAGCTGCAGCCAACCCTGCCAGCCCCACAGCTCCACAGTTTCTGGAGGGACAGGGCCCAACGCCCTGACCCCTCTGGCCTCCCTGCGTTGAGCCCGCAAGCTCTCACGGCAGCCTGCGTGCCAGAGAAGCCCCTGAAGGGATTGGCAGGGTGGCCTCAACTTCAGAGCAGGAGGGCAGTAGCTCGGAACGCATGACTTTCCCAAGGACACTCTTACTTTGGCATCTAAAAGCAGCTTCAGATGTGACCTTTACCTAAATCCCCCTTCTCAGCATCTGAGGATCCCAAATAGGATTACTGCAACAAGGCTCCCTGTACAGCTGGGCAGCTCCTCACTCCTCCCTCAATAACCTACAAATAATAAGCAGAGAGACTTGCATAGGGCAAGCTCTGTCCTCTAGCTCCCCTGCTGTAGAGATCCCTTTCATGAGCTCTTCCCTGAGCCCTGATACCCCCACAGCACTCACCCCTGTGTTGAGTTTGATGCTGGAGCAGTCCTCTGTAATGAGGGCCCCGCTGTCATCTGTCATATCTGTCATTCCACTCAGGCTGCTGGAGTCATCCATGGCCCAGTCATTGGAGCGTCTCTCATGCTGGTACTGGAGAGCAGGGAGCTGGATAGCCTGGATATCCATGCTGGAATCCACCAGCTTCCCAACCCTGCCACCAGAAGGGAAAGCAGATGATGAAGTGTCAACCTGGACAGGATTGAGTGGTTCTGAGCTAGAGAAGCCAAACCCCAGAGACAAAACCCAGACACACCTCAGGGATCCCTAGAACAACCTGCCTATATCAGACCGACTCTTCCAACCTTCCTTCTCAGAGACTCAAGAGTCAAGACAGAGACAAAAGCCACCCTTGCCCTCAAGTTGTTCTGATCTCATGTCCTGTTACCCTCTGGAAAGCTTTGCTAGGAGAGAACTTGGGTGCGCCTGAAATATTCCTGTGCTGTAGGTCCCACTCCACTCTCAGCCCTAGAGGGACCCTGACCACAGGTCCCCCGAGAGCCAGGGGCACTGGGGGCTCAGGGATTCCGACCGAGGTGCTTTCCTGCCACACTCGGGCACTCCATATCCTGTGAGCTGGGATGCAAATGGGTTTTCTGCTGCTGTTCAGCCCCTCAGAGAAGGGCCTCAGCCTCCCTCCTTGCCCTCCAGCTTCTCACCTCAGAAAAACCTCCTCCATGGTGGTGACAGAGGCACCATAGCTAGCAATGCCCAACTCTTCCTGCTTCTGCTCCAGCTCAGTGAAGAGTGCCTCAAACCTGCAAGGAGAGGAGAGGTGTGAGATGCTGCCACTTATCCCTTCTTCCAAGAGCTCCACTGGGCAGAGCTCTGGTCTGTTTTGGGGTGCTGGAAAAACAGCATCCCCTGCATTTAATGGATGGTGGACAAAGCCCCAGAACAGAGCGTGCTGAACACCCGTGCCTGGGATTTCAGGGACGGGTAGAAGACGACAGAGGGTACTTGGTACTCCCTTGCTGCTCTCTCTTGCCTCAGGGAGCCTCAGCTACTCATATCGTGTCCCAGGCCAGAGACCTGAGGTCTCAGCCTCCCTGGGCCCTGTGTGAAAGCTTTGGCCCGGATCCCGGTTGCAGTGAAGGGCCTCCAAATATCTCTGACACAGTCTTGTAGATCAGGGGCACACCTAGGGGTCAGTGGGACATCTCTGCCACCAGACCCTAGCACCTCTTCAGCAGACTCCTGAGGCCCAAGCTAGGCTGCATATCTGCATGGAGAAGAACAGGGTCACAGCTGTGCAGGCCAGTGAACGGGATGGTAACACTGCAGCTCTGTGTCCCTGCCCCTCCGGAGCTGCAAAAGGCCCTGCTCTCTGCTCTGCTGGCACCACAGACCTTCCCTCCAAGGACTCCTTCCTCTCATCCTCACAGCTCCTCCAAGGAAATGGGTTTTCCAATAGGCAGGCAAACACACAGAGGCTGCGTGAACGCGACAGACTTGCAAGGGGTTGTTATTTGGCTCAGGGTGTACTCTGGTAATACCTCCAAACCAGCCCTTCCTTGTCTGAAGAGGAACCAAAGACCTTTTTTGCTTACATGGTATACCCTCCACACCATAACAGTTAGTAGCTACAGCAAGAGCAGACAGAGGGGAAGACTCCATGAATGGAACTGGACCCAGGGCTCCAAGACAAGCACTTTAACCACAGGGTTGCACTTCCTCATGTGCCTTCCCAGAAGACATAGTGACCAAATTCTCATTTCCAGCAAATCTGTGGTTGCCCCAGCTCAGGTCCCTGCTGCGTGCCGATGAGGGGAAGCCCTTGGGGAGGGGAGGCAGGACACAGTGCTGTTACCTGTGCGTGCTCTCTTTGGGCAGGATGAAGGACAGCTCTGCCCCGGCATTGCTCTCCATGGTGGCATTGGGCACGTACTGACAGATGAGGCGGGAGATCTCCCCCAGGCTACAATACGGCTCTTTCACCATCACCATGTGATATCCTGCCCCTGGACAGACCCACAAGAGAAGGGAGAGAAGTGTGAATACCGGTCTAACCCAGGGCAGGCCTGACCTGGGACAGTGCTGGGGCAGACAGCAGAAGTCAGAGGCTGGTAAAGGCTTCACAGGGCCTTGCTGGCTGTGCCTGAGCTCCAGACACGATGCAAAAGCTAGTAGGAAGGGCAGAAGGTGAGTCAAGGAACAAGGCCTTCTTGGCATCAGTCATCTCTGGGAACTCACAGCTACATGGCTGTGAGGAGGAAGTGTGGGTATGGATCACTGAAAGAAAGCAGAACATCATCAAGGAGAGAAACAGTGAACAGACAAGGGGTAGTGGGTATCCTTCCCTGCTCTATGACCCTCTCCCACACTACACCATGCCAAGAAGAGCACAGGCACTCCCACCAGTTCAGGCCTGGGGCCCTCCCCCCTGCTCTGGCATGGCCTGTCTGCTCCTCCCTTACCATATTTACGCTTGAGGAAGAGAGAGGAGCCACAGCACTGCAGCTCGCCCTTGGCCATGATAGCTATGCGGTCCCCCAGCAGGTCAGCCTCGTCCATGAAGTGGGTGGTCAGCAGGATGGTCCGGTTGCTCCTCTGCTGCTGCAGGAGGTCCCATGTGGCCCTGCGGGAAGCTGGGTCCATCCCTGACGTTGGCTCATCCAGCATCACCACCTGCACATAGGAGACAGACACTGCTTGACATGGGGCTGGGAGATGCTCAGCAGCAAGGACCCAGAGCGAGCCTTGAGCTCCCACCACGTACGGAATGATCCTCTTTGGCAGAGCAGCTGCCCAAGCAGCCACAAGAAAAAAGGCCTTGGCACTCTTCTTGCAGAAAAAGGTTCAAATCGTACTTGCCTTGGAATCCCCGATGAGGGCAATGCCAATGGAGAGCTTGCGCTTCATGCCACCAGAGAGAGCCTTAGTCAGGCAGCGGCGTTTGTCCTCCAGGTTCAGGATCCTCAGGATGTGGTTGATCTCCTCGGGGCACTTGGAAGATGGGTAGCCCTTCAGCTGGCAGCCAAGAGGAAGGAAGGGTCAATTTTACCTGCAAGGGTAACGATGTCCCAGGCAAAGACACTACTTGCCCCCTCAGCAACCCCTCAGGTGCTCGAAAATCCCCCATACTCTCCACACCTTTCCGCATTTAGTCAGGAAGGCAAAGAAGAACATGGAAACCAACTGCTGCCCAACAGAGGGACCCCCTTGCCCTGCACACAAGGAGGATCTGCTGCACAGAGCCCTTACGAGAGTGATGATGCTCAAGATCCCTCCACTCTTCTGTCCAGCTGAACAAGGAACTCATTAAGGATGATACATGCAGGGGAGAGAAAGGGCTGTTCTGTCTAATCTGCAGCCTTTTCCCAGCCTCCTTCATCTCCAGTCCAACCCCAAGGAACTACATGCAAAGCAACATTGGGTACTTTTTTAACCCCAGTGAAAGGCATGGGTGAGATACAGCAACAAGCCTTGAAATGAAGCCTGAGGCTGCGCTCAAGCTCCGGGCTCACCCCTGAATAGAAGTAGAGATGCTCTTCCACTGTCATGTTGTCGAAGAGCACGTCGTGCTGGGGGCACAAGCCCAGGCTCCGTCGGATCAGAACCATGTCCTGAGAGATCTCGTAGCCGTTGATGTACGCTTGCCCACTTGTTGGGGAGTACAGGCCTGAGAGGGACAACACGCAACAGCCTTAGGGCGCACAGTGACTCATCCCAGGGCTAATCCTTCCTCTTTGCAGGGTTCTTTGACATACTTAAAGAGGGCATCTTGCTCCAGGGCTCCAGACTGACAGGTCTGATCTCCCTCACAGATGACACTGCCCAGTTGATCTCACTCTCACACAGGGTTAATCATGGATCCCCAGCTCTCTCCCTTCCCTGTCTCCAAGCAGCAACAAGCTCCTCAGTGACAAGACACTCTTGGTTAACAATCCAGTGAACTGCTGGGGTAGAGCTAAAGCACTCCCCAGCTTCAGAGAACAGGTACAGCTTCACTTGCTTTAATGGGGAGATATTAACTCCCTTTTGTCAAGGGAGCCATCTGTCCTGTCACATTCTAAGGGCCTGATGCTACGAGGTGATCCCCTTGCTGCCAAGTGCCAGCCCCAAGACAGGCCGTAGCTCCTACCTGTGAGCATAGACAGCGTAGTGGTCTTCCCAGCACCGTTGTGACCCAACAGGACTGTGATCTGCCCTTCGTACATGTTCACGGTTAAGTCCTTGACTGCCTCTTTTGTCTTATTTCCCACTTTGAAGACCTGTCAAGATCAGGTTAACAATTTGATATCCCCTTCAAGGGGATATCCCCTTCTGCTCTCAGATCTGCCTCTTCTCCAGCAGAAGCTCCTTTCCACAGGTCAATCAAATGCTGTCGTGATCATATGGAGCTGGCATTAGACACCAGTATCCAAAAAGTTAAATGCAGATGTCACAGCACAGGCAAGTACCTAGTGCTTCAGTTGAAAATTCAAAGGCAGTTAGATATGGGCAAGAGCCTCACCTCCACTGCAACAGCAAAGCAACACACCCCAGGGGGAAGATGGCAGTTCGATTATGTGGAAGCTGCCAGTAGGCAGGAGTGAAAAAAAACAACATTCAGGATGCAGTGGGTGCCCACATTGCTCTGGGCAAGGAAAAAAGACCAGCTGGCCTGGTGGCAACAGCATTAAACCGTCCTGCCTCACCTGATGAGTCTACATCAGCCTGACACACCAAAATGAGGCCTTTTCCAGAAGCCAGAGACACTCCTCTCCAGTTCCTTGCATGCCACAGGATCCCTCTGTGGATCAACATGGGTTTATTTCTTCTCTTTCCTTGTGTTTCCAGCCTCCTGGGTAGCCCAGGATCAAAACGGCAGGAATAACAGCACATACCTTTGTTTAAAGGCCCAAATCTTGTATTTACCACGTGCGGGACAGGTTGTCCACACTCTGCAGGGTGCTGGACCCCAGGAGATGTGTGTCTATCAGCTCCTTGCACCAGCTGCCCACCAGGACAGGGGGAATCCAGGAGCAGGGTGACACTACTACCTATGAAGTGAGGCAGCACCATGGGCCCACAGTGGGCACAGATAATTTAGCAAGAGGGATGATTAAAAAGAAAAGTCAGAACTGGGACCTTGGCATGCGTAACTACAGCAGTACTGTAGTAAGGGAGGACTGGTATCAACTGGATCACAGAGCACTAGTCACATTGCCTGCAAGTCTGCTGTAGGAGGGTGGAGCATGGGGCTGCTTTGCCTGAAATCCCGTGCTCTGGCCCTACAAGGCAGGGGCTTTTGGTTCCAAACATACCAGGAACCCTCCTTTCTCCTCCTACATCCACTGCTTTCCTGAGCTCCTGCAAGCCCAGGATGCTGTGAGATCACTCCACAACTTCCAGTGGGAAAAATAACTAAGCTCTGTTCCTCCTTAGTCACTGAACCTGGTTACTGCTTGCAGAAACAGTGTGGTCAGGGCCCACTTTAATGTTCAGATATGTCGAGAAAGGGGAGCGAAGAGCCCAGGAAAAGTCCCAGCACTAATATTAATGCCGCACCGGAGAGGCTGTACCTTGGAAAGATGCTTTATTTTGATTCCTGACACCAGGTCGGCAGGCTCTTCCTCAATGTACTGGCTCTTCAGGGCCTTCTCGGGGTCCTCCTCTTCCTCCTTCTCTTTTCCCACGACAGTCCGAGGGTGCCCACACCAGTATGAGGGCTGAGAGGGCAGAGAGCAAGAGAGTGAGTGGCTGGAGAGAGCATGAATGGAAAAAGGATGTGCACAGAGCAAGTGAGCAAAGAGAAAGAACCCCAGGTGCAGGCACCCTGACACCCTCTTCCACCCTCCTTGCACACAGACACATCCCAGGGCTCTGCAAGACCATTTCTCTTTGGTTATCATTTATTAACCAGTGTATCTTTATGAGGCAGGTAAGCCAGAGGATGAAACTGTTTCTCCAGGACAGCTGCATTTCTGCTGTGCAGAGTCCTGCCCTGGTTTAGCTGCAATACAGTCAGATGCTAAAGGGAAATCACACAGGGACAGGGAATTAACACGGCAGAAGGAAAAAAAAAAAAATCCAAATCAGATAACAAAGGCTACATTCACATGATTAAACATGATTGTGTCATGTGGCTTAATGAATTATCAGTAATGAGCTGAGTTATGTTAACCACCACAGTTACACTGTCTGAAGACGACACATTTTGCTCAGCCATTGCAACGTGCAAGCTCAGCCCGCAGGTGAAAAATTTGCTTGTCTGAGAACTGTAACCCACATTCTGGCACCAGCACATGATGTCGTGCACCGGAGAGAGCAGGGCACAGACCACCTAGGAGAACTTGCATCTCAGCGCTCAGGAGAATTTCAAAGCCCTTCCCTGCTGGAAGGGGTGTGCACGTGGGGCAGCAGCGCTCACCGTGAAGAAGAAGAACCAGGGCTGTGGCACGCCGTACTCGCCGGGGAAGACGGCCTCCACGTACCAGGCCACCAAGCCATAGAGAGCCGAGTCCAGCAGCAGCATCCCCAGCACTTGGGCCAAGGTAAAGTTGTCATCCACGCTGACCGGCTTCATGAGGTCCCTCCACTGAACACCAGTCCCTGAAATGCACAGAGGACAGGGGTTGTATCTGCCGAGAGCTTTCCACACACGGACACCGCACCACACTGGGCCCGGGCTAACAAGTCTTCCCTGTGTGCCCTGACCTGGGATGGAGACGCTGGACGCTTCCAGTCCAGCAAGGCTGGAACAGAAGCAAAACGAACACACACTGATTCTGTGCAAAGCCAGATCTCTCGGCATGGCACCGCTCCGAGCACCGCATTACCCGAGTTACTACAACCCCTTCTAAATTCCGTGGAAGAAAAACACCTGCTTGGCCCCCCAAAAAACTCAGTGAACTCAACAAAATAATTCATGAAGACCCAAGAGCATTTGGGTTAAATGCCTGAATAACTGCAGGACCATCCCTGCAAATCTAGAAAAAACCCTGTTTTACAGATGTAGGGAAAAGATGCCACAGGAATGGCACTGAAATCTCCAGGCCCCTAGCCCCATCCTTGGCACACGGCGTCAGGCTTCTTCCTTCACCTTCTTTGTAATTGCCTTGAGAAGAAACAAATCTCTTCTCTAACAAGATCTGCCACTGCAGCCTCCTATTCAGTTCTATCACTTTGCAAAACCGTGGCCGCTACTGGAACCAGCAGCAAAGTTTCATTAACATGGAAATTAAAAAAAAAAAAAAAAAAAAAAAAGTTTAAAAAAATGGAAAGGAGAGGATGCAATTAATTCCCATCCATTAGGAGAGAAATGAGTTTGCAATCAAAGTGAATAACTACAGCATCCTGCACAGCCCAGATTCCATTTTGCTTTGGCTGCCAGACACAAGAGTTTGAAGGGGCAAAGCTGATAAGACCTGCAGGAACGTACAACGCGGTCCTCTCATTCTTGCTAAGAAGAATAAAGTGACTTTGACTTCTTTATACCCTTCAAACTGCACGTAAGCCAATTCCAACCCACCACAGAGAAAAGGAGGCCAAGAGGCAGACAGAAAAGGAGCAGACAAAGACACTGAGCTTCCAGCAAACTGTGCGCGGCACCAGTCTGATCTCCCTCCCTCCGCTGAGTGGCTGCAACAGGTATAAGGAACGAGAGGCCCTTGCTCACCTTTTCCTTCAAACATGCCAATGAGCTGGGCCCCCATTGCCATGGCCACGTTGGAGATGAGGCAGGATGCCAGCTTCTGGCTGTGGGACATGAGGTCATAGCGAGGCGAGATGAAGAAGTAGGGGATGTAGGAGAAAAAGTACAGGAACCCACCAGCAGCAGCCGCAACATTTGCTGCAAGGACAGAGAAAAATGGGAAGGGAAACATCTGTAACGGCTGAATCTATATGCTGCTGAACACTAACTATCTGGTTTGGGAAATTACAGTAAATACGTCCCTTTCAAAAGCACTATATATAAAACACAGTCAAAGAGGAGTGCGAGGACCTTGCTGTTTGCATCAAGACAAGTTGTCCCACACAAGACGCTGGGCAACCTCATCTAACTTTGGAGCTGGCCCTGCTTTGAGCTAGATAGACCAGAGCAAGGTCTTTCCAGAGATCCCTTCCAGCCAAAATCATACAAAAACCATTTTACACTATGTTCATGCACGGGCAATGGCAAGAGAAACAACGCTCTTGTGCCCATCAGCACAAGGCTCAGAAGGAACCCTGCATCATGTGGGTTCCTCTCATGGCTTTTGGTAGGAGCTGTAAAGCCCCCAGGGATGGGGAAACAGATTCTAAGTCTCTTCCTCTGTCTGTAAGTTTCCTGTTACCAGTTGGAACAGCCCTAGCATTTCACCAGAGAGAGCCTCTAACTCAAAAGCCTATGTGGTTTATACGGAAGACACTCACCTCTAGAGAAGAAGGTGCTCACCATGAAGTTGAAGGAGATAGAGGAGATGGAGAAGACAGCAAGGAAAGTGAACACCAGCGTGGGGTCGCTGTTGGTGAGCACTGCTCCCTGCTCGCTCACCTACAAAGACAACCCTGTTACACTTGGCAGCTGAAGCAGCTGGCTACAGCTGCAGACACACACAGGCAGCTGAGTGCAGACTTTCCCCAGGGGTTAAGAACAAAACAAGAGGTTGACCGAGAACACCCAGACCCCCCTAGACCAGTCCAAACGGTGGAAACAGACGCTGTCCTCGTAACACAAGACCTAAGAGACAGGGGACATATCTTGCTTTCCCCCACTGACTGCTGCCTCCTGTTTCTCATGGTGCTGGTACAGAGAAGCAGAAAAGCCTGCATCTCTCCGAAGATTCACAGGCTCTCAGGAGGTTCCTGTTAGGACCGTGAATGTCTAAACCTTCCCTGCCCCTGCCCGCTCTAACCCTCCAGCTTCCTCCTGCTGCTGGCTGACACAGGGAGTGTGAAAGGCCAGTAAAGCACTCGCCCCCCTTGTCAGAAGCGGGGTAGGGGTTCGACCCTCTACAGCCAACAGTGGTAGGAGGCCCAAGCTGAATGAATAATTCAAGCTTCTGGGTGTTCTCCAAGTGCATTCATCCTGCACAGAGCTTAAGCTCCACCTGCCCAGTTAGGCAAAGATTTGACTCAAAGGCAGGCTCTCTGTATTAGGCACATGGAAGCAGGAAGAATCCTGAACTACCAGGATATTCCTCCTCTTCCCCAGCCAAGTTTTGAGATCCCCATGTCCAGCCAACACAACAATACTGACCTGTGCAACGTGGGCCTGAGGAAAGACACTCACCTTCACACAG
This sequence comes from Nothocercus julius, assembly GCA_013398735.1. Lineage (NCBI taxonomy): Eukaryota > Metazoa > Chordata > Aves > Tinamiformes > Tinamidae > Nothocercus > Nothocercus julius. The sequence continues at coordinate 877,718 of VZSV01000225.1, read as the reverse complement.
AAGAGCACTGTGACAAAAAACACAGACACCAGGAGGAAGAGGAAGAACATGAGGAACCAGGCGCTCCAGTGCAGCCAGTTGCTGAGGCCCATCATGTGCATGTACTCCTGGGGGAAGACCAAGCTGTTACCCAGAGCTGCACCCACATTTCCCAAAGAAGGGGGCCCAGAGCAGCTCACATGGCAGTGAGCAGGTTCAGGCACCAGTTGTGAAAGGGGGGCAGCAGCTGCAACCCTTCAGTGCCGGTGAGAAAGAAGGAAGCTCCAGGCACCAGGGGCCCTACGGAGCCTTCGCACGGCGGGCAGGGCAATTGAGCTCCCCAGAGGAAACTGAGCCCTGCACCCTCAGGCCTGATGTTGTGACCACCAGCTTAGCTGAGCTCCTCGCCACCCACATACCACAATTTAGAAATGCAGGTTTCCAAATGTAAAAGACAGAACTCCTGCTTCCCACACACCGAGTTCCTGAATCCACATGGTCTGTCCTCTCAAGAAGTCATCTGTCAAAATATCCTCCCATCCAAAAGAAATGCCAGTCTTCCCATCTAACAGCACTACTAAGCAAAAGGCTATACAGCAAGGAAGGACAGAGCTGGGTTTCAGCAACAGGATTGACGACATTCTTCCCTAGAGTTTGCTAATCTCCTGTCACCCCATCTCCCCATATCCTGCTTGTCCACTCCAATCTAATGGGGATTTTGTTCCTAACCGGTTCATCTGAAGGAAAGGTTCATGTTACCTTCAGCTTCTTCTCCTTCTCATGCACGACAGCGCGGACAATATTGAGTGAGGTGTAGGTGAAGCTGAGCATGAGCAGCAGGGGCAGCTGGTTCTGGATAGCCAGAAGGAAGAGGTCATTGACGTACGATGGGTAGGGGAAGCGCTGCACCACCACGGTGATGTTCTCCAGCAGGCTGGCATTGGTGTGATACTGTATGATGGCTCTGTCCACGGCATGTTGCACTGCCAGGAAGCCTTCCCGGATATATCCTGCATGGCAAGAAGCAGCACAAGGAATAGAAATGGGTGCATGTTCAGTAGAGACAAAGTCATGCGGAGAAAAGACCAGCGCAGACCTTCTAAGGAAGAGGAGGAGGCTCTAAGGGAAGAGTTGCTTAGGAAGAACAGAAAAGAAGAAAAGAGCTCTTAGAAAAGGAAACCAGATGTCACCATCAAAACACTCCCAGTCATTTCAGACCTAGAGGGTCTTGGAAAGCATGAAAATCAGAGCCATTTAAATCTCTCATAATCACCAGTCATAAACAGCTGACAGCAAACGTGGATTTAAATGGCAATCCTCGTTCTGCACGGTTTTTATTTTTGTAAGAAAAGTGATTCTCAGTCACCATTAACCACAAGCAATGTCACTGAAATGAACTTTTCTATGAAATTCAGCCTCTTTTTTTGGTTTGGAAAGCAGGAGAGTACGCAAAGCTGAAGTAAGGGTTTTGTGGGGAAGAATATATACCATTTTTCACATATTTGGCTTAAAACATTGTGCCTTAGAAAAGAGTATATTTTAAACTCATTCTTATCCAACTGCTTTCAAGAGGGGCACCCTTTCCTGACAAACAGATGCTTTCCCTTATTTTGTAAGGCTGTTGGAAAGATGATTGCCATCCTTCACCTGCAGCTTGCTCTGAAGTTACTCCAGCTAAAGCACTGGGAAAGGAGGCTGCAGCGCCCACACACCACTCATGGGGTGACACTGCAAGTCACCAAGGACACAGGGACAACTTGCTTATCTGTCAGCAGGAGACTGGCAGAGATGACGTTAACCCTTGGCCTCACAAATCCCCCGTGTTTTTAAGCCCGTACCCTGCCCTTGTGAGCAGCTTTGCAACCTGACAGCAGTTGGTAGAGGGAAACACTGAAGAAAACCTCATTTCTGCAGCTGGCTGGGGTAAGACAAGCCAGGTATTGGCCAGTATTTCCTAAAAAATTGCATTTTATGGGATATTTATTTGTATTCAGTCTCAGAAAATAACGTACAATGTGTCACTATACAGAAAATTAAAGATTTTGACTGGCAAATGACATATGGTAGAATACAAGTCAACCCTCACCTGGTGTTCCACCATCTGCAAACTTGGCTTCCCTGGGGCCAGGCAACTGGAAGAGAGGGAAGAGGTAGCTGGTGTGCCAGTCCCGGTCCAGGTTGGGGTTCAAGCCCGTCTGCTCACTCCGTGGCGCATTCCTCGGGCTGTACTTGAAGCGCAGCTCATAGTCAACCTGCAAGGAGCACAGAGAGAACGTGTGCGTCATTGATTAGTGAGAAAGAGGGGCAATTCCTGGCATGACAGTGGCTGCTCATCAAGGTTAAACCAGTCATTTTTGCACTGCAGCATGCTGGGATCCAGGCCCAGCTCTTCGGCATCGACGCAGTTGTACATCCAGCAGCTCTGCTCACCTGGAGGGGCAAGGGGGCCTTGCTCTGATTGAAGGAGTGCTTGAACACAACAGCAGCCAGCACGTTGCCAGAGCGGTTGTCCAACTTCACGTACTCCTCAAATTCCCTCTCCGAGGAAAAGCCTTGAGCTGCAGAGGAAGGAAAGGCAGAGAGTGAGCAGCCTGCAGGAGCTGCACTCCACAGAACACATCTTTCACAGCACAGGAGGAAACCCAGGCAGCCATCACTGCAAATGTCAGGTGGTTTCGGGACTTTCCACGCAGGAGGGATGAACTCCAACCAGAACTGGAAACAGTCATTGGTGATCACAGGGGATTTATATGGGATGTAGCTGTACCCAACATGGGGGACACAGATTTTTTTCCTACTCCTTAGAGCAGAAGGTCAGATATCTTTTAAGTAAACAAAACCCCTAGTATTCTCTGCCCCTTGGAACAAGAAGCAGAAGCATTAAAAAGAGTATCAAATACTGTTACACGGAAGCAGCAGCCATTTTAGTCGGCTACTGTAAGGCCAATATGTTTCAACTTTGAGATAGGAATTGCAACAAAAAAGGTAACAAAGATCAAAAACAAGGTGGGCAGATCTCAGAAGTAAAACCGCTGCCTCAAAAGTCTGATGCATTCTATGAATAGAGCCTCAAGATTTAATTTAATAAACATTAGCCTGAGAATTTCCAGTTCCTCTAACCATCACTGGCATGGAAGATGGACTGACTAGATAAATTCATCAAATACACAGAGGAGAAGAGGATGTCCATTTTTTGTTTTACAAAATGCTGTAGAGGTACTGGATGTTACTCACAGGAACAGGGACAGAGCTGACTGTTGAGCAGAAGTCCGTGTTTGAAGGGAACTCCTGATTTTAGCTGTCAGGTGAGCCCGTAAACCCAAAGCTGCTGCCACCAACATTGTCACCCAGTGCTCGAGTTAGATGCCGGTCTCTGCCCCTAGTAATGTTTAATCTAGGGAGAGTTTCATGTCCTTTAGAGGCTTCATCCAAGGAGCTTAGGACATCCTACCACAGGCCCCGATTCAGGAATGCACTTACGTGACCAAAGCTGTAGGTGCAGTGTTAAACTTAGAGCTATAAGAAATGCATGTGTGACTTCGGATATGCACCGGTGTGAGCCCAGCCCCTGCCAACCTTTAATGCTGATGGGTAGAGCTTTCTCCACCGCCTCCGCAATGCTCCTCACGGCGCTGCTGTCAGAGGGGACATACGCCAGCTCCCAGGGGTTGCTCGCATGCCGGTGGTAGAAGAAGGCTGGCAGGTCATCCACTGACTGCGGTGGGTAGATGGTGGCATTGGGGTGACTGATGGAATGCACGCGATGACGAAGCGCGATAAGGATGGCAGCAAACAGCAGCGGCAGGCAGATTTCTATGACTGTTACCAAAATTTGCCGTTTCTGCAGCAAGATAGGAAGAAAAAAAAAAGACATAAATAGGGTTAGACTTCCTCAAAGTAAAAGAAACACAATAGAGTTCGTGGCCCATGCGTTCCATGCAGCAGAAGTACTGGAGGGCTTTGCACTTTGCAGCGCTCAGGGTTGCAGAGACTCATGAGCTGGTGTCTTCCGTGGGAGGCTGCAAATGAATGAAGCCCACGAACTAACCATGAGACCTGGCTGTCAAATTTGGCAGGTTCCTGCATCTTTCAGGACTTTCCCGCCAAGGGGGTTTCTGTCTCCTTCCCTAAACACGGTCAGTTTTCAACTGTGTTGCTTTTAGATGCTTCCCTGTTATGCTGCCACAGAATAAATGAGCTCAGCTGGTTATTTGCCTTTTTGCTGGGCTATGAAACTCTGTCAGAGAGCAGGCCCTGCTTGACGCTGCCTCAGTCACTCCTGCAAGCACCAGCCGTGGATCTCAGTGCTCCTGCAAAGAGAAAAAGGGCTGTCTGGGGAGCAGACAGTATCAGGAGAGCAAAGAAAAACCTTTATCAATGCAGAGCAACCTTAACCAGTACTTGAAGCTAAAAGCATGGTAGCTAGAGAAAAGGAAAATGGAGCAAAGGGGAATTGAATCAAATGCAGCAAACGTCCATGTAAAAATATAGCAGTTCACTGCAGAGTTAACTGGCCCTGAAACAAGGGCATCTCTGCAGCTTGGCTTCCGTTCTGGGAAGGGACACGGTGCCTCAGGAGGGCAGGAGCAGAGGTGCGAGGCCAAATGAGGTACCTGCCCCATCTCCTCTCACGAGCGGGGTTGCCTTTACCAGCTACGTGCCACCTTAGCGCGGCTCGAGCGCAGTAAACCAAACCTTGTGTCCCACAGCTTAAGCAAATGAGGTTTATCTGGCAGTTGGGATGGGCTACAAACACAGCCTGGGCCACGCCGAACAGCTCGGCTCCCCAGTGGGGTCTGCAGCGCAGGTGCCCAGAGCAGAAGCGCTAACCTTTTCTGAGGGTTTCTCTGAAATAAAAGAGGTTTTACAAGATCACGGTGCTGTACAGCCCTCCCCGGGGGCTAGAAAGAAGAACAGCAAAGGCAGGAGGGGCGTCGAGACCTTCACTCTTTAACTTGCTGCCTCAGCAACCGTTGTTTTATGTGGACAGTCCAGCTCTACCAGAAAACTCTACCAGAAGAGCCTGGGCATGAGCCCCCATCTGGGTGTCTTCGACTGTCCCCTGCCTGCTGCCATCCATGAAGGAAAAGCAGCAAGTCAGGCATGCTGAGAGCACATGGGTTTCTGCAGGAGCAGGAACTGAGCCCAGAACATGAGCTGCCTCATTTCTCCCCATCTCCTGGGAAGGAGGAGACAGTTGGCACTGCAGCAAGCGGCTGGATTTGCCCTGCTCAGGTTTGCTGAGGTGCTGGCGGCCACGCGGGCACCTCGCCATGCAGCTGCTCCCTCCGTGGCCCTGGCACTCGTCACCTGCTACCAAAGCAGGCAGCCCGGCTGCACGCTCCCCTTGCAGGCACAAAGAGGCACCTGTGGCAACCCGCCCTCCTTAGCGCATCCAACCGGAGCCACCAGGCAGCGATGCTGCCCAGGGCAGCAAGCCCTGCGGCGCCTCAGGAATCGATGACCATTTAACCCTGCGTCGGGCCAGGACGGCAGCCCTGGGTGCAAACGTGCTGTCGGCTCCGGCACCACGGTGGGCAGCCCCGCTCTGAGCTGGCAGGGAGCAGATGCCATCGTAAGAGGGAACGTTGAGGATGTCTGATAGCTCCAACACGCAGCTCCTGCAGAGCAGCTGCCTCCTGCTCACCTACTATCTTATCAACCTCCTAAGAGCCCCTTGGACTTCCTCCAGAGTCGTTGCCTGAACTCAGAAGCTAACAGGCAGCCACAAGCTCAGGCTTTTGCTCAGGCAGAAGTCATTTAAGCTCCTTTATTTCAGCAGTGACAGGGACCTTCATCTATAGTCATTGTTACCAAGTGGCCTTTTCTGTCAGCTCAACTCACACGCACTTGAGCTCATTTTTAATCAGGCCTGCTAATAACTGGGGAGCTTTACTACTTTACCAAAAGGACATGGTACAACCCCCCCACTCTTCCATTTGCCTGTTCTGAATGAGCGCTGTGCTGAGCTGCAGGGCTGTAACTGAACTTGTAAATCCAGATATCTGTGCGAGATATCTGGTCCCCCTCTCCCCTGCCCTCTGCGAGGGGCTGGCTCCAGGTGGCTGCAAATCTGCAGGATTGGCTAAAGGAAATTTTCTGGCTACTGAGACGAGCTGCAGCCTATTCTGCAGCAGGCAAGGTGCTGCAGGGCACCAGGCCAAGAAAGGCAGCACTGTGATGCAAAAGCGAATGCTCATTTTGGCTGGCGAGTTAGCCCTAAGGTCCCTAAATACTTCATACCTAGCTAGTTTCCAAGCACAGAGCGGGACCGAGAGCAGATGCTAGGACACAGGTGGTTTAAAGGCAGCCCACAGGCCTGTAAAAGTTGCTTCTGAAGACTGCGATAAGCAATAGAAAGAAACAGCCCTATTTTGAAAGAGGAGAACCAATAAACTGGGCAATTGAGGGGACAGGGGCACAAGGTAGTTGAGCACAGACCCTGCACATCTCTACCTGACACAAAAGATCCCCCCTGACACAGAGTCATCCTGGGCCTATGAAGGAGGTTCTCCAGGGGTCACTTTTGAGGGATGACATAGGCAGCTCCCCTTCTGCCAGCACAGGGGCCAACTCACCTGCAGAATATAATTCTTCCAGAGAAGCAGCCCAAACTGCCTGAGCACGACCATTCTTCCATCAGCAGGGGACCGCCACCACTCCGCAGGACTCTAGGAAGCAGAACCAAAAGCAGTGAACAACAGAGACTAACAAATTCCACCCCTAAACTCCCTGGAAAATCCTACTCCAGGTCCCAGGGCAGTATCAGCCAGGAAGGTTCCTCCACACCTGCCTGCGCCTCAGCGTCCACTCTGACGCTCAGCAGCCCTTGCTCCTAGGGCGGACTCAAACGTGGAAGGCCTGCACGCTCCTCACTGCTCCCAACAAGGAGACTCATCCTCGGCGGCGGGCAGGCCCGCTCCACAGCCAGCAGCGCTGCTGCAGCCAGCTCAGCACCACTGACAGACCACAGCAAGGGCCATCTCAGCAGCCCGAGACCCTCGTTCGCCAGCCCACCACCAACGCAGCAGAAACATTCGAGAGCTTCTGATGCTAAAAGAGCTCCTACCCCAAAGCAGAGAGCTGCTATCACAGACAGAATGTGTCCATAACAAACCCGAGTGGCCAATCCTGCTTACTGCGTGGTGTTGCAACTGAAACAACAAAAGCAGCTCTCTTTGGTAGCCACTAAGAGCCAGTGGCCTCTTGGCTTCCAGCATCATCAGCTCCCAGACATCCAGGTGACCTGAATGACACCACAAAGCTCCTGAAAAGGAGAGGCTGCTGTTTGGAAATCCAACCCATAAACACCAAAGATGTGGTAATTACTAAAGCACTGACACACACCCAACGCGGCGAGCGGAATATGCAGGTCATGACACCAGATAGCTGGCCCAAGCCGCATAGTAACACCCCAAGCGTCCTGGTGCTCATTAAATATTAGCAGCCCTGTGAGACAACTACTGCTGCCCGAGCGGAAGTGAAAAAGCCAACAGCCACTTCAACCACTCTCCTAACTTGCAGTGTTCAGCCCTAGCATTTCAAGTAGCTCCTCAAGATTTCTGGGCAAAAAAGAAAGCTCTTGTGCAGCCTGCAACCCACCCCTGGCAGTTTCACTCTTTCTCCTTTTCACTCAGCAACAGGGGAGTGGAAAGCTTTTGCTAAATAGTGGGAAGTCAGGGTTAGAGACGCACAAAAGAAAGGTCCCGGGAAGGCCACGAAATTCCTTGTAGTCCCTTATTTTGGGACTGGTGAAGATTTAAAAATGTCCCTCAACACAGAGGAACATCAGAGCTCCAGAACTGCTGCTCTGCAGCGTTAGCAGTGCCTCCGCAAACAATCTTCTGGTTTTAGTGGTGAGGTCCCCTATTTCAGTGGTGTTTCCAGGGTGAGAGCAGGAGAAGAGCATGGGGAATCAGAACTAGAGCAGAGCACAGAGATCAGTGCTGCGGGGTGAGGCACCTTAGTCATCCTGCTCTTTCTGAAAGGATCTCTCAGCCCTCTTTCCACTTCCAGTCGAGCTCTCTCTACAGATTATCTTCCTGTCTATTTAAAGGGAAGTTTCCTCACGAAGCACTACTCTCACACCAAGAAATGAGCTGCCACGACATTCACTGGCGGAATTGCCTAGTAAGGCAATGCAAACAAGCGGCCGGCCTCAGCACAAGCACGAGCAACAGCCATGGAGCAGCTCGGAGTTCCTCTTGCAGCCGAGCAGACCCCTGTGTAAAACCCCTGGCTCAGTTTGCTCTGTGAGCTGAGAGCATCCAAGGTCCCTCCCAGACCCAGGGAAGAGCGTGACCCGCCAGCACTGCTGCTGGAGACACTGGAGAGCAGTTTCTGCAGGTCTGGGGGCCAGCTCTCGTGTGGCTGCCACTGCTTGCAGAGGTACCAAAAATACAGCTCTGATCAGCTGGCTACGGCGACAGGTGACACTGGGAGTGTCACCAACACACAGGCGAGCAGAGCACAGTCCCTGCTGGTGATTATGCAGCCTCACATGCTACCAGACAGAAGCAGCAGGTCCCCTCCGCCTCCACGTCCCGTGCAGCATCACGGCTCCTCTCCTGTCACTGGGAAACACCGCAGGGGGAATCTCGCGGGCGGCAGGATCCAGGAGCAGCAGGAAGCTGCTTTCTCCTCCTGTCCTCACAGCTCCACAGCCAGGTAGCCAAGAGCAGGAGCATCCAGAGGCCTGGAGGCTGGGAAATGACATGGTGCAGTCTCCAGGTGTGTTTTGTGTCAGTGCTCCTGCGGGCAAGGTCTCCTCACACCCTGGCTGCTCCTAGGAGCTCCATGGCAAACGGCCTCCTTCACCTGCCTCCACTCGCACGGAGCAGCAAGGCTCCCCCCGGCAGGTCACGCGCAGAGAACTGCACGTTAGCCAAGAAAACTTCCTGTGGGCGAGCACAGCCTGAGATGGCCACGAGCAGGGACAGCCGCAAAGCAACTGCAGACACCCAGCCCCTTCCCTGCACGGCACAGCCGGAAGCGTCGCACGGCCACGTCCCAGCGGGGGACCCGAGGTATCCCAGCCCTCACCACCCGCAGGCAATCGCCTCCCCAGAGCTGGGACAACACAATGTATCACCTCCAGCCTCAGGGAATTCAAGGTATCGAAATGAAACAGTCAAGGGAAAGAGAGAAGCAGCTTGGGGTTGAGTTTTACACCGAGATCAGCACGGGGTGGAAGTGCATCCTGAGCGGGGTTGCTGCTCTGCAGCAGGAGCAACCAGAGGCCGATGTAGACGTGCAGATAAAGCCCAAGCACCTGTCCATCGTCCCTGCTCTACATCAGCAGCTCTTTGTGCCCCACACGGAGCACAGCAGACACATGGCAGTGCCAGCCTCACGTGGGGAAGGGTCCCTGCGGCTCGGCGCTCTTCTTCCCAACCCCCAAATCAAAACTTGCATGTTCGCAGAGCAAGAAACACAAGCGTTTTGCTGTGCAGTACATAGACACCAGGTTTGTGCAACGCTAATACCTCTGCATGAGAGTCCTGCTCCACACAGAGCCTCAGAGGAAGCAAGTGGAGGAGAAGCAGGGTCTGACAGATGTTCACAAGGAGCAGAACACCCCTCCTCATCACTTGGAGAGAAGTGCGAGCTCAACACATTCTTGGCAGGCACTTAGCAGCAAAGAAAGCACCAGTCAGGACAATCTGCAAGTTCTGGACTTCAAGCCAGATCAAAGCCAATTGATCAGACCTTTCAAATTGGCCTTCACAGCCAGTAACCTCAACTCCAGTCATCTCTAGTTCACAGACGCGGTTTGGGCTGCATTAGAGAGAAGCCAGAACTAAGCCCAGAAGAATCAGCCTGGAGACAAGTGTCTGGAAATGGCAAATTGGGGCAGAGTGGCCCAAAGGAGTCCCAGCAGAGAAGCGCTTCTGCAGCCACTTATTTACTAAGTCAAAAATTGAGGATTAAGATTTCAAACTACCCTGGGGAAGGCAGGAAGAAAACTTTTGCTGTCAGGTTCAGGCTGGGAAAGATTAAATTTTTTGCTCATTTGTCTCAAGGCAGGAAAAGGCAATGAATCAGGCTGTAGAAGCAAATTTTCTGCTCCCCTACCAGCAACTGCTTCCCTGCTGCTTCCGCGTCTCTCCTGCCGCTCCTCCTGTCGCCGGACACGGTCTGGCCGCCAGGGCTGCTGCTGCCGCTGTGATCACGGCTGTCGTGTCCCTGAGAAAATGTCAAGCAGCTCTTGGGTAACACGAACACTGTGCAAACCCAGAAAACTTCCTTATTGCCAAATTTATTGAGCTCTTCAGCGTGCCAAGAAAATCACCTCACTGGAATAGGACAGAAGGCGGCAGCTTGGGGAATGTAGGGCTACTCCTACCAGACTTGAGAGGCAAAGGGCTTTTTCAGGCTCTGGCCATGCACAGAAATATTCCTTTCACCCCAGAAGAGGCAGAAGGTAAAACTTCAGGAAAGCACTTTGTGGTCAGCCTCGCATTCTGGGGCTTCGCTGCCCTATGCCTGTAGGCCCGGGGGCTCCATCCACGGACCTCTGTCCACTCCTCGGAGGAATGTTCCACGTTTGCCCACGTTGAGGCAGGTTGCTGGGAGCAGGGGCTGCTCGCTCCGATGCACAGGGATCACCTTCCTGGGGAAAGGAGGGCTACATGGAGCTAGCTCAAGGTGATCTTCACACACAACTGGCCGAATACACCACTGCTCACCTTGCAAGAGGACATCGGGCGACTCACCAGCAGGTCAGGTTAACCCCCAGAAACCCTTCTACCTCACCTCGGTACTGAGCTCTGTGAAATAAGACTGATTTTCCCACAAAGCAGCACAGTTCGGGACAGAGGAAGAGGGAAGAACACCAGCTTGTGGGAGAAGAGCTCTGCAATAAAACAAGCCCCAAGTTCCTCCATCACATGGGAAATACCCTGCACTGCACCATGGAGGGAGGAAGGCCTCCTGAAGGGTACAGATTTACACGGGTCAGCTCCACCAAGGCCAGGAAAATGAAAGTCCTCCTCATCCTCACTTGTAAGAGGCTGCAGGAGCAGAGGAGCCAGCAGTTCAGCTGGTGACTGAGACCTAAGGAAACCAGTAACGTCCTCCCAGCCTCACCAGCCCCTGCAGAGCCCGGGCCGCAGCAGCAGCGCAAGGAGGAGTTGAATCTCTCCGAGGTGCTGGACGCAGCTCTGCGTGGTGCTGCATGCCCGGCAGGGCCGGGCTGAGCTAGCGCTTTCCCCCGGCGCGGTTTAGATGAGCGCTGCCCAAGGATCCATAGAGATCCAGACCTCCACACCCCATGTGCTGCCCCACTTCACGCACCACCTTGTCCCTGAAAGCCAGTGTCCCCAGCTGCCATCGCGGCGTGAAAGGCTGAACAAGCTGCAAAAAGGCCGTGCGCTGTGGGAGCTGGCGATCATCTCAGCACCCTTCCTGCGGCTCTGCTCTCCCGATGTCCTGTTTCCATAGAAACACGGCCTGGAAACGGCAGGCGTTGCTTTTTTTCACCGCTACTACTCTTCTCCCTGCCGACTCGAAGATCCGCATCGCTGGAAGACAGGCTGCCACGCTCGGGCGGCACATGCAGCCAGCCCTTTTCCTAGCGCTCCAATTCTGGGAACCTGCCGCACGGTCCCTCCGGAGGAGCAGTGTTCCCAGGACAGCAGCTGAGGCCACGCTGGAGCATGCAGGGCCTCCGTGTTTCCCCGTTCCTTGCAGTGCTGGGTGGTGAAAGTTAAAAGCATGGCCAAGGGAAGCTTTCCTGGAAGCACTTACAGAAGCAGCCGGAACCTTCAGATGCCTCCACGCACAGGAAGTCCCGTCTGGCAAACGGAGCCGGCAGCAACCAGGATCAGCAGGGCTTGGCCACGGGGTCACCTGTGGCTCCTGCTGCCATTTTCTCCTTTTCCTTCCTATTGTCGCGGCAGACGTACTGGACCGAAAAGGCCGGAAAAGAAACAATCCTGCTGCAGTATAAGGGGTGGGGAAATAGGGCAATAAAACTCTCTGGGAGGCTGCAGGAAGGCAGCAGAGCCACTGCAGAGCAGGGCCACAATCACTCGCCCTCCTCTTTCACCCTCTGAGTCAATAACCCGGCAGAACTGACCTCTTGGCGGAGGGCGAGATGGGCGAAAGCAGCTACGAAACTGCTGTCGCTGCCTGTGTCTCAGGGCCCGGGCACATTGAGCAGGGCTGTGTCAAGTGCCTGGGCAAGTCGCAGCTCAGCTCCCTTCCCTAACAAGCAAAATGAACCGGGCGCTCTCTACTGTGGCTCAGAGTGGGGAAAGACGGGCTCTGAGGCAGCAGTTGTGTGTCCGACCCCTCCAAGCCTTTCCGCGCTGTCAAGAAGTTGTTTGTGTCGCTGGTTCCTGCTTGGGGAGAAGCTGCAGGCGGGTGGCAACCACCCGCTCTCTGCCGGCACCAGCCTTTGCGCGACCCAGGTAGGCATTCACCTGGCAGAGGATGGGCCAGGCTGTTGCTCCACCTTCAGTGCTCACGCTAAGGCACCCTGAGCGGGTCAGCTCCAGATGCCGGACCCAGCTTCCCCCATTTCCGGGCTGAGGCCAGCATGAGGCCCACGTACGTCCACCACGGAGCTGCAGCCTTTCTGAGGCAACACAAAGCGGACCAGGAGAAGCGGGAATGCCCGCAAGGGAGCCAAGGACACATCCCGCTCCTCCAGCAACACTCCAGGGCGCAGGAAACCTGAGCTTTTCTGCCCCGAGCCCAGCTCGGCATTTCAAGACCTCTTTGGATTCGAGAGGGGAGCACTACTCACATGGAACTGCTCCTTATCTACCTGCTACCCACAGGGGCAGAAAGGCAGCCTAGCACTTCCCAGTGCCTCAGCCAAAAACACAAGTGCTTTTCAGCCTTAATCTCTGCTGCAAATGCAACGAGAGGTTTCCCTACCACCCGGGGACCTCCACTCTAATCCCCAGCAGCCCTCACAGATGTCAGTGCTTCAGTGACATGTGGTCCTTTGAATGGAGCCCGGTTCCAGCCTGCTTGGTTTTCAGCCAAGACCATCCCCGTGTCTGTCATGAAGAAATGACGTGAGCCCCCTTTGCCTGCAGCAAGGCTGTGGAAGCACAGAAGTGACCCTAGGTTGGATTTTGGGAGCCCACACAATGGCTACACAGTCCCGATTCCAAGGGGTGCCGCTATCTGCTGCCCTTTGAAAGGGGATGGCGCTTTTCCCCCTGCTCATGACCTGCCTGCAGACGCGGGGAGGGAGAGGAGGAACAGAGAAGGTGCAAACAATGGCGTGTGCCGAGGGACAGCACCCAGAGAGGAAGCTCCAGGACAGCCCCTAGAGCACCAAGCAACAAAATAGCCCGTGTCCCGCCTGCCCCATCCCCTCTCCTGCCTCCAGCCACGCGGTGCCACACGCTGCCAGGCAGGGACGCTCCCCCCGGCCACCCCAGCCAAGCAGGGAGCTACCCTTTCCCCGCAGCCCCGAGCAGTGATTCCAACCCACTCGGGCCTGGAGATGCTCCCCAAGGGCTGCTCCCCTCGCGCCAGCGGCGGGGAGGCGGCGATGCTGCCCTCCGCCCGCCCGAGCCGCCCCGGCCGGCACCGGGAAGCTCTGCGGAGCGGCACGCTTTGCTCCTCGTCCTCCTCCCTCCCCTCCGCAGCGTCACTGGGTCGG
>VZSV01000225.1:838824-858490 GCA_013398735.1 Nothocercus julius | reverse complement strand
TCGCCCGCGGCCCCGGAGGTCCGTGTGGCGCCGCGGGGGCCCCGCCTTCACCGCGCTCCTCAGCTCTTCCTCCTCTTGCCTTTGGGTTCAAAACCCAAACGAAGTGTGGGCCACCCAGCACCCGGGAGCTCCCATACTGGAGGTGTCGTCAGTGTGCGCAGTGTCAGTGCAGGATTCACCCTGTTTCAGGGCTGGAAGGCAGAGCTAAATCATGTAGGCCCCTTACTGCCCTCCAGCTCAGGTCTAAGCTGCCAAGGGAAAGATTTGGATCGTTCTGAAAGCACTATTCCAATATTTTATTTTCCCTTGGCCTGATACTTGGCCCGAGTTTCTTTTTGCTCACTTATCTTCAGGCCCAGCCTTCATTGCACAACGTGTGTCTTAAAAAGCTGCAGTGTTAGAAAAAGAGGAGGTATCTCAAACAGCGGAGGGTGTGTTTTGTGAAACCACCTTCTGTATGGCGAACAGTGAACAACTTGTGCGTAGCGGCGAGTCCAAGAGGGAGAAGAGAGGCTACCCCGAGGCCCCGTCCTGGGGTGCGAATCTCCTTGAGGAGGGAGGTCGCGTGTAACTTTAGTGTCCCTGCGGAGTAGAAGCAGTTTTGGCCCGTCTCTTATAGACACCCAAGAAACTGCAGTGAGCTGCAGTGGATTCTAAGCAAACAAATCTGAGATACTTTTGAGGTCCTGCTAACGATTTGCGCTTTACGAACTGTCTCCAAAGTACCCCTGCTGTGTCTATGCCTCGATGGCACTGTGGTTTGAGCAGAACCACGCTTGAAGCATGTGAGGGGTGCTGCGCCTCTGAAGCGAGGTAAGCCGTCTTGTGCTCTGTGGGAAGGTGCTCCTACACTGGGTGCTTTCACAAAGACTGAGAGAAAGAAGCACAGGATAAGTAAAAGCCAGTTGCACAAGCTGTGCTTAGTTGTGCTGTGTTTTTTTTTTTTTTTTTCTCTTAAGCAACTAAAACTGCAGTACCTCATCTCTGTGCTCCTGTAACCACATTTATTCTGTCCTTTCGCAGCACAGTCAGCATCTGGAGCCTGTCCTCAAAAGCAAAGCTACTCCCTCAAACTTGTGAGTTTTCATGGGTGTGTGTGAGGAAAAGTGTGGCGTGTGCCGTGCCCAGGACCCGACCTGGCTGCCTGTGGGGCTGTCAGTGTTGGAGGAATGCGAAGAAAATGGTGATGCAGAAGCCCCCTCGAGCTTGACTCAGTGTGTTCTCATGGAGTGTGAGCTCACCTCACTGCCTTCATTACTGCCGCACATTTTCCTAGAAAAATAAGGGAAAGAAAGTTGAGATGATTCTACAGCTTGGATCTTGTTACACATTGATATTTGCTAATAGAGATGCCAAGAAAATATATATATGAGGATTACAAAAAAGAAGCACTTTGATCCCGGGTGGTTACCTCTTAGACCCGCTTTGCTCTCTGTAGTTTCCAGAACCAAATCTAGTGGAATAAGGTAGAAATTTTGTTTCACACATGTAGTATAAAGAGTGTTGAGATGACTGACCAGCTTTCTCCATAGATGACAAGCATGCGTATGTCCTGCTGAAGTCTGAGGGACCGGGATGTGTTAGAATTAGATGACTCTGCCGAGCTGATGAACCAGCACTGAGAGCCTCTCTGTATTGCCAGAGCACATCCGTAAATCATGTGGTGATGAAAGTTCTGAGCCAGCTTCCTAGCTGCTCGCCAGCCACTTGGCTTCTCCAGAAATCCCCTTCTCCAGTAATATCCATTCAGCTGTTGGAATTCATCTGACTTGCATCCAGTAATTCACAAATCGGAGCGAAACACTGTTTTCTGCTGCTTAGTGGGTGTCTGGGAAAACCGATGAGGACTAACGGTTCTGTGGGGACTCCTGTGTGTCTTGCACGCATTTGAAAAACTGCTCTTCTGTTTTATCAGAGAAGAGTCGTTTAAGAGGGTGGAGAAAGAAAAAAACGTGTCAATGAGAAGCGACAGCTAGATGCTGCAGAAGTAGAGCCAGTAGGTGGGGAACTGCAGCTAGCTCTGTGCATAATGCACCCAACGCCCGTTCTGTGCCTGGGAAGCGATGTGCCGCTGGCTCGGCAGTCTGCTGGCTGCTGGGGCACCTGCGCTACCCCGCTCCGTGGGGTATTGTGTGCCAAACGGCAACGTTTTGAGCCCTGTGCTTGGGGGTTCACACTGCCAGTGCTGAGCAAAGCACAGCTCTTTGTGGCTCACTGGACAAAACCTGTAATAAAAATATATTTTTTTCTCTGCAACACGGTCATTTATGTTGTCGGGAGGCCGTTGCTCTTCAGCGACCCAGCCAGTTGAGAGTGGGGCTTATATCAGACCAGACAGGGTGTAAAATTGCAGCCTTCTCCCGCATAGAAGATGCTGTCCAAAGTTAGCTTGTAGTGTCCCATAGCAGTAACAGATATAAAAAGTTGTATTCTAAGAATTCAGACCATTCCACAGATGCTCAGGAAGTGTCCTGAATACAATCCTTCTTGCCTACCTTCCACCTCTGACAGTTAAAAGCGGTGCAGCTCCTGGTTGGAACTAGCTGGTGTAGGAATAGCATCATCCATGCTCTAGATAAGAAGGACAGGTTGCCCCTGTCTCCTTGTCAGCTTCAGCATTAGAACTTTCTCCAGTTTGTTGGGTCGTCTGTGCTGTCTAGGAGATTTTAACCCCCAGAGAACTCCTCAGTAGTAGAGCTCGAGAGGCTCATCTTGTAATGACTGCTTCCTAGCCCCCTGCTGATGCTGCAAGTTTGTGGTTGTTAGATGCAGCATTAGCCTGTGAGCCTGAAGTCCTGAGCTCTGTTTCCAGCTCTGTTACCTTCTGCTTGATGTGGGGTTTTCTTGCTTTCTTCTTTAAAATGCGCGGTGAAGTGCTTGTAGAAAGCCAGCCCAAGTTCCCCTTTCTAGCAAGGAAGTGTGTAGCTTAAAATAACATCCTTCATCTCTGTGCTGCCTCTAGGATGTGAAAGATGGCAAGATCTACAATGAACAGAACTTCTTCCAACGGGCTGCAAAGAAGGCCACAGGTTGGTGCTCCTGGGAGTGAGGAGGACTGTGCTGCGTGTTAGGAAAATTGGCAGCCCTGGCACATGAGCTGTGAGACTTTCTCAGAAGTCCAGGCTTGAGTAAACTACTTCAACGCCTGGTCTGCGCCAGAGCGTTAAGCAGCCCAGTCAGGTGCCTGCTTTCCCAAGAGGTACTTTTGGACAGCGTGATGTTGGCACTGAAGCACTTCTTGAAGCTCTCTTGCCCTGCCCTTGCTCTCAATCTTAATCTCCTTGGTAGCTGTTGAATGCTGCGGTCTGGCCTGCCCTGGTTCCCTCGTCTCAGCTGCTGCCTGGCCTCTAATTCATTGATCCAAAAGTCAGAGTGTGGGCAAGCTGACCGTGTACATGGGCGAGCGCTGGGGCAGGGTGATGGAGCAGTTCCTGTCAGACCCATAAGACAGACTTCTAGGAAGACCTTAATGGAGTCCTTCCCACCCCTTTGTATGTAATTTGCTTTCCTCCCTCCCTCCCTCCCTCCCGTTCTTGTTTTATCTGGCCCCTTAGCATCCACATACCCATGCTGGCATTCCCGGCATCTTTTCTGTTACTTCCTCGCACTCCATAGTGCTCCGAGCATTAGGCCAGTATTTACGGCCAAGGAATGACATGAGAGGGGCTCCTGGCTGTGCACTGCCGCGGTCAGAGGCTGCCTTTGGAGGAAGGCAGTGTGGCTCTGAGCCTGCCCCTCTGTTCGGGAGCTGCATAGCAGTGTCTGCACTGCCCTGTCTTGTGCTTCTAGTGGAGAAGTGGAAGAAGCTGCATTCTGTGCCGTTGCTGGGTATCCCCGACTGCCTTGGCTTTGGACTCCACGGGGATAACTATCGGTGAGGCACTTTGTGAAATGCACTGCTGAGTTCTGTCCTCCAAGGCTTGCGTCCTTCCTTTCCCGTCTTTTGTGGCTTTCCAGCTCCTTTCTCACGGTACCTCACTGTTCCCTGGTCTTGTAGCCTTGCGCTCTGCTCATATCTCGTTTCCTAATAAGTGCTTTGACTCTGTCATTCATTCCCTTTCTCCCCTCATATCTCCTGTTGCTGGTGATGTCCTGGCTTTTGCTGCTTCTCCTCATGCCATGGGACATCTCTGACCTTTGAACTTAATATATACTTATATATACTTATATGTACAACATGGGGTCAGCATGCCTCTTTCCCAGGGAGGTTGTGTTGCCGAAAATGATGAATTTTGTGCCCAGGTGAACTCGAGGTTAAGAGGGATCCAGCCCAGGCAGCAAACTGCTTGATGAGTGTCTGTTGCAGGACTGTCATGTTGGGTAGATTCTGCTAAAAGTCTGTGTCTCTTTTAGGTTTCTCGTGTTCCCTGATTTAGGGCGAACCCTTCAGTCCATCTTGGATGATGGTTTAAACCTCCTAAGGGAGAAGACAGCTTTTCAGATTGCAGTCCGGCTGGTACGTAGAGAACCTGTCCTTTCCAGGAGACTTGTTTGGAAAAGACCTGTGTTAATGGCTATACTGATCATCAAGGGGGTTGGCTGAGGTCTTTCAAGTAGTGTCTCTTGAGCCTATTAATATATAACCTCAGCGGAGTTTGGGGTAAAGAGCATGAGAGAAACCCTTAACACTTGAAAACTGGAGGCTGTTGCACATGCTTCTTGTGAGCTCCTCTCAAGCTCTCAGCTGCCAAGAATGGCTCTCATGGGCTTGCCTCCTCTCTTTACTCCTAGTTAGACTGCCTGGAGTACATTCATGAAAATGAGTATGTGCACGGGGACATCACGGCTGAGAACATCTATGTGAACCCCCTTGACCTCACAGAGGTAGGAATAAAGCTCTAAGCAAATGGCAGTGAAGCTGGGCTCGCCAGGGAGGAGCGATGGTGCCTTAGATGCCACCAGGTGTTAGGCATGAGGAGCAATGTCTTCCCCTGAAGGGAAGGTTAGGAGCTAACTCTGGAGAAGGCAGAGTAAAGCTACAGTCCTGGGCTTGGCCGCAGGCTGTAGCACTGTTGGGTGTTCTTGGGTTGGGTGTTGGGTGTTCTTGGTGCTTTCTAGGTCACCCTTGCGGGCTATTGCTTTGCATTCCGCTACTGCCCAGGAGGGAAGCACGTGGCTCTGCGTGAAGGCAGTAGGACCCCTCATGAGGGCACATTGGAGTTTATCAGCCTAGATAGCCACAAGGGAGCAGGTGAGTCTGTTGTCTTTGACATCAACCAATAAAACTCATCTAGAACTCTTCACTGTGGTGATGCTGTGGGGAAGTAGAGCACCCTGCTGGCATTTCTGTTACTGCTGGTTTTCACACTTGGATCTCTCTTCCTTGTCATCAGGACCATCTCGTCGAAGTGACTTGGAATCTCTGGGCTACTGTCTGCTGAAATGGCTCTGTGGCTTCCTGCCTTGGTCTGATGAGCTGACCAAAATAGAAACTGTGATGGAAAAGAAGGAAAGGTAGGAGAAATTGTAAATCGTTGTGGGAAATGCTCTGATCAAAGCAGTGAGAGGGATTTCTGACTGAAGGAAAATTTCTTGGTCATGGTATGATATTGGAATGTGGGTAAATCCATAGAACTGTAAAAGCTGACTCTGGCAGCAGTTGGCCAGATGGTCTGCAGCTTGAAAGGGTGTTGGAACTCCAATTTCTCCTCCCCATTCAGAACTTGAATTCAGCCTTTTTTTTTTTTTTTTTTTTTTTTATGACTGCAAAAGATGAACTGTTCAGGTCCTTGCTTCACTGTTTGTGGTCTGACTATTCCAGGTACAAGCGGGATGTGAGCGGCCTCCTCCGACTTTGCTTCAGGCAGAAAGCGATTCCAGGTATGAGCACGTTCTCTGTGACTGGGGGAACTTGGGAGAAGAGGTCTGACTATATCTGTAACTGGCACCTTCTCTGCTGGGATGCTAGGCAGGGGTGGCTTCCAGTAGTGACAAAGCATGACATAAACTGGTTGGCAGGCCCCCGGGTCAATGAATTCCTTGTTTCCCTTTGCTCTAGAGCAAAACAAGCGTGACTGATGGCTGTTGTCTGTATTCATGAGCCTTGTTGAAAAGGCAGGGATTCTGATGGCTTAAACCTGCTGGGATTTAGGGCTTTGGCCTTCATAATAGTGGTCTTTGGTTTTCAAGGCAGGTGATCTGTCTACTGGGAAGGTCCCTCTGGCAGCTTGTAAAAGTGACTGGGTGGCTGTGCTGCTCTCGGCGGTGCTATTGCGTGTTTTGCAGAGGCCCTGCAGAGCTACCTGCAGCAAGCGCTGGCACTGGAGTACGAGGAGAGGCCTGACTACGAAGCCCTGCGGCAGTTCTTGAGGAGGCCGCTGGAGCAGATGAGAGCTTCAGCTTATGATTCTCTGGATGTCAGGGTCGTACCCTAAGTAAGTGGAGCTTAGAGCGCAGCAGCTCAGGGGGCATGTGGGCAGCGCAGCCCTGCTGCTCTGCTGCCCTTCCTGAGCATGGGGGGCTGCAGGCAGCAGCTATGGGAGCAGAGACTAGGGGGATCTTTTATCCTTAGAAAACACTGCCAAGGGCCTGGATTTCTGCCCTTCCTTTTGAGAAACCAGCTTGTAGCTCTGCTGAGCACAGTTACTGTGTTTCACACACAAAGGGTACCCCCAAACTTGAAAGGCTACTTGAAAGGCTTTGATACATGGAGACAAATTACTTTTAGTCTAGAGTGCATCAGCTCAAATGAGTGGATAAAGTAGCAGGTCCAGGTGCACTGTGCTCAACTCCTCCCCTAACTTATTCCTCTTTCTGGGCAAGAATTGAGTCAAGTGATTTAATGTTACCCTTCTGGGCCTTTTTTTTTCAGATCAAGAAAGCTTACACAGGAAAAGAGTTCAGTTCCAAGCTTTCTGCACTGTGACACCTTTCCAGGAGCCACATCTAACTTTTATCTACCTGTTTTAGAAGCGAGAATGGTTTTTATAGGTAACATTATCTGACTTTAATGTGACTTAACACTGAATCTTGAGCCACTGTTATACCATGTTCCAGCTACTGGGAAAGCACTTCTGCATGGCAAGCTGGTGCAAGCTGCTGGAGAACTGGAATGTAGCCACTGGGAAAAGGCTAAGCTTGGCCCAGAAAAACCAAAATCAGGGTCTTTTTGTAATAATAGAGGCAGTGTCCCATTTTATAATAAACTTTGTGGACAAACACTTAAGGCCTGGCTCCCTTGGTTAGTCAGCATCATCAGGGCCTTGCTGTAGTGAAGGGGAAAGGTTTTTAAGGGAAAGACCTTGCCCAGAGCTCTATACTTTGCTTCAGTATTAACTGTGATTTGCTCAGCCCAACTCAGACTCCCCCCCCCCACACACACCTCAAACACTTGTTCCGTGTTCAGGAAAAATGAATGAACATGATCTACAGTAACCTTATAGCCGTTAAAATAAAGACAGGAAAACATGTATTTGTTAAAAAAAAAGTTTTATAAAAAAGTCACTACACTGTATCTGAACTGTTGCTGTCTGCCACAGTGCTTTCTAACCAAAAGATGAGTCGTAGAGTCCAGTTCCAGTGTTAAATTCAGTGATATCTCCTGGAAGTCTTGTACCTTGATAGACTCACGACCTGTCCTTCAGGAGGCAGCTCTTCTTTTAACAGTTGTAGAATGAAGCAGCTTTAGCCCAGCTCTGCTAGGCTGAGGTCAGGGTAGACGGTTTCTTCGCTGTTGTTACCAAGCAGGACCAGGTGTGGGCTGTAGCTCTGCTGTCCGTGCAGCTTGGTATGGAGTAGTGAGGCTTGAATTAGAGCTTTCAACAAGTATTACCTGCCCTTAGTGCAGAGCTGCCTCCACTTCTAGTGTTCAAGGGGTGGTTGTGCTTTCCTTGAGGACACACCTTTGAGAAGAGCAAGGAACACTGTGCGAGACAGGCAGTGAAGTCAAGGCCCTGGCTGGAGGTGGCAGTTCAACCTCTTGTCCAGCATCTAACAGTTCACAGAGCTCATGTTACTGCTTGCTCAGGCAGTGAAGCTTTAAGGCACAGGAGGGCAGTTTTTCAGGTGAGGGGAACACATGGCAACTAGGCCTGAGGAAAATGGGACTAAAACCATGCGAGAGGTAGGTTAAGGAAAAAATAAGAGGGGGGGGGTGGGGGGTGGGGGGAAAAACACACCACACACACATATACAACAGCAGACCTGCAGAGAGCCTTCATATACCTCTTGATTCTATCCATTAAAAAAAACCCTTAGATCAGTGCAGCAAGTGGTATACACATGGAAAGCACCAGCTGAGTAAGATAGCACCTGTCAGGAAGAATAAGTAACATAGCCTCAAAAAGGTCTTTCAAGTGGAAGACTTCAAGCAGAGTTACATCCAGTAACCTGGGAACTAAAGCTGCATCTTTAAAAACCAGGGCCAGGCCTCACAGCAAAGTGACAGACATGACAGGTACTTTGCTATCAAGGATTAACTGGTGAGGCATGATAAGGAACTGCAAATTTCATACACAGAGAAGGGTCTTAATTTGCATAGGATCAAATCATAGGGAATACATTAAAAAAGGGCAGCTATGAAGAAAGGAAACGGCCCAGAAGTGAGCTACTGAAGCACAGGATAGGTTTGCAGACCATGATAGGCATAGACAAAGCTGACAGGAAGGGTAACATGGTGGAGGTATTGACAATTACTCACTACCACCCTGCATGACTACACAGAAACACTGTTTCCAGGATCTCTAGCAGTGAAATCAGAGACCCAAGTTCACCCTTTCTTCACTGTGTTCTGCAATGTTTTTTCGCTTTACTTGTCTTCTGTCCCACTTGCCCTCGGTGGGCCTAGTGCTCACTGGCTGTAAACGTGATTTCAAGTATTGAGGCTGGCACGGCCCCTTGTTCATGGCACTGCCAAGGGACAGCGCTGAGGTAGTTCTGAGAGGTACTCCAAAGCTGCCTTCTACAGAAGATGCAGGACTGGTGCTGTTGACAGAGGAGTAGCCTGAGCTCCCTTCTAGGTTAGGATTTCTTGGGGTGAGATATGCTGGAACACAACTGTCATGGGGCAGCTGAGCCTCGCTCAGTGGCACCGTGTGCTCACACCAGCCCATGGCTACATTATCTTCGTCACTGGAGTCTTGGCAGCAGTGGTCAGCTGGATTCACATAGACCACAGTCACATCCAAGATGCCACTGGGAGCTGTCACTGCAGGATGGTGAAAGCAAAGGTTAGGGGCACAAATCAAAGACCTTATGGCTACTTAAGGGGAGGGGGCCCAGCTATCTTCCTCCTCCTTTAAAATGGGGACATTCCCTCTTTGAGGGGATACTGTCATCCAACAACAGTTTTCACAGCAAAAAGCCAATCACAGTGCAGGAACAGGTAACAATATTGACTACACTGGTCACAGGCAAAAATCCCTGGAGCAGAACCATCCAGTGCAGCATCAATTAATACCCTTAATTCAGAGTTTGGTCTTCTGTCAGAGCAGTACCTGAACACAGCCTCACTCTGAATCTCTAAGCACCTATAAAATCCTTCATCATGTTCTGAAACAGTATGACAAGGGATATATACCTCAAAGAATTTAAGACCACTGTAGAAGCAAAGACTTTTTCCAAAGTGGTTTTCCTTTGCAAGTTACCCAAGGAAACAATTTTAAGGAAGGAGATAGCTATGTTATTTCAATTCTCTCATTTGCTTTCCGTAAGGAGAAAGAAACCCTCACCATCTCCATCTTTCTCGCCTTCACTTTCCTGATCCCCTTCATAACCAGAACAGGAGTCTAAGCTCCAGTCTAGGAAGTTGTCTAGGAGACTTTCTTCCTGGGTGGATAGCTCAGCTGTGGGTGTAGTCACAAAGCTGCCTCTGTCATCCTGAATGCTCTCTTCCCTCCTCCTGTAGGATGAGAAAACCCAAAATCCAGAAGTCACATACTGAAAGATAAGTCTCCTTTTCCAGCTCTTTTAGAAGGTATACCAGTTAAGAATCAGAAGATGAAGATTAGAAGAATGGATCACATTTTAGAACAGAAGTTCTGGACACCAGAGGAAAGCTTCATACTAATCTTCCTAGACATTAGCAGTGATGAATTTATACTAGCCTTTTAGTTCTCTTTCCAGAGGGAGAACTAAGGAAAGTCTGAATTTCCACCATATTTGCATGCATGGGGCTGGGCTCCGGGTCCTCCTGCTTCACACCCAACAATGAACACAGCTGGCTGTAACTCATCATCTTTAAAAGAAAATAAATAAATAAAAAACAGTCAGTAAAGCAGATCATGCAATTCCCCTTTTCCGAAGGGTGCTGTTTCTCTTCTCCCTCCGCCCCTAGAAAAATACATCATAGCAAGTTCTTGCCATGTGCACTCACCTATACTCAAGTCCCAGCAGATAAGTTTAAAAACCATTGCTTGATTTCTATGTTCTCCTCAAAAATCTACAGTTAACTGTTACTTCCTTCCCATTACTTTGTTTTGTACATCCTGCCACACAGCTAGTTTTGCTCCAAATGTCAAGCATCACCCAGTGAAGAGCAAGAACTCACCTTTTCTTTACCTATTTCTTCATAACGCTCATCTTCAAATCGTTGTTTCACCGCAGTTAGAGACACCTGCCTATAATCCTTGGGGACATCATCGTGGAAACTGGAAAGAATAAATCCCCAATCTGAGAACGGATTACATGAAACCAACACCTGCCAGCTTGGAGGAGTTGGCTTCCAGACATTCACATGCTCTCCCAAAAGGATTCCAGAGGTTTTACCATTTTTGGTGGAGGCTTAGCACACATGGCAGCAGGTCTTCAAGAGAGAAACCAGTACATTCACACAGCTGGCTTGTCCAGGGATGTGCTGGAGAAGAGAGTACATACCATCATTTTGTGGAGCTTGGTAGTTGTGTAATCACACACAGAATTTTTAAGATGTGATAAAAATCACAATCATCTACAATCTTATACCTGTAAACAGCTTATTCAAATTTAGAATCAGCTCCAAGAATACCGTGGTCTGCTAAAGTGAAGTTGTGGCTAGCTATACTGTCTATGCCGTAGAATTAGTGGCAGAAACTTTTGTTCCTATTTAAACACCCTGTGTTGTACAACACTAACACTCTGGTTCTTCATAACTATAATGAGGGAAAATCAGGTGAACTCCTCTCTGCACTCTCAAGGCTTATATCCAGACCGCTCACCTTCCTTCCCTCCAAGGACTGAGGCATCTTGCCCAAGAAAGCAGGGAAAACGGCTCCCGAGGCGCAGGAAGCAGTTCCTTACCCTGCCTGTGTAGCACCCTGGCCAGCAGCAGCGCCGCCGCAGCCAGGCGAGCAGGGGAGTACACACAGAGGCTGGTGTTCAGCAGTGACAGTTCGCAAATGAAGCTGCACAGGTGAAGAGTTCTTCTCTCCAGCGAGACTACGTGTGACAATACTTCTTCATAGTCCACAACAGTAGGTATCTAACACAAAAGAGAACAGAAGTTGGCAAAAAGATCAAGCACCAAGTATTAACAACACAGCTGTTCCCAGCAGACCCTCTTTTCATTACCTTAGTTTTTTATTTATTTATTTTTGTAATATGACCTTTCAACTTAAGCTTTAATCTGTACACAAAGACAGACAGTTTTGCACCAGCAGACTTTTAAGTCTCCACATCCTATTGAGAACAGTTCCATCAAAAATATCATTTCAAATATTATAGAGCAGGATGTGATCCACATTTCACTGCTAACAACAAC
This sequence comes from Nothocercus julius, assembly GCA_013398735.1. Classification (NCBI taxonomy): domain Eukaryota; kingdom Metazoa; phylum Chordata; class Aves; order Tinamiformes; family Tinamidae; genus Nothocercus; species Nothocercus julius. Next base: position 846,816 of record VZSV01000225.1, on the reverse strand, counting down.
AGCACAACTTCAGTAGTGACCAAAGGGGCCCATCCTCTTTCCAAACTCACCCTTATCTTTCCTTCTAGCGCAGAAATGATCTCGCCCATCATTCTGACAAGGTCTTCATATTTATATGTGTTGTCCGTTAGCCACACAGCTTCCCGTATCGTTAAGATCTCTTTGCTGACAAAACTGCAATATTAAATATTAACAATTGACCCCACAGGAACCTGAATGCGCACATGTGTGCACTGATTTCTTGTAGGGGCAAATAAATGCAGTCAGGACAATCAAAGAGTTAAACAGCTTCATAAAATACTTGCTAAAGGCATGGATCTGGTACAAACCAGGAAAAAAAAGGAATAGCAGCTCTTTATTTTACCCCTAAGCTGAAACCAGATATTAGCACATTTCTCTCTAACCAACCTCTACTAGGTTAAGATGCAAGATATTAAAGGGGCTAATACAGGAAAATAATATTCCCCCACACCATGCTTGTTTATTCCTGTAAAGTGCAGTCATTTGAGCACCAGAGACCAAAATGGGTAACAAGACTGCTGCAGTTGTTTCTTATAGGATTATTCATGCCAATACTGTGTGAAAGTCTTCAGTTGCTGATGGAAGGCAACTAGATTAGCTGATTTAGACCTACTCCCTGCAATAGTCCTTTTTTTTTTTTTCCTCCCCTCGTCATTTTCAAATACATATTAAAGAATTTTTTTTTTTTTTTTTTTTGCCTGCTATTTCCAGAGACCAGGAAAGTTTGTATGTGACCCCCATTCAAGCAGCAGTCAATGTAAAGGGAAGCCAGAGGGTCTTTCCAATACTACTATTCACATGTGGTCAGGAAGCTAAAGTGCACAAGTGAATTTGAAGGATCATAATAACCGTCCGCGAGCATCAGTCACAATCCCTACCGTGTGCAAATAACCATGCAGGCAATTCCCAGAAGCTGGAGTCGAGCCCGGGGTACAGGTCTCAGCTTCAAGTAACGGTCCACACATCCCACTGTCATGTGAAGGCAGAGGCTGGAGAAGTCTTTCATGGTGGCCACTTCTACCAACCAGTCAATCAGGATGTACCTGGACAGGCGAAAGAGAATCTGCCAGGTTAGAAGGCGTTCAGATCTGGGCTGAACCTTCTCCCCATACCAGGCTCTTCTGCACTGAAGGGTTCCAAACCAAGAAATTGCACCAAAAGATTTCAGAAAAACTTCACATTGCATAGAGATGAGGGTTTGCAGCCAGAGGCTTGTTGTTCTCTTAGGGCCCAATGGACCTGTTAAGTAGCTTGTGAAATTAAATTAAAAGGAACTGCGTCGAGGCCTGTGAATCAGGAGGCTAAAGCCCACTAATCTAGAAAACGGGAGACTAGCTATAGCTGGATTTGAGTTTTTACCTCATTGTTTCGTTCATTCCTTTCTGCACAGTGAAGATACTTTGCTTGCTGACAGGCACGGAGGCTTGAAAGATCTGGGACACCAGTTCATTGGAAGATTTCGCTTCTAATCCTAGTTGGTTTCCATTCCCACAGGCTTTAGCTAAAGCTATCTGTAGCAAACAGAACACAGAAGAAAATGTGTTTACCATACATGAGCTAAAGCATCTGGCCCTGCAATTTTCCTGCTGAAAATGGAAGCAGCTATCAAGAAAAGCAACTTGAAAGTAAGAAATGCTTATTTCTTATGTCTGACAAAAACTGAACAAGGTGCTCATTTTTGGGGGTAGGCCTTTAATTCTAACAGAAAATGGATCCTTGCTCAGATTGTAGAACATAAATGCAGCATTTTGAGAAGAGGGGAAATTGCAGAGAGCACATGCACACAGACACACACACACAATTTGGTAATTTTGACCCTGTATCTAACAGGAGGAGTCTGTACTCACAAAAGCACATAAGAGACCAAAGTCAGACAGCTTTCCTGGAAAGTCAGTCTTACCTGTGCTTCCCAGCAGCCCTTTACTGCATAGTCCCTTAGCTTCCTGAGGCTTTGGAGGTATCTGCCAGGATCTGACATCTAAGGAGAGAAATAAGTGGATTTTAAAAATCTTTACAAAGGAAATGGAAGGTTTGCAAATACTCCTGTTCATAGGAAAAACATTGCTGGTGGTTACACTTTTTGCAGCAACCAGTCTGTTTCTCATCGTGAGGCCAACATTATTTTTGAGAAACTTGCTTCACGTCTTGCCCAAGGTCTCACAGGAGATGAGACAGGCCACTTGGGATACCAATATATTCATAAAACGACCATGTAGGCAAGTCTTCCTGCTTCCACTCCCAAGTGGGCAACCTGATTCCTAGCCAGTGGTGACTATGCTTTCACCACGCTTGGCATAAAGGAACTTCTGCTTACTCCTTAGCTACAACTGCTCACAGACTCACTTATTTTAAACACAAAGGCAAATATCAACTCATTTCTGAGAGTTCTTAGTGCTCTCCTTGTTTGAGGCAGGTAACCTAAAAGAAAGAGCAATGTCTTTCTGCAGTTGTTTATTGCACATAGAGGTCCAGACGTTACAGTAGAAAATGTTGTTTTGAGACCATCAGACATTTACTTACAGCAGCCTTTTTGTTGCTTTCCCAAAGGAGGTAGGAGCTGTTTAAACAACCCTGCTTTGAAGATTCTTCAAACATTTCAAGGGATTCTTTTCTTTTTTCTTCATCCTAAGGGGAGGCAGAAAAAAAAGCATGATGGTATTTATACTGTCCAGCCGACTGGATGCCGGACCTCAGAATTTCAGCAGCTGCAGAACAGCTCCACACCAAAAGCTACAGTACAGTATCTAGGAGTTGCAAGTCCCTTCCAGACTATACAGGGTGCTACCAGGTTCATGAATTAGTTGGCAATTTTCCTCAGCTAGTTGCAAGCTTTTTGGGCTGCTCACCACTGAAGGCCATTTATTTTGAGGGACATTAAGACTGTAAGCCTTCCTTTGAGGTCTGACCACAGTACCAGCCCACAGTAGGTCACAATTCATTGCAGTTCTTGTAAAATTGAAGAAATTGAGTTGTTAACATTTCTTTGAAAAAGTATGTCTCGCATACTCTTCAGCACAGAAATTCCTAAGCCACTTGAGCAATACAAGAACATTTGTTTGACCTTTAATCAAACAGAATTAATATTACCAGAAAAAAGTCATTTTCAGAATTGCCAAAGACAACAAATCAGAAATACTGCTCACCTCAAAGAGACTTAAGACCTTAGCCAAGCAGTGGAGGATAGATCCCTTTTGAATCTGAAAAAAAAAAAACAAAAAAAACAAAAAAACAAAACACATTAAAATAAAGCTTCATTAAGGAGAAACAAGGAACATTTTTAAAAAACAAACAATTCCTGAGTATACTTGTTTGCCTTTCATTGTTTCTTCTCCTTACTTTCCTCAGTATTTTGTCATCTTTGAGATAAAACAGAATCTCTCAGTACAGGTGTCTGGTACTCACAACATACCCAGGGTAGCTTGGCTGCAAATCCATTAAAACAATTGATCCATGGTGATTTAAGCATCCAGGGCACAAGAGCTCCATGGGCAGACAGTAATATTTTTTCCAGAAGAATTTGGTGAAGCTGCTACACTATTTTGAAGTCAAGAGCAGAAGAAACCTTACCTTATCCAACTGACATTCTGCTTTGAGACTTTCATAGACCACAGCTTTGCAACAGCTTCCATTCAGGGACCAGGGAGGGCGGATGAAGAGCCAGATGAAGGGGGCCGCACGCACGTTCAGGCGCTCCGTCAGGCTGAAGAAACGCGATGCCTTTAACCCGTTCACTTCTGCACGACCCTCGTCGGAGATGGACACTGAGAAATTGGTCAAGCCAAACAGTCAGAGTCATCGCAAACAATTGGATGCCATCGGGAAAAGGCTGCACAGGGAATTCCTTTCAGAGCTTTAGACTCAAGGAGATGGCAACATAAGGAAGGTTTTGCTACAGTCAGTCTACAGCAACACAGAGCCTGAGAGTGAGGGGCAAATATCAAAACCCAGTGCAGTGTTAATCCCTAGGAGCACACCAACAAAATGGCCTGCAAGTCACCTGCCTTGCCAAAACCCTCAGCAAGAGGAGTCCTCCCATCAGCATTAATCCCTTTGGTCGCTTTTAATAGACTAGGCAGCTGCTCAAGTTTGATCAGAAGTTTTTCAAGCATAACTTGAAAACGCGAGTGCATAAGCTATGCATTAACTAGCTGTGTATTTTTAATACACAGTTTTGCAACATGACAACATTTAATGGCATTAACAAGAAGTTAGGGTCGATGCCAAAATTTGACCAAAAGATAAAACCAAAGAGGAAGGCTCATCACACATTGAAAAAGGCTGAAATACTGAAAATTGACTGCACTTTTTTCTCTAGAAGCTGGGAACAAAAACATCAGTGCTCAAGGCACAGGAGAAACAACTTTGCAGGCAGCCAATACACAAAGCCAACTTTTTGCCTCAACAATTGATTTGCAGCTAGAAATAAGCCTTGAATTCATCCACCCTTCCACCTGCGGCACCACCTTCCCCGAGAGCCCGAGCCCTTCCATACTTACGGCCTTCGTTGTACAAATATGCTATCCCCAGCTTCACAGCAGCTTCAAAGTTACCCTTTTCAGCAGCCCTAAATTGGGATACAGGGAGGACACGTCAGGTTTAAGTGAATAAGCACTTTTCGACCCTCATCCTTATACAAATTACGACAGTATAAGCTAGGCTGTGATTTTGATGCAGCATAACAAACGCCCTCAATCCAAACCCACCAGCACGTGTGCTTCTGCCATGGAAGTTGCAGCAAGAAAAGTCAGGGCACAATTTATACCCAGCTCTTGGATTTGCCCCATTCCAGAACAATTTGGCAACTCTACAGGAACCATTTTCCAATCCCATGCAATGTCCCCAATGCCAGAAAGTGGTCGTTTTTGTATTTGCACGTGAGACAATTTTTGGATAGTCTTTAGAAAGATTAAACATGCATTAGAGCAGAGATAACAATAAGAAGCAAGGCAAGTGGCATAACATTAAAAGTGACCCCTACCCTTCAAAACAAACATGCACTCGCCTTCCCTTTTAACCGGATTTATCATTATCTACAGAAACTTCTGTCTTAATATTGACATTTACGTATTTTTCATTAGATAAAAATGTTTCTTCACAAGAAGTGGCTAAATAAACCAAGACTTAGAAATATAGTTATATTCCAGATCCTCATAGATTTTCATATGGTAACAGGCTCCAAGAGCATCAATAATAGGTTTTAGTTAATATGCTACATTCCGCTATGAGATGCTACTGCATTTCAAGAGAAATTACACTTTGGCAGATACAACAGGCTGTGTTCCAGTTAAAAAGACAACAGTTCCCCTGTACATGAGACATGAACTCAACAAGCCTTCATGACAGCAAGCAAAGACTTCTCCAAGAAAGAAAAGACAGTCAGATAACCCACACAGAGTAGAAAGTGATTCACATTGGATACCTAGCTTGACACATTCTCCTCTACTACCACGGACATAGTGTGATTCTTAAAGTCTTACCTTTCAAACATCTTCAGATTGTCGGGAGAAGGCCATATTTCTTGGAAGCTTGCACATGCCCAAACACTAGCATGATTATCCACAAGGTATCTAAGATGTGAGTGTACCTGTGTGCAAAGCAATTACTTAAATAAGAGATCAACAGAAAAACAGTTCTTCAGCAGTATAATTTTATACAAGGAGTGTGCCAGTTGTAAGTAAATCACTATTGTTTTTCTGCCCAGCCTTGACAAAGGCAAGAGCTGCCAAATTGAATTATTCTTCTCATGTCAGTGGCCAGGCAAAAGAACTTGCGCAGAAAACCTCCAGAGAACACTCCAGTACAGCTGCTTATCTTCCTAAACTCAAGTGATGAGATACAAAAACTGATTTGAGGAGCCAGCTTTTCCCATATCCCGTCCTGGCACCTATGGCCAGCCCTAAACCGCTGCGTGTTACAGAGGAGAAGGTGTTGGAGGACTCACGGCTCTGACTGAGAGGATGTCCTCAGCAGGAAGGCCTTTCAGAACATGGAACAGAACATCTTCAGGCAGACTCAGCAACGTCAGGACTCGGGGCCGTTTTCTTACCCTGCGCTTTGAAGGAAAAGAAAAGCACCTGGAACATCGACAGTGAATTACTGGAAAAGAGAAGAAAAAAAAAAAAAAAAAACTCACTTAGTCATGAAACAGCATGAGAAAAAAAAAAGATGCCATAGGTTATACATAGACATAAGCACACAGATGGGTGGTGTTACTGTACTTATTCTACTACAGCATAGGACACCACTTACTCAAAAAGTTCAAAAATAAACACATTTAGCACGAAGTGAATGATTTAGTAGTTTTAGCTATGAGAAAGTGAATGATTATTTTATTTTAATGAAGCCAAGAGGCTCAGAAGGGACGACTTGAGCAATCCAGCTCGTGTCCTCTCCATCAAGTAGAATCCCTCCATAACCTAACTCTATCCTTTTCATGATTTGACTTAGACTGACACTTCATTCACTCCCTCTTCATCCAGATTTTCCCTTCTCAACTGATGGTAGTCTTCAAAATGTGACCAAAGAGATCAGGAACCCAAGACTTGCACAAGTCTTAAGAAACTCAAGGGCTCAAGAGAAAAGCTCATCTTCCTAAGAGGTCACTTGTCTGCCACAGACTCCTGTGGAAGATGCCAAAGGAGGACATTTTTTGATATTTTAGCACCTGTTGGCATTCGGAAACAAAAGCATTATCTACACCTGCCGTTCCTGTTAGGGCAGCGTTAAGGCACCCTCAGTGCATTAGACTGCCTAGCATGAGACCAAACTGAGGCAAGCAGGCGAGCTGTTCTCACTGAGGACACACGCCGTGATAGAAAGCCTGGTTCTTTTCCACCTTATTGGTTGGGCAGGAGGACCCCCGCCTCAGCCTCACTCTTATTTCATGCTCTGCCAAGCAGCCCAAGATATCAACATTGCTACATTTGTAAGAGATGGGCATTGAAAGGAGCAGCAAGCCCCTCAAGGAGAGCTCTGCAGGGCAGCCCACGCAAGCCAGGGAGGCAGGTCCATGGCCAAGACAGAAGAGGGCAGACACGAGGGCTCAGGAAACCCTTCTGAAGCGCAAGTTTCAGTCCCACAAGCCAGGGAACCCTTGAAGGGCCTTTGCTAAGGAAGGCTTCTGGCTTGTATTTTTTCAAATTGGGCTTCAAAGTCCTATACAAAAAAAGCCTGTATTTGGGAAGCGTAATTGCTGGCTTTCCAAAACACTCCTCAATGAAGTCAAATAAAGTCAGGAGGAACTTAATATGGGGAAAGCCACGTGACCTAGCGCAACTCTCCAATCCTTCTCCTAGAACTTGGATGAAAGACTGGAGAAACAAGAAGTTGCATTTGTCTTTGGGGAGAACAGAGCACATTACCAGCTGCAAATGCAATAAGCAGCAAGATGCACCGACTGGCTGGGTCTCCGAGCGTGCCAGACCCACAGAGCTGGGAAGCACCGGATTTATGGGCTGCATAGCCAATGCAGAGAGTACAGGTGATTTGTTCAAAGCAGAGTGGCTGCATCTGCCTCAATTCCTTTCTGTGGCTTTTTTGGGCAACAAAGTTGAGTTTTACCTGGCTTTTCAGTGGGATTCTTCAGAAGAGGCTGCAGATTCCCATAAGCAAAAACTAGAAAGACTGAGCTCATCTGAGTCTATACAGACACTATTGACTGTCTCAGCCTTCAGCTTTAGTGGGATGAGCCACCAAACCAAGACACCACAGCACCCGTGCACCCGTTACCTGTCTCAATAACACACTTTTGTCACAAAAAGATGCCTTTTGACAGGTGCAGGGAAAACTCCTGCTCTCCTCTGCAGCCCCTTTGCCTTCCTGGAGCCAATTCCAGCTCCGCTGCTGCGGGGAAGGAGAGAAGCCGCGTACGCCGACACCGGCGCGGGCCCCGCGCGGCCCGGCAGCTCGTTGCTACGCAGGAGCCGCTGAGGCCGTGGGGACGCCCCCGGGCCAGGCCCTGCTCACGAGCGG
>VZSV01000225.1:808498-824089 GCA_013398735.1 Nothocercus julius | reverse complement strand
AGCTACTCCTCCCAGTTTGGTATCATCAGCAAACTTGCTGAGGGAGCCCTCCATCCCTTTATCCAGGTCATTGATGAATAAATTGAACAGGACTGGGCCAAGGACTGACCCCTGGGGGACACCGCTAACCACCGGCCTCCAGCTCGACTCCGCACCACTGATCACCACCCTCTGAGCCCTGCCCTCCAGCCAATTCCTAATCCACCTCACTGTCTACTCATCTATCCCACACTCCCGGAGCTTGCCCAGAAGGATGCTGTGAGGAACGGTGTCAACAGCCTTGCTGAAGTCGAGGTAGATGACATCCACCGCTCTCCCCTCATCCATCCAGCAGATCATTCCATCATAGAAGGCGATCAGGTTAGTCAAGCAGGATTTCCCCTTGGTGAATCCATGCTGACTGCTCTTGAGCACCTTCTTGTCCTCCACATGCTTAGACACAACTGCCAGGATGAGCTGTTCCATCACTTTTCCAGGGATGGAAGTGAGGCTTTGTGGCCTGTAGTTTCCCAAGTCATTCTTCTTGCCATGTTTGAAGACCGTCATGACGTTGGCTTTCTTCCAGTCCTCCAGCACCTCCCCCGTTCTCCAGGACCTTCTGAGGTCCCGGAGATGATAATCCCCCCTAGGACTAAGGTGAAGGGAACAGATTGACCTTGCTAGATTTGTTACCATACAAATTTTTACGTAAATCACTTTACCTAAAAATGTCCTGAAATTTAGGTCATAGAAAAAGAAGATACTAGGCAAAGTAGAAAAAGATACTAGGACAAGGTGGTCAGTGCCGTGTGGGTGGGCAGGGAGTCCAGCAGCCCATCAGGGGATGCTATGGAATGACTCAAGCACAAGCAGCTTCTCTTTTCTGAAATCCAGTTCTGAGCTCCTCAAGTCAACCTCATAGCCAGCTCTTCCCCAGGATGTCATTCCTTGTGTATACAAAATCAGTATAGACATCAGAACGAAGTGCAGCTAGTGACAGCAGCAAACCCTCCTTATACAACTTCTGTGGAGAAAGAAGAGTGGCGTGAGTGAGAGGGGATGGCTTCTCATTTGCTGCTGTGCCAGCACCCTGACCAAGATGTGGGTAAGAGTGGCCACTATGCAGAAATGTGGTTGCATGCATCTCAGACACACAGGAAAGAAGCTAGATTAGTGCTTTGGTGAAGAAGGAAAAGGCATGACTGAAGCACGAGGCAACCAGCACCCTTTGGGTGACCAGCTCACGTGTGCATGTTTGTGTCAACCACTACATGGTTAATGGCTCACAGAGTTCATCCAGTACTGATGCAAAGATGGAAATAGAGCTCTAGGAAAGGCCTCACAAATCTCTGTCTCAACAACCATCCTAACAAGATTCCTTGTGCCAGTGAGGTATCACTGAAGGGGTGGTGAGTGACACCAGCAGGGAAGCTGGTGGCCCTTCCCTGCCCAGGAGATGGCCAGTGTGTCTGCCTCACCAGTGCTGCAGTCAGAGAGGAGTCTTTCAGCTGGCCTACTCGTTGTGCAAGGCCCTTCCAAGAAAAGGTGTTAAGACATAGAGAGTCTTCAAGTTAATATTTGGTTGACTTTTGTAGAGAAGATCTCAGATAAAGCTGGTAACCATAAGCCTGAAGTGTATTGTGCTTAATTGGTGTGTTTCTTCATCTGCCCTCAGAAGACATAGAGTCTAAGGCAACTCACAAATAGAGTAGCTAATCTTGAGTAAACCTGATCTGTATGGTCAAAGTCCTTTCAGGTGTGGTGTTCAGAGTCCTTATTTTCAGATGCGAGGCCTGAAAGGGTTTTTGTTTTGTTTAAAAAAGAAGCACTCTTATTATTTCCCTAGTTTATTTGTTTACAAATGATTTGCATATTAACAGTGTGAAAGAAGAGAGGTGAGGAAGAAAACAGCTAATTCCTTTTATGCAATTCAGAATGCCACCCTGTCTCAACTGTGTGCTCGAGGAATGCAGAAAGAACAGGATATTCAAAACATGTGACATCTACTGTCATATGCCAGGTTGAGAAGCCGGGTATCACATGGAGCTAAGGTCAGTTACATGCAGATGCTGGGACATTCCTGTAACCTGCAGACCCTTAGAACAACTGAAAGTCATATCTGCACATGTGTTTGCAGAATCACAGCGATAACAAAACCTCAGACTTTAGAAAGACTTTATCACCAGACAACTAGAGGCAAACTTTTCATATATATCTTAAGAGAGTTTTGTCTTTGGGGCAGAGAGACCCAACACGTTACTAAATAATTAGGAGTCATCTAACAAGTAAAGTGCATATTGGGTTCATACCTGCTAATGTTCGCATTGCAGGATGTCAAAAAGGCTCTTCAGACCATGAATCATTTCTCTCCCAAGCAGGGAGATGTGGTAGTTGTGAATCCCTGCAGAGTATGGCCAAACTAAGGGCTGGTGCAAGAAGACAAGAAGATAAATGTACTCCCTGGTCCCTGAACTGTCAGCAGCCATCAGAGATGTGTTGGACCAGCGAGACCCGACTTCATCTGCAGCCCAGAGCAGATAGTGTAAGGTTGAAGAAAACTTGTTTATGGAAGAAAGAAGAAGTACTTAATGTGAGTACTAGAGAAATGAAACACTGTGTCATCATAGAAACAAATTGGGGTACTGCCAAAGGATGGTCATTACAAGTGCTTGGGGACAGAGTGTGTGTGATTGACAGTGCAGAAGGCATTGTCAATCATATGTTTCATTTATAAAGTGCTTATAAAATAAGAAGAAAAAGGATGGGAAATCCCTTTTATAGCCAAGTAACACTACAGAAAAACTTACATAGGCAGAGTGTTCCCACGGTGATTGAAATCAAGCCAGGTTGATGGGATTAATGTCCTCTTCTTGGGAATGTACCAAAGGAACTTTGCCTGACTGCAAGCAAGCTGAACCTCCGTTTTAAGTTTCATGGTCAGAAAGGCGGCCTCTCTGGCAGCAACAGCATCCAGGGAAGGCCAAATCATCCTGAGTTGAACGCAAAGCAGGGGGCAGTTAGTTAGAGGGCTTTCTGCACTCTCTTGCTCTTCCCACGGGGTCTTTCATCTAAGTGTAGGCCAAAATTTGTGCTCTGCATCAGCTCTGAGATCCAACAGAGGCAGCCAGGCAAGTGAGGAGCTTCCAGTGAAAGTATACATCTGGACCATTCCTGCCGGAAACCCCAGGATCCAGCTTTAACCAGGTAACATCTGTGACCTGCTCCAAGCACCTGGGCATGGGCAGAACCTTGGGCACCCGAGAGGAACACAGTAGGTAGTGCATTTTTCATAGGGTTGCTGCATTTGTGGTATGCTACCCAAGAAGCCTGAGTTTATTTCCATCATAGCACAAAGCACCTTTGTTAAGAAGCTCCTGACTGTGACTTGTAACACTGCACTTGGGGAGTGCACAGCTTGGGGTTGTGCTCTCTCATCGTCAGTAGGCGGGTGGTGGCAGCAATGTCTGACCCAGCTTTGAAGGGTTGAAAGGCAGACAGAAATTAAAGGGATGGTACAATAAAAGTTCTTGAACCTGTGTTAGATACCAGCTCTACATCTTTTTATTGAATAAGAGTAGAACCAAGAAAAGAACAGCAATGCTGAGGGGGGGGACTATGAATTTAAATAGGATACTGCAGCTCCTACAATGTGTGGCAGGCTTAGCTTTTCTTTGTCGAGGTTGAAGACTCTCTCCCCTTTTTTTCTGTGCTTTAATCAGCAGAGGCTTTCATCAGTTCATCAGATGGGCACTTTAGGCTGTTGCTCATTCCAGCCCCTGTACTCACTGTGCTCAGCTAGGCTCCATGCAGCACTTAGACATGCATCCCAGACACTGACATATGCCCTTACACCCAGTTCCAGGTTTAAAGCTTTTTATCTCTGCAACAAAAAGAGTCAGAGTGTAAATGCTTTCATTTGGCTATAAGCTTTCTAAGCTTTAGAATTTAACAGAAGAAGACAGCCTCCAGAACAAAAGGTGCTGGGCTGAGCTGCTACAAGCAGATCTAAGATGAAAACACATGCAGTCTTTGGATGAGTCACAGAGACCCCACTGCTTCCACTCTCTCAGAGGAAGTTGTCCTGAGTCCATTAGACTCACAGTCAACTCACAGAATTTTTGATAAAGAAACCTTTGGCAGCACCCAAGGATCCAATCTGAAGGAAAAACCAACAAACAAAAGCTTTGTCTCCCAATAAAAAGTTCTCAGAAGTGGCTTATGAAGATTAAAGAATTTACTATAGATACCTTGGGCTTTGACATCAAAAGTTAATTTAATGCTAGCCTTACAAGACATCCAGTGGAGCAAGATGAGGGAAGAAGCATTCACAGCTGCTCTGTTCTTATTCCATTTGAGGGTAAGATAGCTAAGTAACAATGGAAAGTTTTTAGAGAACTATTTTTAGCCTTTCCCAACCATTTATATTTTGAAAGTCTTTACAGAGTGCAAGTGTAGGCAGCACCACAAAAACTTACTCTATATTAATTCTCCTCTCATAAGAGAACACAAGTTGGGAAAATTAGAAGACATTTCAATGGCCAACATAGACTCTCTATCAGCTACCAAGCAGAGCTGGCTTCTATTTACTATGAACTACCACCATACCTGATCATAGCGCATATATGTTCTGTTTTAGACCATCATCTTCTGATGCTAGGCACAACAGTTCCTGCCCTAGAGCTCAGAATTTCACTAGATGATAAAGGATCTCAAGATGGAAAGCGGAAGCTTTGGATTCACCCAGTGTCATGCATAGGAGACAGGGCAAAACTGGGAACAGGTTCCAGGTGTCCAGCTGTGAAGGCAAAGCTTCAAACTTAAAGTCACTTCTTGCCTCCAGCAGGAAGTTTCTTGCGCTGACTTCCTTATGATCCTGGAGAAATAAAATCCTTTCCAAGCTACTAGGAAAGAGCAGCCTAGCTTCTTAGAGAGCAAAACTTCCATGTCAGGTCCTTGTCTCTCTCTCTTAGCCAAGGGCTGTTTTCTCTCTAGGTTTTGCTTGAGTATTGCACAACGCTTGAGTAAGAGGGTGGGAAGATTCCTGTTCTCAGAGGGAAATCCAGTGAAATGTCAAGGGGAACAACTGTGCAAATCTAGCACTGAATACAAGTATACATAAACTCCAAGGCTGAGCTCATTCATCTGCAAAACCAAGAAGAGTAGCCACATCCCCAGTAAAAGCTGAAAGCATTGTGTAATGGAAGAAAGAGACCTTCTGGGAACAATGAACTTTCATTAAAATGTGAAGGGAAAAAAATTTTACCAATACTAGGAAAATCCCCATTCTGAAGTATGTGCCTAATGCTTGAGGTTTGCACTCAGGGGAGTGCTGGCTTGGGAGAGCTGCTTCCTCTTGGACCCAGGCCAGGGAAGCTCGACTGCAAATAGCATTTTCTTTAGTTACAGCACAAAACGTCCAGGGGCACTTACTGCCACCCGGAGAGACTGTGTTACCGAGAGCTGAATTCTGGTAGTTCCTGTGGACAGGAGCAGAAGACAGGAACCTGTCTCTACTTGCCAAATAATGGAAGAAAATTGTAGGGCAGCATAAAAGTGTCTTAGCTGTGGATGGCAATGCGCTCTCCTCCATCAGAAAGTTTCTGGTTACAGCTTTGCAGGCACTGATCTCACTCTTGAAGATGAATGTGCTCCATCTGACACATGCAACTAGAGGAGAAAGTAAACAAACTGCATCAGAGCTAGGGGATATTCCTTCTCCATCAGCTCACTGGTATGTGTAATGCTGCCTACAACTGCCAGAGAGCCTCCTGGGCTCTTGAATAGTTCCCATAAATCCAGAGGGCTTACAGCAGCTCTCAAGGTCCTCTCCTGGGTATCACAAAGCACAGTGGTGGCTCTGCACCTTCTTTCCTGTGCCGGCGTAAACTTTCAGCAATCAGCTGGTGGCATCCGCTCCTTGGGAGCAAAAGGATTGGTTCTTCAGGCATGTGTGACTGATCCCCAACAACCTGTGCTTCACCCACATTCTTCCTCTAGTTCCCCATGGGCCACCAGGATGAGGTTTCACACTCAGTGGGACAAAACGGCCAGTCCTCTCCTCTTCCCTTCCCATGTCATGGACAATAGCAGCTCTTTTCTCCCTGAAAATGTGCTGGCGCTCCAGCACCCTTGGTGATGACATGATAACTGGATGGATGTAACAAGGCTCCAAATATTAACCGAAATCACAGGAGAAAGGACTTGGCAGATCTAATAGTCCTTCCATGATCTGTGTGGTTTTGCCTGAGAAACAGCTGGAACGGTTTGGTCAGCATGGCAGCCCAGCTGAAAATCCATCCCCAGCAGCCTCCGGTTTAATCAAACAAAATGAAAAGGTACCTGAGCATTCAGCAGGCAGTGGCTGCTGAATGTATGCAGTGAACATACAAAAAAACAATCAGGAAAGGAAAAAGTGAGAGACATGGAGCAAACAGAAACAAAAGTCTGATTTGTAGCTGTAAAACTGGTAACCACAGAAAGAAAATAAAACTGCATCACAAGAGTGTACTTGGAGAGAAGGAAACAGTGGTGTGAAATAAGAAAAACTGAGCAAGGCAAATGGCAGAGCAGCAAGGGGAAACCCTTCTGTCTTGAAAGGTCTTGTAGGAGGTGTAACGACCATGAACTGTGGCAAGGACTGCCTGCCACAGGCCCATCAGCAGAAGCCCTTTCAAACAGCACCTTCTGTTTTTTTTTGTTCTCTTCCAAAGTTAACAGCTTTGTGAGTCCTTTGCTTTGCTGCTGATGTTTATAAGAGCCTTCCAAGTAACAAGGACTCAACTCTGAGTCTGATTTCTTAACTGCCGGCTTTGATGAGTGGTCTGGCTGGCAGCTGTGTGAGTTCTTTGCATGTCTCCACTGCTGCCAAAGGCACAAAGAAAACAAAACATAAAGATAAAATGGACTGCATGGATATGGGGCTAGTTTTACCCAAACCTTTCAGCTTTGGCGCGGCAGGAGTGAGGTGCCCAGAGCTTCCGGCCCGCAGAGTCCGCCAGCTGCATGGGTCGGAGCAGGGCACAGCAACAAGTGGCCACGAGACCCATGGGACCTGCGAGATCCATCATCCGATTCCCCCTTCCATCAGACACCTCTGGGTGTTTGGAGTGACCCTGGGCAAATTACAACTTCTTGGGCCTCGCTGTGCCCACTGCCAGGACAGCTACATCAGGATGCTGGGGAGATACAGCCCATTAATGAGATGAGCTCTCAGGAACTTTCCTGATGTGGGACTGAAGTGCCATGTCCCGCTTCTAATTCTGTGCTTCCAAGGGCTCACCGTGTGATATAAACTGGAGCCAGAAGGTGGTCACAGCGTTCCTGTCAGCATTTCCTTATTGCCATATGTGCATCCTCAGGTCCCTGGGTGACCGGTGTGTGCCAAGTCTCCGCGCTGTCCCACGCCCGAGCGACGGCAGCCTCGCGTGCTGCGCCCACTCTCTTTCCCTAGGCGTGCGCTCTTCCCTGCTTTCATCCCTTGCAGCTTATCTCTAAGGCCCTAGGCTTTTCACAACAGGGATGATACCATCTCATCTGCAAGGAAATTACCCTGCACACCTCAGGTGCTATTTTAATAAAAAATAAGAATGATTATTTCTGTAGATTTGGAGCTCAGAACTCTTGGATGATTTAAGCTGCAGGCCATGACACCTACTGATTGCAAATTTTTCACGGCAGAATGCATGCAGGCCTTTTGTTTTTACTTATTTTTGCCGGGTTTGCTTTTCAACACATTCTCCCTCCTGCAGAAATTAAATATTAGCATTTCACTGTCCTGGGGAACTCAAAGGAGCCAAAGAAATAAAATACAGACGCCTCCACATCTATAAATCTGTTGTTGGAAAATATTAATATGCAAGGAGACTCAAGGGGTTCATGGGTAGTCCCTGGAGCCAGAAATTCTGCTAAGTCCTGTTTATCCAGCAAATAGCATTAAGCATTACCAACCGGCCTAGAACCCGACTGTGGCCTTCTTCATGCTCCCTTGAGCACATCCTCACGCGAGCGCTGCCATCCGCAGAGGGACTTGTGTCCACACAGGCAGCCGGGTCAACTACCCGGGCGAAGGAGCCTTTGTGGCCCAGGGAATGGCAACACACTGGCAGTAGGAAGGTGTGTCCCCTGGGAATACCTTGTGTACCTGTAGTGGTGCCTGTAGGATAGATGGGGAAGCTCTGATCCAGCAGCTGGCCGGTCTGATGGTCCTGCTACCAGTCGCTGCCAGGAGGGGAGGTAAATGAGGTAATAAACGAGGGATAAATGAGAAGCAAATAACCGAGTAGAGAGATTTCTCTGGAAATAGTCTGGAAATAGTCTGGAAATAGTCTGGAAGGCAGAAAGGCTAACACGCATCCTCGCCGTTCTGCCTGCCTCCTTCCTCGGCACGCTGCTTGCAGGGAAGCAGCTCCGGCATGGCTCGCGCTGCCTCTGCTGGACCCGAAGGGGAGGAGACCAGGGTGGGGTGGTGGTGGGTGCCCCGGCAGGGCACTGGGAAGTGACCGGGGGAGCAGACAGCACAAGCCAGCCCTGGCTGGCCTATATCCGAGGAAATGGAAAACTACCAAACGAGCTGAAGAGCTTTCTATCGCCCCAAGGAGGCCAACTAGGCAATCTTTAAAGACGTGTTACTATAGCAGCCCTGATGGTAATTTACCAGAACATCTCCTTTTCTCTTCTCTACGCCCCTCTCAAAACAGCAAAATGAGATTAGTCTCATCTTCCCCAATTACCTCACCATGTTCCCGCTGCAGCCCTTGGCTAACTGCTTGCCGGAAAAGCCTCGCGATGCCACGTAAACGTCCTGCGCGGTGCTTCCTGAGCAGGAAAACAGCCTGTGCCAGCAACGTTTGGTGGCAATGGGGACAGTGTCCTGGGGGAGAACATGTCGCACCCGCAGCACCGTCTCTCACAGCCCCATGAATTGGAGAGAATGGAGGATGGGGTTTGGGATGCAGTTCCACATGGGGAGGCTTGGTGAGCACTTAGTGCCCATGAGAAAGTAGTAGCTGAGGGCACTGCTCCCATAGGCCGTAGCTGTCCTGGCACTGTCCTGGCCCCACGCGGCCAGGGAAGGCGCCAAGTACATCCGTGTGTGGGCACGTTCATGCCTGGAAGCGCTGGGAGAGAGGAGCGGTCCCCAGCACCGCCCGCTGCCGCAGCCGGCTCTGGAGCCTCCTCCCCTCCCTGGGGTACCTGCCAGGAATGGGCATACCACTTCACACCACTGCAGCTGGAACTTTTTTCTATTCTACAAGCTAAAATCAATAGCCATGGATAAATTTCCATGCACAGCTGCTGCATCATCCTGACCCCCAGCTCCTGCCCTTCATAGCATGTGCACCAGGAGTACAAAGACACACTGGGATCCCCAACCTGCTCCTTAGCTTATGTTCCTAAGGAATCACCCAGATTCCTTTACTTTGGGCTTCTCTGCAACCCCGTTTTGCCTCTCAGAAGGCACCTGAACGAGGCTGGAGCCACCCAGAGATATCCCCAGCTTAAATTATTAGGATATTGTTCAATATACTGTTTTCTCCTTGCTGTTTTTACTTAATCCTGCAGCAGAGGGAAGACAGGACTCCTCCCTTCTCTGTAGAGAAGTCTGCTTCTACTGTGCTTCCTGCACAGATCAACCTCATTAGGAGTTCCAGGGCAGTTAACGAGCTGCTGGTTTCATGGCTTGCGCCTGCTTCCATCTGTACAGGAGAGGCAGCTTCAGCTGGGACTGTCCTTAGCTAAAGAGTTTTGATAGTGACACAAAGGGAAAAAAGCATCAGGGGGTAAGACAGCACCTTTGGTACCACTGGCGCTGCTGAAACGCAGCCTGTTCTCCCTGGCTGGGGTCAGCAGGACTTGAAAATTCTGGGCAAGCACCTTGTAAAAGTTTCTGCAAAGAAGGATCCCAATAAGATCCTGATTGCTGATTCTTGATTTTGCTGATTCTGGGCTGCAGGCGCCTCCTGACTGCACCTAGGCTATTTCCTGACACGGTTGGCAGCACGGGTGTAGGACACAGGGTCCCTCAAGAGACATACTGTAGGAAACTCAGCCATGGACGGAAGCTCGCGCTGGCTTTTGTGTTGATTTGGGGACTAAACGGAGTTCCTTTTCCCCATCATCTCGCTTTCCTTCCTTCTCAGCCGGAGGGGATGCTGAGGGTAGGAAGGTCCTCGACCAGGCATCCTCCAGGCCTGCATACATGTGCAGGCATCTTCCCCAGCCTGGGGCAGGTGCTGACCTTCTCCACAGTGGACCTGTTGGCATGGCTGGCAGCACGTTTGTTTTCCCATACAGGCCTGCTGGGAGGTGGAAACCCTGTGGTGGAAGAAGAGACCAGTCGATGCTGCTCATGCTGACCCTAGGGCAACTCTAGGGGCTCTGCCTGCATGCCTGCTCCAGCTGTCACCCCATACGGGCCCTTCTGGCGGGTGCTGCTCAGTCCATAAGCAAGCCATTCGGGAGCTGGTACTGCATGGGCACCCCACTCTGAGCTGCCAGTATTAGCCAGGAGCTGCGTTCGAGAGCTTCGTCATTTGCAGTATCATCACTGATGACCAGGTAAGTCCGATGCGAGGCACTCTCCGATCCCACGTATTTCTGTGCCACCCTTTCTGCGCAGCATTTCCCCTATTAAGCACGAATACATGGCCCTCCTAGCCGCAGAAGGGCATGTTTCCTCCTTTAGCTGCCATGGCTGTTTAGATGGCATCTCCCAGTGCTCAGCATATGCAGGGTTTCCTGTAAAATTTGACACCTTTCTCGTTTCAGCCCATGGGCCGCGTAGCTATTGCAGCGCCGCAGCACCAGTCCATGAGCCTTCGCTCGACCAGCAGGAACGTGCCATTTGCACGGGTGCCGTGTTGCTAGGAGTGACGCACCCGTGTGCATGGGCCCTCTTTGCAAAGAGGCACTAATACAATTTGTCGAAAACATGATTTGCTTTCCAATTTCTAAAACTCTGTCTGACAGGCTGGGCCCCCTTCCAAGGTTTCCTGGAAATATGAAGATGTTAAGAAGGTGCTTGTGTCAGAGGGCCCGAGTCATCGAGACTGAGCCAGTCACTCAGCACTGTGTTAGATGGTGCTGTCAGGCCTTGCGACTTCCTAAAATAAAGTCAAAAACACATTTGCAGGCACAGGACTCGGGAACACATGGCAAAATTCTTGCTTGTCTGGTTCATCCTACACAACTCAGCTTGTTTTTAAGTTGCTCCTTTGCTTCTAGTCCTAATCTGGTGTTGTGTAGTGTTAATTACTCCATGCTGCCATACTCCTCCCACGTTAGCTGCTGTGTTTTGGGACTGAGCAAAGTGATTCCTGCACAGAAAAACAAACGTGATGCATGTGGGGACACTTCATATAAAAGGTACTGTGCCTCTAAAGAATGAGAACAGAAGACAGGAGCCTGATGCCAACAGAAGGTGATGAGTTAAGAAAGAAAAAGTATGAAGACTTCAAGTTTTAAGTGGTTGGTTCCTGCCAGATCTCTCCTCTGGGTACTTGGCAGATTATTCATCGCCTTCATTAACACTGCCTCTGTTAAATTGCCCTCCTTTTGCTTTCATTTTTCAAAGGATTTATTGTTTCATTTTGTCTGTTTTATCTTCAAAGGGGCTTCTTGTAAATGCAAAGTGCTCAGAAGACGCTGGCGCGGCAGCCTGCGGGAAGGGAGCACCCGTTCAGCCTCGGTGCGGGCACGGCGCAGCTGCTGGCAAACGACGGTCCCCTGTGCACGCAGGCGCGCCATCTGCTCCGTGTGCCTGAGCTCCGTCCCCGCGGAAGCGCAGCCGGAGGTGACAGGGAGCTTTTGCTCTTCATTCCTGACCCCCGTGCAGAGGCAGCCAGCCTAGGGAGTAGCTGAGAACAGTCACCCATTAGGAAATGCCCTAGGTCACCAAATTCACTCCACACGAGTCAGCTCACAGCCGTCTGCTCAGAGCAACCAGAAGCTATTCCCAGCCTGAGCTGCCTCTTAGCAGCAGCTAAGGCACTTTATACTTGTCCTGCCCTTGAGCCATCCAGCCTCCTCTTCCATCTATTTTGGCCATTTTCATTTGGTCTGGGTGCACTTCTTCAAAGCATCGTGTGAGACACTGAGCGGTGCGTTTAAAAGCAGCTGCTGCAGAGCTTGAGAAAAGCTCTCTAGAGGAGCACTGCACTGCGTCCTTGCTTGTAAGCGAACTGGTGGCTAAGTGCCCCAAAAGGGCAGGCGTTGCTCCCCATTAGATGGCTTCAACCCAGGAAGAGGGACAGGTGGCAAATACACATTTGCCTGCTGCTGACCTGCTCTGGGTAAGCCTGTCGTGGTCGGTGGGCAACACCAGTGCTAATGTGGTGCTCTTGCTGCTTGCTGGCCACAGGAGCAAGGACTGGCTGGAAAACCTCAGGCCCAGTCAGGGGCCAAGTGATCAGTGGAGCTGGGGCAGTGAGGCCACCCAGCAGGAGGCTGTGGTTGGTGGACATGGATGTATTCTGCTCAGTTCTGTGTCAGTGAATGTTTTATTTTGTGCTCTTGGATTTTCATGATCGCGTTGGTCTGACAGATGTGCAGGTTGTTGCTGAGGAAGGAGAGGACAACAACTGCTGTAGCTTTCACAGTGGTGGCAGTCAGGTTTCAGTTGAGGCAACTCAGTCAGATGAAAGCTCATTTTTCCTTCAAGCTGATTCTGCATGGAACCCTTTCTTGATCTCACTTTTTGCTCAGTGGGATGCCTGTGCTGGCCCGCACGAAGTCTTGGGTTGACGTCGTCATGAGTGGAGAAGCCACAACAGCTCTGCTGCGTGTCAGCCTCCCGTTGGCAGCAGCTCAGAGGGATCACAGGGGGCACCCTGCGGCCCTGAGCAAGAGCCAGTTTTGGGGCACTATTTCTTTTGCTTGGAAAGAAACTTCATGAACCAATTTCTATTTGCAGAAGTTGCTGTGACTACGCCTGTAAGACAAATGCCTCTCCTTTGCTCTGACTTTAATATTAATGAATATACCAAAGCAAGAATTAGAAGCATAAAATGCTGTCCCAGCTAGACTGTCTTCTTATAGTAACACCAGCCTTGATAAATTCCTCCATTTACAGCCTTGTCTGTGGAAATAGGTCTTTTCGCAAGTCCTGGAAGGAAGAAAAAAAAAATTTTCTTCTACTGTGAAGTGCAGACTGTGGAGCTGAGCGACCCCTGGAGAACGCACCTTCTCACAACCTCTTCTCTTCAGCCAGGAAAGAGGCAGTAATGGTGCCTGTCAAACTGCAGATTGGGTGACGAACCAGGAGAGAGAAATGGTCTCATGCGTGTGAAAGCCTAGGCCTTTGGGGCTTTAAAGGGTAACGGATGCCTGTTCACAGTTCCACACTGATTTAGTAGTCTGTGTCTCGTCTGCCATGGTCACAGATCCCTATCTCTAATTTCTCTCTTTGTCACACTGTGAATATCCAGTCCTGTGCTGGGTTTTGGATTGTCAAAGCTCTCAAACTGCACCTTGCTGCACCGTCTCTCCCTTTCATAGCTGCGCGTGGCTGCCCCCTGCTCTGTGCCCGCTCGAATGTCAGGTAGGGGCGTCTCTTGCTCTCTTGCAAGGCAGCCAGAGAGTACAGGCCCTTTCCACCCTGGCTCCAGGTCTAATGAAGCTTCTGTAAGGACCGCTGGATTGCAAAGAGCGAGCTCTGCCTGGCAGCCTTGCAGCAGGGCTGGGATCCCGCTCGTTGGAGGGTGCTGGCTGGTGGGTATGCGCTGTATGGGCAACCACTTCCATCACCTAAGGACCCGTCTGGCAACTTCTGGGCCAGGGGGACCAAAACTGGGAGCTACAGCAAGCTCTTCGGAGCTGCCAGGATCAGCACGGGGGCCTGACGGCTAGAGGCCAGGAGGCTGAGGCTGCAAGGCCACCCGTGCAGGAGCCCGAGCAGGAGCATCAGCACTGCAGAGGAAAGATGGCCTTGGCTCCAGAAAAAGAGCACTAGATTTATTGATGAGCTGGGTTACGCTGGTGACTCACAGTCACTGTCTGTACCTGGCAGTGACTCAGCTCGCACTTCTCTGACGTGACACAAGCTTTAATAAAATCCCTGCTTGTTTGTCAAACCTTTTTTATTTTTTAACTCTGCTTTCCACCCCCACTGCAGGGTTAAGGACATAATTTCCTAGTACAGCAATATGGACCATTTAAAGCTTATCGGCAGATCTGGAGGCTAAAAGGCCAAAGATTAGAGTGAGGGGTATTTAAAAAGCCCTTATTGAAGGGGAACAGACCCAGATTCTGCTGAGTCCTGGGGTCTTGCCTTGGCATGAGAAGTACAGTGGGAAAGTCTCTCTTCCTCCCTCTGGAGCTAATGTCTGTAGCCGGGACTACATGGCTACCAAAGGAACAACCAGACTGAGCTTCTGGCTGGAGAGAAACTGCAAAGTTATTGCTGAAGTTTTGCTGGGTACCTGCGCTGAGCTCTGCCAGCCAAGAGCTCGTGCGGCTTCTTCCAGCTATTCTCCAAGAACTCTGGACTCGGAAAGCTGACATTTCTGCACTGGGTTTTGGCTTGCTTCCCTCCCCATGCCAGAACTCTCTGTTAGTGTCCAAACTACTTTTTCAGCCTTTTAAGAATGTTCTCCCCATGGGCATGTTGGGCTTTTCTGCTTTCTCTCCTGGACTTTTGCCTAGAGGAATCCCATTCTTTCCCACCACTTTCTCCTCTGATGCGCCCACCTTGCTCACATCACCATGAGTTTCCCTCTTCCCTATTCCCTGCTCACCTGGCCCCTCAGCAGGGCCAGAGCCATGATGTAGATCATGATTTAAAAATAAATGGTATTGCTGTACCATCTAGCATCTCCAGGTGTGATCCAGCATCAAAAGCGGTGGTACAACCGTGGAACAAAATGATAGTCCCATCCCAAAGGCTGCCCATCAAAATCTGCCCACCACAATTTGGAGGGAGGGAGTAAGAAACAGCAGTGCTCAGCTTGACCAGAGTTGTTTCTGTCTGTGTGCCTTGCAGGCCATGCAAGAAAGGCCATTTTCCAGAAAACATGTGAAAAAAAACCTTTTTGTTTGGTTTGTGGATATTTATAGGAGCCTTCTCCTGAAATAGTGGAATAAAAAGTGCAATAATTTCTTCCACTGAAATATATCTCCTACTAAAAGGCCTTGAATTAAACAGTCTATCAAAATGGTCCTTTAAGAAGAAATAAATTTGCCATCTGTAGTGACAAAAGCTTTATAGCCCCCAGGCTCCAGGGGGACTGAGCTGAGATAGATAAGTATTTGCTTCTTGGTTTTCCTACACTTTTGGCTGGTCGAACAACTCTCTGACTTGGGTCTCTTGGAGAGCAGATGCTTTCTGAACATTTGTGTTTTGAGCCTTGCAAGACCATTTGGAGCAACAGAAGGGAAGATCATGCTGGGTTGTACCCGTTTGGCCATGACTGAGCTTGCCTGTGAGATCTGCCCTCGCATCCCTACCACCTGCTGCAAGCACATGAACCAGTCGTCCCAGGCGACCCACACTCTTCTGCCTGCTGCCCACCCGGACAAAGCTTGCACCTGAGGGAGGGCCTCTTGATGGAGCTCTTTCACATTGTTTCTTCCCCATAAGTTCATTCTAAGCCTTTTTTTTTTTTTTTTTTTTTTTTT
>VZSV01000225.1:771707-808413 GCA_013398735.1 Nothocercus julius | reverse complement strand
GGTTTGAAAATAACACTGAGATTTATCTCTTTATCTCTTTGCCCTATTTTCCTCTCCTGTTTATCAGGCCAAGGCTGTTTATTGTTTCACCTTCCTCTATCCCGCTTGCCTATACTCCTGCTTTCAATGTTTTACTACTCAATTAAGCCTATACTTTTAGCTCAAAGTGTGATGGGAGAGTCCAGTCTCTTCTCAACCCTTTCACTGCTAGTTCCTCTGTAACTCTGTAGTTTGGGCCTGTCCCTTAGTGTCAGGGTTGGTGCATCCCTAGGGCGCGAGCAGGCAGGGCTACGCAGGCCAGTTAGCATGTCTTAAGGTCCTATCTCTCTGCCAAGGCAAGACATTGGATGCAAAGTGAAATAGATTGACTTTAATACGGTCCTGTTTTGTTCACTATGCAGGTGTCTGATGTTAATCCCTTTGTCCGTTTCTGAAGTGCAGGGGAGCAGGTGTGCAATCAATAGCTGACTCTCCTGAGAGTGTAGCAGCTTCTTAAAGCAAGGTAACTTGATCGCTTGCAATCACCTGTCTATAGCACCACGAGCTGGTTTGGGAGAGCGCTCTGCTTCACTGACTTGCAGTCCTTGGGTATTGCTCACAAGGTCCCTCCTTAGGGAGTGATTTCAGATTGCAAAACTTCTTTTGGTCTGTCTGTAGATCTGCTGTACCCATGCGCGGTAGACATGTTTCACATATCTACTAGCTCCCATCTGGCGTTACTGTTCCAACATACTCCAGATGTCCAGAAATGCCAGGCAAGTGGCTCAAACTAGCTGATTCTGCAAGGCAAATTTCCAGCCAGAAAAGAGAGCATGCCTGGGAAACTCTATCTCTACAACAGTTTTGTGTACGAGGATCAATTTTGCATGCATTCACTTTTTACTTGTAGTATTCTAAGTCTTACAGAAAAATGCAACCATTGATATTCTGGATCAAATTTAGGGGAAAAAAAATCGGTGATTCCAGACTGGTCTTCAGATCTCAGGTTCTCCTCCAGACAAAACATTCATGTGTGGGTATTCTCTTGCTTTTGCTTCCTTAGTGAGTCTCTCCAGATTTGGTGCTAATTTCTCTTGCCAGAGATGACAGTCACTTAGGATGGCAAATGTAAGTTGTCAGCTTCATGTGGGTTCAATCCTCAGTTTAGAAAGCTCTTTAAATTCTTTCGCTGGATGAGATTACTGGCTTTTTTCTACTCTTCTTGAAAATGCACTTTTGCTTTAGTGTATCTATGCTGTTTGGCCTGAAATGATTGCATTTGAGGCCTGTTGCCTCACGACAAATGAGCAGAAGGGAGATCAGTGAAACTGGAAGGCGTCAAACTGGAACCGCTCAAAACAGCCTCAAATACCCAGTTCAGCTCACTCAATTCCCTGCCACGTAACTGCAGAGGGTCATATTTAGCAGAAGCCAAAAAAAAAAAAGGGGGCTGACCTTTACAGAGACAAGGAACCAAGAAGCGTCATATGATTGTGCGTTTAAGGAATTCAAATGAAGGAACAACTCCACATGTCCTGGGCATAAGTCAAGGTCTTCTTGAGTTCCATCAGAAAGAAGCTTTCTGCAAGAAGAGACTGCAAGACCGTTCGCTCCCTCAGGGTCTCATGCAAGGAGGGACTGGGTGTCGTGAGACATGGAAGGCATTGGTCATCCCATGCTGAACATCCCACCTCAACTGACAGCTCCTCCACAGACTCCGCCCTTCATTTCCTCAAAAGCTCAATAGAGCAGGGGCTGCATTTTCTTTTTCCTCTGTGCAGCACTGAGTGTGCTGCAGGACTCCCACAACGAAGACCAACAGGAGACAGCAGCAATGAATTTTAACACTCTTTCCTCCCGATCACAAAATGACTCAGAATTTCTCAGATTCATCCGCAAGAAAAGTGGAGAGGCTGTTGGCTGGGGTGGCACAGGAGATGGAGCCGCAAGTGGGATAACCTGCTGGAATGCATTTTTGGAATTGAGTTTTATTTAGTGGCTGAAACTTTTAAATGAATCTCAGAGCAGCAGAAAGCTCTCTGAGAGGCATCCTCAGAGGCTGTGCTCTGAGCGCTGATGTGTGGTGCCTTATGGCTCATGGCTGATTTAATCTGATAGGTTTTCCAGAGTTTTCTGGAAAAGCCATGTACCCATTATGTATATAATTCATGCTAGATAAATATGGCAATGCAAGCATGTAATGAGTTTGGTGATCTGGACAGCCATGAACCCAAGCAGCCTGTGTTTACTAATCTGGAGCAATCATGTCACGTGCAATCATGTTGCTCTGCAGGAGCCCATGACCAAGGGGGTCACAGGCAGAAGGACCTGAGTAGGACGTAACAGAGTCTGGGTTTGTGCTTCTGGCCTTGTGTGCGGGAAGAAGAGAACAGCATTAGAAAGCTGCTGAAGTGGGACCCAGCACTGCCTTTGTGACGCTCGCCTGGATAGGCGACCATATCCCGCAGGATATGGTCCATATGGACCAGGCTGTGTGACCACATCCTTCAATGCTCCCAGAAGCATCGCTCATCTCCTGGGGAGAGCGACAGCTCTCTGCGTGGTCACCCCGCCTTGTCGGAGCCTGCAGGCTGGGTCATCGCTGTCCTGCTGAGCAACACGCCACCCACTTTACTTACCAGCCAGCACAGGCTATTGAAGAAGAGCACGACTGCATTTCCAGTCACCCTAGAGAGGCCTGAGGGACATTTTGAGCCATCCTAGTTGAGAGAAATGCTGATGCTGCTCTGTAGTGACCATACTGCAAGCACAATGTGCTTTGATCATGGTGGTGTGGCCCGTGACTCAGCCTGACCACCCATCAGCCTGACCACATTCAGCCCCAATATGGTACATCCTGAAAATGAAATGTTCATTTTTTTATGGGCTTTAATATTTTTAAGATTGCAAGAAATGAAGCCATAAAAAAAACCCTTCCATTTTACTGTTGATACTGCAATTGTCTTTATACCATGCAAGGCTAAATGTCCAATTTAAGAGACGATAGTGGGCCATTGCTATCAGTAGTTGTACTAAGATCTCCCTCAGTTCCAGCAGATTTTGGATACCAAACTCAAGAAACTAATTTTCATACTAAAGCCCTAATCCCAAAAATGCCTGTGTTCAGAAAAGCCAGAACAAGCTTCGCGAAGGTGATATAAGAAGAGGTCACCCTACTTCATCACATGTATATTTCAGATCTACTTATTACAGACCAATGAAATGACTTGAAAACATATCCATGTGAGCAATGGACAAGCTTCCTTGGGTTTGGCTGCATGGAAGATGTGTTTGTGTCTATCTCGTCTGCAGGAAAAGAAGGAAATTGCTCCGAGAGTTGGTCTGTGCTCCACCACCTCAGCTCCTGCCTTGGCCTCCCTGTGATGGGGATCCTCAGCCATTTTGGCAGTCCCGATCTGGTTATTCAAATTCTCATCAAAATTGCTAGCAGCACCTCTGGAATCTTTTAGAAGGGGATTATTGAAAGGTTTTTTTTTCATTTTAGAAAGAAAATGTCTGAGGTTCTTAGAATAATCTAAAAGTCAAATACAAAAGGCTAATACAAATGTCTTTTCTTGAGAAAAAATAATAGCATATTTAAGTGAATAAAATCTTTTGATAGACTTAGTTTTTCTTGGGAAAAGGGTTTATATTCTATAGAAAGTCCAACTATCAAAATGCCTTTGATGGAAAAAAAGCACAGTCGTGATAAATCTTCAATCTAAAAATTTGGGGAGGGAGGAGGAGATAGTTTTTTAATACTGAGAAGTCAACTTTGTGTGAGGAAGAACCCATTTCACAAGCTTTCTTGTCCCCTTTGGCCTGCATAGGATTTGAGCTCTGCTCCCCAAATGGAGCAGGCTGTGAATTCGGCATGTTGGTCTTGACTGGAGGAAGTACTTAAGAACATATAAATCTCTCAACAATTTTCAACAGTTTTAAAATCCATTCTTAGATATGGCAAAATATTTCAGCATATGGCCTTGACTTCAGGCTTAAAATTAACCACGCAGAAGCACTTTACCAAGCTGGGACACGGTCCTGAGCCGCTGCCTACAGCCTCTGAGTTATGCAAACTGAGCACTTATTAGGCCCTTTTTAAAGTCCAACAGAAAGCTAACACTGCAAACAGAAGCTAATTATCAGTAAAACCAGGCAGCAAAAACCTACCCACATGGCAAGAGCTGCAGTTGTGGTAACACTAACAGAGATGCATTTTGCTGAGCTCTGGCTCAGCAAGGGGAGATAGACCTAAAAGCCCAGCTTGGTCCTACAGAACTCCTCCTGGGCAGGTTCTGACTTCCAGCAAAAGGTCCTAGGATGGAAAAAAAAACAAGTTAGGCTGTGTCCTTCTTGTGAACTGAACAAGGAAATGGGGAAGTCCTCAAAAATGTTGCACTTTTTTTTTTTTATTTCTAAGTAGCATTACACGTGATGGAAATGAAAAAAAAAAGAAGTTAAAGATAATCTGAAAAATATTTTTAAAGAAGCATCACTTGCCTTGATCTGATTCATTTAGAGTAAATTTGCTCAGCAAGAAATGCCAGGGAGAGCTCCACAGTGCTGCTGCTGTTAGCAGTCAGCAGTTAGCTAATGCTACTTCATTTTAAACAAAACTTCACCTACAGGCCCTCTCCTTCTTATTTTTTTTTCCCCAGAAATCGTTATTTTTGCTGATTCCCAGTTATTTCCCCTCAGAAGCCTAAAAACACTGCTTGCTAAGAGGTGCTACAAAGCTTCATGTAGCTCTTTCATGGCACTCCATCATTTCAACTATTTTCAGTTTGGCTACTCTGAAAGTGCTGTGGGTTTGCTTGGGTGGTTAACGCTCTTTTTGCAGAGGCTAATTCATACTCTACTATGACTTCCTATAGACTGCTGAAATCTTTGGCCCAAGGTACTGGTTCTTTTAAATGAAAAAATGCTATTTTATTAGGTATTTGTGACTCTGATCAGGGAAACAACTACGTTTAAATGCGAAGCACCTTGAAGGGGCAGAAATGATACTCCCCCTGCCTGTGCTGCTAATGGAAACTGATTTTAGACCAACGGAAGACCAGAACGATGTAATGATCCCTGGCATTTTACCTTGATAATGTCATGGTATTTATAGTCGATTTAATACATTTGAGGAGATAATGCTATTTGATTCCTAGGTTTCACAAGATCAATGAGTGGGAAAGATATCCTTTTAGTGATCGACATTTTCTTCCACCTCCGTAAGATGCATATGCTTTTGTTCAGGAAAAAAAATGCATTTGAATGTTGCCAGCTAAAACCTTTGTGCTCCAAAAACTATTGGTCTATGCTGGAGAAAAAAGAAAGAAATTAAATAAATAGCCACTCAACTAGACAGTTGATACTCTTGTCCATAAATGTGTCTTTTTCCCTAGAAGAGGAAGACAGCAAAATTATGTCTGAAGAACAGGATCGCATGGAAGCTTTGCCTCGATCCCAGGTACCCTAAGGGCCACATCTTCCTATCGCACTTGGCAGCTAGATCTGTGCACAAAACAGCTCACCTGTAAATGTCAGATGGGTTTTAAATGTTATCACTAACTGTCCTGATTAACAGCCAAGAGTGAGTGTCTCTCTAGACTCACAAGGTGATTGATGTACAGCAAAGTAAAAATAAAAGACAAGAAAAAAAAAAAAAAAAAGAGAGAGGAAGGAAACATGAAGATGCAGGCAGAAAGGTCATGAGACAGTTTATAAAAGACAGTGGTTCTTACAGAGAAAGCAGTGCACTCTTGGGGTGCAAATGTGGATTTTTTTTTACAACCGATGGAGTCCTGCACTGTAAGTTCTCAAACTTCCTAAACCTGCCCAGTTTGCTACCAAAGCCCACAGACACTGTACTTTCTTTGCTGGACTAGTGGACCTCAAGGGGAATTTCAGAGCTTTTGATAAAGAGGGTAGTGATGAGTCAGGCAGGTCAGCGGGAGAAGGATGTTCTTGGGCTGTGGGTGTGCTCTGTCCATGAGTCCCGGTCTCATCTGCAGGCTGGGCATCCCGCTGCCTCTGCCCTTCCAGAGGAGGAGGCTGCAAGCCTGGGGGCTCGTCTCTGCAGGGAGGGCTCACAGCCATCACCTGCCTGGGTCTCCAAGAGCAAAATCCAACCCGTGGGACCATCTGCCTGCCCCTTATGGTACAGCCCTGCTGCCAGCTCTTGCCCACGACTGCTCCTGCCCATCTGTTCCTGCTCTGCTGGTGCCTCGCTGCCAGGCTGGATGGAGGATAGAATGCCGAGGTGGGAGCTGGCATGTCTTCCCCCTTCCCAAAAACACTGCCAACAGCCTCCAAAGCCATCCCGTACACCATGGCCCTTCTTCTCCGTGCCTGCGAATTTCTGGATGAGGTCTGGGCCAAGCAGCTCAGCGTTTGCTGTGCTGTTCTTGTGCTCGAGGAGAGAGCTCGGCACCTTCCTTGTGTGAACGCGCACACTTTGGCTGCCCATTCATTGTTTGTAAATGAGAGTGCCTTGACCGTGGGTGAGACTCTGAGAACCGCTCCAATAATGTGGCTGCCAGTTGAGATCTTTGTAATGGAGTTTGCACCTTTGTGGCAAAGCAGAGCTTGTTTTCAACACCAATCTGGGGGGACCTGTTGCTGATATCTGGTGTCATCAGCAGGTTTGCTCCCAGGGGCTGACCAAACCCAGAAATGCCATGTGTCGTAACGATGCTCCTTTTGGCAAGAAGGATAAGCCACTCGTTGCAGCTGTGCTTCAACACCATGGGGACAAAACAGGTTAATAAACTCTTGGCTGATATATGAGACCTTAAAGCTGGCTCAAGAGGTGGCCTTCCCCAAATCTTGGGAGCTCTCTGCAGTCAGCCTGCACATGGCGGTGCAAGGAGAGAGCTGCCCCTCTGCAGCATTGCTCCAGGGAAGGACCAACATGAGCTGAGCAACTTCTAATGGTAATGAAACACTGTGGGCACTGTGGGGGACAGTTTTCACTTGTGGTATTTCAAATCAGAACCTCGTGAATGGGGCTGCACAGGTTCATCTGCCCAGCGTATGGTGATACCCCAAGGCTTTGTAAGGAAATCTGCAGTGATGGTTGTTGCTGGTTCCAGCCTTCCTTCAGCAGCAGGAGCTTCAGTGATTACTCAGGGAAGGGATCCTGCATCCCCCAAAGACTTCCTCTCTTTGCATGTTCAGCACCAAATTACTTCTTACACTGCACCAGTTTCATAGGCCAGCTCAGTATTTCTCAATTTACAGTGCATTTTTGTGGGGGTGGGACCACCGTCCAGCACTGTGGGCTTCTCTTCTGAAAGGCGTGGTTCTGCTAGAGTGTGAAGCCTTGACCACAGACATCTCCGTGCACAGCATTGCCGTGCGCACAGCACTGCGTGTGCACAGCTAACTGGGAGTTGGCTGGTTCAGCAGAGGTTTGAAGTTGGCTCCTTATATGTTTCTACTTCCTTTGCTACTTTAGCAATGAGTGGCCTATGGCGCACACGAAGAGCGGGGACAGCTTTGAGTCAGCACTTCTGGGGTCCCGGGGGAGGATGAAGCACTTCTGAATATCAGCAGTGCTTTGGCAGCCGACCTTGGCAGTCAGGTTGGCTCTTTGCTTAGCCAGCAAGCGGTTGGGCTAATTCAGAACAGAAAGGGGAAAGGGACAAGGGAAAAATCAAATAACACAAGTGGGAGAAGCATTTTTTTTCCCTATCAGACCATGGTGGTTTCACTGCTACAAGGCAGACAAGAGAGTAAATCCCAGGATCTTCCTGGAAAAAGCAGCCGGTCTAATGATTTCCAGGGTCAGCACAGCACAAAATTGATCTAGGACACAGAAAAGCAGGCTGTGATGAAGAGCACATTTGAGTGGGATCTCAAGAGCTCACCTAGGCCCATAGCCATCCCCAATACTCAGTAATCTTTGGTCTCCTTGAGGAAAAGCCCTGGGAAAGCGCTGTTGCTGAAAGGAGCAGGCTGGGGGAGGAGGACAGGGCAGGACCCAGGTGATGGGATGCTGGTGATTCACCAAGAAACAGGAAAATAAACAACAAAACAAGCATGAAGTAACCTCAGCAGCACATCTGGAGACGCTGTTAAGTACGTCAGCTCCTAGGTGGGTAAACAGGAAGCGCAGCTGCCAGCCAGGCCTGCTAACACGCACTCATCCCTGCTATCCAGTTGTGTGCAGACCAAGAGGACATTGGCGTAACCCCTTCCATGCCAGTGCAGAGGTAACGTGCGCTTTAGGGACCAGGGACATCGTTCCTCTACAGCTGGGGGGATGAGTGTTCAGCAGGACAGGGGGAGCGAAGCAAGACAGATGAAGGATGCTGCTGTGCCTATACCCTAGGATGCTCTCAGATGCCCTTCCCAAGGCTGAGAAGGGGAAAGTGGACAGGGGACCTCCACCCCATCCTTGTCAAAAGAGCAGAGCTGTGACGAGTAGAAGATGGCACGTAGGGCTGGACAGTGTACGTTACACTAAGGAGCTGGTTAAACTTTCCATGGGGTGGAGAATCCTACCTACCTACCCTCCAGTCAGGACAGCCAAGGGCGGATAAGAAAACTCACATTTTGTGAGAAGAACATGGGCTGAGCACCCCTTGCTAATCCTTTGCTCCACTCAGTAGTGCACACTGATATACGTGTCCTCTTCGCCAGCTGCTGAGAAATCCTCCACCTCCTCTCCTGTAGTGCTAATGGAAATCTCACTAGGACTACAAGCCTACACCTCTGGAGCTCTACAGCTCTGACCTAAGGGCAAGTCTACTCAAATGTAAGATATGGTCTTAGCTGAGTTGTTGCAACTCAGTGTTAGAGCTTGCTCAAAGTTTTTGGGAGTAGTTTTCAGAAGCTGCTCTGGTCACCTGTGCTTGTAATAAGATTTCTACAAGAGTAAGTGTTCCAGTCTTCCAAGCACACACTCTTCAGAAGAGATTGCATTTATTTCAGGACAACAACAAAAAAAAAAAAAAAAAAAAAAAAAAAAAGAGCTTCATGTAAGAGTAAGACTTTCTCTAATTGTGCCTATGGGGTTGCTCAAGGAATGTTAGAGCATCCCCCCATTAGGGAGGGGGCACCAGCACAGGTCACTGGTGATAACTCTTGCATTTCCCCAAACCTCCTCCAAACGCCATTGCAGCACCTGGTGCTCAGCCCCTCGAACCCAATTGCTCACGTGTCTCCCCTTGGCGTACCCTTGTCTGGCCCTGTGAAATCAGAGCCTCCCACGTCCTGCTGGAGAAGAAAGCTGCTGCAATCACTGCTCTCCTCGCTACCAAGAAAATCACTGCAGTGGTGCTCGGCAAGGGAAGAGGGAGTAAATAAATTAGTTTATTACCCATGAGTTCAGCCCAGCTGTCTAAGCGTTACTCATTATTTTGTTGGCAGCTTTGAATTAGAGCCAGGTAGCCTTACTTGGCAATTCCCTCACCTCCCGGTGGAAGTGCTTTTTCTTTTTTTTCATCTTTTCTTTTTTAAGTGGAGCGTAATGAGCAGGAGCGACTGCTGTTCAGCTGGTGTGGCGCTCGCTGGGAGGAACACTTCGCCTTCGACTTGTGTCCCGAGCCCTTCTCTAGACGACTGGATGCTCCCAAGAGCATCGGTGCTGCAGGAGAGCGACTCTCTCGTCCCTCTGCTTCCCGCGGGGAGAGCAGCTTTGCCACTTGTATTCAGGGACTTCCAGGCCCAGCTGACACCTGGATATAAGGAAGCAGCCAAAAATATGTATTTTTTAATCTGGGCTTTCTCAGGGAGCTGGAGTTTGTGCCTTCTTGAGGGTGACTGGGTGCAGCCATGGAAATGTATGGAGAAGTGCAGGGGTGGAGGGTCCTTGCCCGTCCGGACGGGGAGCTCGGCGCCTCGGCGTGGCAGGGTCCCCTCCAGGCGAGTACCCTTCCCCAGAGGAGCCGCTCGTCTCGAGAGCTCTGAGCGCAGACCAGGCGCTGCAAAAGCAGCCCGGGCTGCGGCAGGTGCACGGGACGGCTGCCGCACGCCGAGCCGAAAATACCCGCCCTGCAGCAGGAGCCGGCCGGGCTGCGAGCGCCCGGCTGGCGGGAGGGGACGGAGCTCCCGCCTTCCGTGCTGAGCGCCCGCCGTGCTGAGCAGCCCAGCGGCACCGAGGGCCATGTTGCTCAGTACCAGGGATAGCTTCATGTCCCCATCCCTCCTGTAGCGGCAGGTCAGAGGTGTCCGTGTCCCAGCTTCAACAGTGAAACGCCTGGGGCAAGTGACAGTCGTTTTGTGACCCTGAAGTGGGACCCTGTTGCCCTTTCCAGTGCTCTAACCCCGCCGCTGTCCCCGTGCACCGCTCTATCTTGGGGGTGTTAGACCCCCTTACTTTTCTGACGTCGGCTGCATGGAGAGTGTGAGGGGCAGCAGAGCAGATCCCCAGCTGCCTCCGTGGGCAGGGAACGCCGGGGAGGTGGGTGGGCATGCCAGTGTCCCCGTGTCCTCCCTCTGGAGGGGTGTCCTGTGCAAAGAGGGAGGCAGCACGGGGGCTGCCCTCCATCCCCGAGGAAAAGCGCATCAGGCGCCTCGCGCCCACCTTGGTTTGGCCGCTGGTGCCTTGGTGCTCAGGGAGGCCACGTTACTACAGCTCCCTTAACCCGCTCAGTCCTTCTCGTGCCGGCCCTCTGCCGTCACGTGGCTGAAGGCCTCATTGCTAAGCCGGGCTCCTCAAAACCCCACTGTGAGACGGGAGTCGCACAGTCCCAGCGGGGACCCGGAGTGGCCATGGGATTCGGATGAAGCCCCCGCCCGCCCCGCACTACCCAGCTGGGTGACGCGCGGCCTCCCAAAGGCCGCGGTGTAAATTTATAGCTGTGGTTCAAGCAAACGCTTAGCAAAAGTGGCTCCCAGACGTGAAAAGTCAGCGCTGCGGAGACTTTAATCATCAGAGAAATGCAAATCCAAGTGGTTCTCAGATCTGCTTGAGGGACGTCTCTTAGACTCCTAAAAAGCAAGCTCCCCAAAGCAAAAAGCCCCACGTGTAGGAGAAATAAGGAGCTTTTAAAGGCACACTTTGAACTTTAGCATTCATCCGGGTGAGACAGTAATTAGACACCCCTCTCCGCCTGCAGGATATTCTGGAGAAGCTTGGAGCTGCGGCCCGGTCTGGTGCAGAGCCCCCGCGCTTCATCTTCCGCCCGCGCAGCTAACGCAGCAGCAGGCAAGAGCTGACGCGTCAGCTAAGATAAGCAACTAATGTCAGATTTATTTTAAGGATGCATATTTTTATTTCTAAGTTTTTCCTTTGAAGCTGTTCCCAGGCTGGGAAGCAAAGAGTTTAAACTTTGTTGCAACAACAAAACTAACTATATATATATATATATATATATATTATTTTTCATTTTAAGCTTGTTTGTGTTTCAAAGTAGATTTGGATGACTCTGGCAGAAAGGGAGCACATCACTTTTGCAACAGTGGGCTCTATTAATCTGAATAAATGTCTCCTATAGAGAAAGCCAATGGGGCATTTTAAAGGGTAGTTGGGAGTCCTCAGACCAGGGGACTATTTCTCACCATAGCGGGCGAGCCAGAAGAGCGGCTTTTGTGAGGAGGTTATAACAGCAGCATGTGGTCTGGCGAATAGACATTGCCTTCTAACCACCTCTGAGGTCTCTTGATGCAAATCAAACGCGGGATGCTCTCCAAAGCCTCCCCCAGGCAGTGTGACAGGAACAGCGATGGCCAGAAAGCACCCAGGCATCTGTGTGGTGACCAGAAGGGACGCGGTGACAATGGTGAAATGCTGTCCTTGCCCACCAGCAAACAAGGTGCCATCTCCTTCCATCTTTTGTGCTACCCCAGGAAGAACAAGTCAGCAGGTCACCGAGTCAGGACAGCCAGAGAGGATGGGGCTCTGTAAGTGGTGGGTGACCATGTATGTCCTCTTAGCTGCCTCTTTGCTGAACAGGGCTGAGCTTTCCAGGCCATGTATTCCTGCAGCCACGAAAATAAATCAATGTATCAATGCTTTTGAAGCAAAGAAATGTTCTCTAAAATTTGCCCTTGTAGTCAGGCGTATCGCAGTGGTCAAAGTCCTGCAGATGATCTTGCCAGAGTCTATTGGTGGAAATAAAACCACTGTTGACAGTAGGAGGGAAGAGTTTGTTTGTTTGTTTGTTTGTTTGTTTAGTGTGTTACTACAGAAATCAAATCCAATAGGGCTTATAAAAGGAAGAGAAAATATCAGGCTGCAGAGTATGTTGCTCCCCAAGATTGGGTGGAGGCACCTGGGCTCTCCCTCCAGGAACTGTTCACGTTGTCAGGCAAATGCTGCCCTACTTGGTGGGAAAAGGGAGGACATTCAGCACTAGGGAGCCATAATTAAAGATCAAAAGACGATATGAGGCAACATGGCCCAATTTGAGACCCGTCTCCAAGTGCTTCTCAACTGACATGGTCCAGACAGAGCTGCACCCTGGGCACCTTTCCCTTCTCCTCTGCGTTTCCAAAAGCACTTTGTGCTCCAAAGATCTTCTGGTGGTCACATCTGCTCCTGCATAATTTCCTTCATGCACTGGGCGGACCAACAAAAGGCATCCCAGAGGCATTTGAGAATTTGGGTGAAAATAATAGTGAAGTGGCGGGTGGTGCTACCATTCCTCAGGTGGCTTTGGGGCAACCAGTAGATGGGACAGTCCTCACAGGCAGCCAGGCAGCACCTCGCCTCTTCCCACGCCAGCCGGGTTTGCTTTGTGCTGGGAAGAGAGAGAGCCGAGTGCTTTGCAGGGAGAGACAAACTTTGGCAGGATCCGAAGCCCAGTTGATCCTGTCCGACCACCCTTTTCACAGCACTGGTGACAACCAAGGTGAGCGCAGGGGAAGCAGCAAGCAACAGGTCTGGCTGCTGAAATATTTACAGCGATACAAAGCAGATAAAAAGAAAAAAAAAGTGATAATAACAGTAAAACTGAGCTTGCGCCTCAGCCTGTTGGTAGTCAGCGCTGGATTATGCTGTGGAGAAGTTTCTTAAAAGCGACAGGAGATTTTCCCCCCTTGCTGGGGGGAATGACGGTATTTACGTGCAGCTTGGGCACACTTCAGGCACGGTCTCTGCTTCGAGTTGGGAGTAAGGAAAGGAAGGAGGTGCCTAACCACATGGTTCCAATTAAAAAGAGTAGGATCGATGGGGTTGCATGGGATAGCACAAAAGACCACACTTACAAAAGATTCCTTAGGTTTTGATGCTTGTTTAATTCATCACCCGTTCTGGAGTCGGACAGGCTGTTGTAATATTACCCTATTTCTTAAAAGCTCAGGGAATCAATGCTCTGCTCAGAGCTGGGGCTGAACCTGAATCTTCTAAACTCTGGGGACGTTTGTATCTAACTTTTGCAGAATCAGAACCCCAAATCCTAATATCCTTAAGGAGTGAGTGGATCGAAGCCTTGCCACCCGACCCCACCTCTCACCTCTGGACTGCTGAGATCCTGGGATTTCCATCCTGGGCTTTGCATTCCCTCTAGCAACCAGGAAATACTCGGAATTTTACTCAGCTGCTGCGCATGATTCAATTACAGCGTGCAGAGCTGGCGGGAGAGTGGACCTGCCCTAAGAAGCTCGACTGAAGAAAGCCCCCCTGCTCCCTCCCACCAGCGGGCAGAGGGACCCGAGGAGGACGAGCATGACTAGCAGGCTCCGTTGTGCCTTCCCCTTCCCACGCAGACTTTCTGAACTCTTCAATCCCCGCTCTGCTCTTGGAACTGCTCTTGCAAGAGGAGCTGGCCACCTCATCCCCCTTTCCCCGCTCTCCAGCATCTATTAGCTGAAGTGAGGACAGCAAGGAGGGAATGGGAGCATCATAGCGGTCCCACCGCCCTCCTTCACTTCCTAAGGGTTCAGTCCAATCTCTTCTTCACTCCAATTTGCCCCTATTTCCAGCTTTTGGCCTTATTCACTTAAATTTGCCTCTTGTGTGGTGTGTGGAAAGGCCTCGGCAGCTGAGCGGCCAAGAGCGGGGCTGCTCTCCGCAGCTCTCAGCACGTCCGTCCTGAGGAGCCCAGCGGGGGACGGTTTGGGGGAGACTCCTCGGGTTCTGTACAGGAGGGCCAGGTCAGAGCCATTGCACAGAGCAGGAGCGCCCTGCAGAAGGGCTCTGAAGGGCCCCTCGTGCCCATGTCTCCAACGCAAAATTCAAAGAACAGAGCACGGCTTCTTATTTCTTAGCTTGCAGGTAGGTGGCAAGAATACCACTGCTCCCTTTTTAAGCAACTCCAGTTCCTCGTGCTGAGCAGCCCCACGGTTATTTTCGGGCTGCCGGACGCTGCTGCAAATGCTCAGCGTGAGCCCCGTCCCTGCCGGGCGCCCACAGGCACTGGCCCCCACCCTGCCGAGGGTCCCCCGGGGATGTCCTGGCGCTACCTGAGCCGTGTTCGTGCGCGGCCGCTGGCGCAGAAGGACCACGGAGGGATCGGTGCACTCGGCTGCAGGTCACACGAGGTCCGGGTCCGGCCTAGCTCAAGGCCAGGTTGCCAAAGGGTTCGTCACGGTGAAGATCAAGGCATGGAGCTCCCTCCACACGGGGCCTGCAAAGGCGGCAGGCGGCCCGTCCGCTGCTCCTTCAGCTGCCCCGGTGTCCCGCTGCTCCTCCAGGGAATCACCACCCTGTTGAGCTGCCGTTGGCTTTGGAGCTCGCGCTGCCCGCTGCTCTCTATGGGAATAACCCGCTCTGCCTGGCGCCTGGGCCGTCAGGAGCGCTCACTCCTCGGTGTCTGCTGCCTCCTGCCAGAAGACTCTCCCTCTCGGCCAGCGGGACCTTCTCCTCCTCTTTGTTCCCGCTAAGCTTTGACATTTGGTTTGCCCCGCATCATTCCAAGAACTTCCCACACGCAGAGCGAGCTTGGTTTAAAACTCCTTTTGTTCAGAGACAGAATAGTCCTCGCAAAAAAAAAGAAAAAAAAAAAAGGAAAAAAAACGACAGAAGTGACATTAGCTTTTTCTGACACCAAGCAGAGCATCTCTAGGCTGTGCTGGAGCTGCGGCATCGCCCCCGGTGCAAAGGCTGACTTTGCTGGTGCTCTTAGCTGCTCCTTGCATGCCTCGGGTGAGCGGGGTAGATTTCCTGGCGGCCCCCTGGTCTCTGGGGCAACTCGTCGCAAGTCCAATGAAACGATCCTCTGAAGGCCGGTGCATGGACGGAGAAGGGGAATAGGGCCACGCGGGGAGGAAACATGTCTCCTTGCCATGCTCCCTGGGGTCTCCTTAATGCTGGTCACAGAACGGCAGGCAGGAAGGGGAGGCCTCTGCAAGGGAGGCTGGAAGCTCCAGGGGCAAGAGCTGAGGAACTGAAGTCTCCTGCTCAGCCAGCCATGTCTCTCCATCTCCGAGGAGCTGACTCTTTAACCCTTCCAGGGAGCGGGGACGGGCTCGCACTGGCTGCGCCACGGCTCAGCTGGGTGGAAAATGACGGCAAGCTGACCTCCGGCGGGATCCAGACGTCCTCGAACGCTTCAAAGCTGGTGCTATCCACCCCTCTGCCGCGGGGTGCAGGAAAAAGGAGGCAGTCATAAGCACGGGTCTCCCAGGTGGAGTGCAGACTCTGCCCGTAGCCCGCGTCATAGCGCTCCCTGCTCTAAGGAGATAGGTTCCTCTCTCTGCCTCTTCCTCTGCCTCTCTCGTTTGGCCCGCCAGCACACATAGGCGGCCACCAGCAGGCCCACACCAAAGATCAAGGTGGCCACAGAGACCACCTTAGCAATGTCCATTTGTGGGCCGTTGATGGTGAAGGTGATGCATGTCGCAGCTATGCCGATGACCACGGAGACGATGCCAAAAGGGAAGATGCACCGATACCAGGATTTCTCAGTCCCGCCTGTGGCCAGGGCCAGCTTATTGAGCGTAGCAGTAGAGTCTGTGGCCGTGGTCAGCGGCAGCCCTGGTTTTCCTCCTTGAAGGCAAGTGAGTGAGTTGGACTTGCAGCCCATCATGTTGGCAACAAAAAGAGTAACAAGCAAAGCAAAGCTCGGACGGGTCGGATGTGGGTCGCGCTCGTGCCCCAAGCTGCTGTCGTGTCCACGAAGGAAGGAGGTCAGGGCAGTTCCTACATGGCCTGGCTTTGTCTGGCAGCTCGGGATGCCAGCTGCCTCCTCGCGCAGGCACCGCTAGAGCTGCTGGCTGCCTCCTGCTCTCTGCTCCGAGCTTTGGCTCGCCGGCTCTTTTGCTGCGATATGGAGCTGGGATTGGCGGGTGGGAGAAGTGATCTCATGCCTGTGGGAGGACCGGCTCAGGCTTGCTGCCTGTTAACTGTTTCAGGCTCGGGGCTGCCCGGAGCCCATAAGAGATTGCTCCAGGGACGTGTTTTTCAGGTTGCATCCGCTTTTGCAAGGTCCTCACCGAGTGACTCTGCCAGACCAAGGCACAGCCACCAAGGACAGCACACTGCCGGCCTTGCTCAGCATGGGGGCATGGGACTCTCTGTCCCCAAAGCTGCTTCACAGCCTTTTGGAGCATCACTAATGCCATTTCTTTTTTCCAAGTTGCCCTTGCTTTCCAAGATCCTTCTTCTTTCCCTCCCCCAGGTTCAGCCCATGACACAGGGCTCAAGAGGACTCTCATGGTGAGTGAGGCCCAAGGCCTGGAGATGCAGCCTGACCTGGAGAAGGCTCGAGGCTGAGGTTCACTTGGGCTGTGGCACCCTGCTGGGGTTGACACCCGGGGAACAGGTGATGTGAGGTGACCTGCTGGGCGTAGTGGAACCGAATGACCTAGAGTCAAGGTAAGCTGAAACCTGGGAGATGATCACTGTCAAAGTCACACATGGGCAGGGTAGGAGGAGATGAGACCGCAGTCCTGGGGTGAGGTGGAGGCCCCGCTCAACCCTGCCATTGTGGCTTTATCAGCAGAGCACGTGTAACGGCACACAGGAGGAGCAACCAAGAAGCTTGACGGAGTTTGGTATGTGGTAGATGACAGGTAGAGCCATGGGAAGGACATCAAGTGCAGGGAAGCAGGACATCCAAGCAGTAAGAGCTAGCACGCCCTGCAGAGTCAGACTCGGGGATGGCAGCGCACCCACTGAGGGTCAGTCTGATAGAGTGGTCCCCACTTCCATATTCTGAGTGCCAAAGTCTTGAATAAAAATGGTTTTAAAAAGGCGAATTTAAAACATGCCCCAGCTCCACACCCTGCAGAACTATGCACTTGCCCCTGGTGTGTGATAACAAATTGCGCGCGACAGCTCCAAATGGGCCCCACAGTTGTGGAAGCCCAGCCAAACTCCTCCCTGTGAGCCAAAGTCAGCATGGAGGAGAAATGCAGCAGGTTGTCCAAGACTTCTGGTGACAAGGAGGTCAAAAGAAGGGATGAAGATTGAAACCACATGGAAAGTTGAGCAGAAAGGGAATTGAACTGGAGAAGGACTAAGAGAAAGAGGAAGCCTGGGGGAGAGAACAGAGAAAAGAGGGGACAGAAACAGGAGAAGAGGGAGGCTGGGAAGCTGGATGAGCCTGGCCCAAGGGAGCAGTTTTGCATTCAGGACTGGTGCTGCGC
Organism: Nothocercus julius; assembly: GCA_013398735.1. Classification (NCBI taxonomy): domain Eukaryota; kingdom Metazoa; phylum Chordata; class Aves; order Tinamiformes; family Tinamidae; genus Nothocercus; species Nothocercus julius. Next base: position 790,968 of record VZSV01000225.1, on the reverse strand, counting down.
TCCTGCCATCTCCAGCTCTCCATTAGGAGAGATCCCTTCTGGGCAGAGGCCTCGAGCAGTCTCACAACCCTCTTTCATCAGCTGTGGACACTCATTCTTGCTGGCAAGACATTTCTCTCTGCCACCTCTTCTGAGAATGGCTCAGCAGTGTGTTTAGACTGGAGCGAGCAATTCTCTCCATTTGTTTCTGCTGTAGCAGTATTTTTTTTTTAATCAGCTCCCCTGGAGAAAGAATGAAATTAGATAGAGTAGAAAATGTAAGAAAACTGGATCCATTCCCAGGTCAGGACTTCCCCCTGGAGTTCAAGGGGCCCAGCCATATTTCTGCAGCAAATTAGGAGACTCTCCATTATGAGACTGAGAGGAAGCCAAAAATAGGGAAGCAAAGCCACATTGCAGCAGGGGTGGCTAGAAACAGTCGTGCGGAGAGAGGGATGGGTGAAGGAAAGGTGAGAAGTAGAGAAAACCTTGTGAGAAGAGGCAGATGGGGAAAGGCAGAGACTTGGACGTTGGGATATGAGGCACACGCACCCCCAGCTCCTTCAGTGACCTTGGGGCAGCTCACATTACCTCTGACCAAGACCTTCATGGAGCCACCAGGCTTCCACCCGAGCCCTTCCTGGGCTTTGCCCCAGGTCTCACTGCACCAAGCGCCATCAGTGGTGTCCTGCAGGGCTGTGTGCCACCACCTAGGAAATGGTCTCAGTGTGATGGTCTCAAGACTGTCAGGCTACTTTTTTCCCTAGTCAGCAGATGCAGAAGTTTCTCCAGGACAGCACAGATCCCTGTCTTCACTCTTTGCCCATCCCTGGGCTGCAGGTGCCCCTGCAACACCAACCACCTGACTTTGGGGGCCCCTACGATGCTGCACACAAGACAAATCCAGCACCCTAGAGGTTAAAGATCTGAGGAGTTTCTTATCAGCCCCGCCCTGACCTGGGCCACTGTTATAATTACGCACAGTGAAGAGCAGCTAAGGAAAAAAAAATCTAATCTGAAATAATGAGAAAAACAATGAGAACCTAGCAGAGATGTCAGGTCTCTCCCTGCGTTTCCACCAGCATACAGCGTTTCAGTGTGTGCCATTCACTGTGTGTCCGTGCACGCTCTGTTGTTTTCTTTCTCTTTTCTAATTTTAAAATTATTTATTATCACAGAGAGTCTCCCAAAAGAGCCAACTCCCCCGTACGAGAAGCTCCTGCCCTTGTTCTGAATGAGGACCCAGGCTGAAGCAGCTAGAGTAAAACCTGATTTGCCAACAGGCACAAAACCGCGCTGGTGATGATCCTGTATTCCCTTTCTGCCTGGGCTAAATGACTCTGCAAAGCCCCGGATGCCCAAAGGTCTTGCTCTTCTATCACTGCTCTTTGCTTTATATAATGTATGTCTGGATATCAGCTGCAAATCAGGTCTCATGTCTATAAATCTAACCCTCTAGGTTATTAATAGATTCTTGTCAAACTCCATCAAACAAAACAAGCCCTCAGAAAACCAAAATCATTCATACGCTTCCAAAAATAACAGGGGAGTAGAGTGGGTATTGATCAGATATTGGATTAATTCCCAAACACTTTCCTGGTTAAAGAAAGCAACCTCCCTCCTGTCTCTTACTGTAATATCATCCTGTGGACAGCTCGGATTCCTGCACTATTGCACAATACCAGCAAGAGCATCCAGCTGTGGGACACCTGGAGCCTTGGCATTTAGCCTCTGGCTGCAGAAATAAACAGCACTGCAAAAAATAACTACAAATAAGTCACACATGCTGCACTCTGTGCTCCACAAACTCAGAGGCACTGCTGTTCGTTTGCCTGATTGTTCATTAGAGGGAAAAAATAGCAGCAAAACCAGACAAGTTAATGCTCCTTGATTACAAGCAGGGAAGGCAAAACACCCTTTATTACTAAGGCTGACTGATTCTTCCTCTTCTAACCACCGTTTTAAGCTTCTTGAAGCCTTGCCAAGTATCTACCCTAAGCTGAACAGTTTAAGAAAGTTTCAGCTAAAATTGTTCAGCCACAGAACAAAATTGCAAAGAAAATGGAGCTGTCTCTGTCACTGGAGCTAAGCCGGGAGGTGAAATCTCTACACAAAGGAAGCTGGGACCAGCTCAGGGCTTGGACTGACACCTTGAGACAGATGGCGAAGAGTAAGACCTGGGGACGTGGGAAGTGGCAAGGGCACGGCTCAGCCCTCCTTCAGTAGACGTCGTCTCTGCTCTGTGCCCCATCCAGCACCAAGGCCACCACGCACCTCATAGCATCTTCTCACTGCACCTTCTCAGCAAGAGCCCTCTCTTCTGGACAGCTGCCAAGAGCCACCAAAGGAAATATCAGAGGTTTTCCCAGTCAGCGCAGTGCTGGCTCCAGGAAAAAGAGCAAAGCGGTGCTCCAGGATAGCAGGTGTGTGACAGACGCATGAGTCATTTCATTCACAGCTTCACGCATTGAGGCTCCAACGGGCATGAAACCTCACAGAGAATATGGCTGAGAGAATAATTTATCTAGTTATACAATGAAGGGTTTCAAACTGTTTCTTGAGAAACTGTTGATCTGAAAACAATGCTAAGCAAAGCACCGACACTGACAAGATGCTGCTGCCAGTTCTCGACATGCCGCAGCTGGTGTCATGGCATGCGACCTCCTCCTTGCAGCCCCAGCCCGGATTCCTTTGATTTAGCAAGAGTCTTGCCTCTCATCTAAACATAAAAACGCACAGAGAACTGAAAAGCAAAAGCTCCAGCCAACTAGAAAAATATGACTTTTTAATAAATCTTCATTGTTGATATGGGATGCAAGTTTGCATACTTGACTCAGCAATACTGATGGGATCACATTGCAGCAACCCTATATGCTTCCTGTTTTGTTTTAAAACATTGCACTAGCTACATTAACAGCTTATTAAAATTATACATGAGTTAACATAAGTACGTATATACCCGTACATATCTAACTCTCTTCTATATATACACCTTCAAGTAGCTCAGCATTTCCTTATAACAACACTATTATTTTGAGCAATACATCCACTCTCTAGGTTGCTGCAAAGGTTTCTGGAAGCAGCATGCAGAGATTTGACGCCACTGTCTCATGCCACCTTGCGCTGGCAGTGACGAGGAGGCGCACGACAGCAGGCCAGCGGCCGCAGCTAAAGGGGTTTGTTCCAGCTGGCCCTAACATCAAATGGAGAGACCAAACGGATCCAGAGAAGGACGTGGCCTTCAGGTGAAGGCCCGCCAAGCATCCGAACCTATTAATGAGTCAGCTTGCAGGGACTCGGACTCCCCGTGTCCCCACCAGCGACACTGTACGGGAACAAGGTGCTTCTGCCTCTGCGGGCGCCAGCCTGGGGCCTCCTGGCAGCAGGGCCCCTTCCCGCAGGGCCCGTCTGAGGCCGTGCCGCTCCTAGCTGAGCGACGGAGGCCGCCGCTGCTCTTCCTGCCCGTACCGCGTCGCGCTCCGCTTTTCCGTTGGTGTCTAGGAAGTGTGTGTCACAGTCTGGTGGCGATCTCCTCTGCTGTGACGTGTGACACCCTTGGCCTTCCTCCTCCTGCCCCGCCTAACCACGATGGCTCCTTCAAGGAAGGCCGCCTGCTTCTCCTTGCTGCAAACGAGGGCATCGCTCCAGCAACGGACCCCTTAACACCGTCCATCCCTGACACCACCAAGGGAAACTCATGGCCTTCCGTGGAGCCCTTCAGAAGGAAGGGACTCCGCAGGAACCGTAGTGCACCTATTAACAGAGCTTCGTGTCAACATAGCCGAGCGCGGGCGCACTGAGAGCAAAGCAAACGTGCCCTCTCCAGAACGATTTTGGGAAGAAGCATTTCAGTTGGCTCTGTGATGCTACTCATGCATTGCGTGGGCTGCAGGAAGGAAAAATAATCCCACGGGTGCTCAAGAATTATGCAAGCCCGTTTACTTTGAAGGTCTGTTTCAAGGGCACAGAAAGCGCTATGAACTTTGGCTTCAGTGTGTCTTTCACTGGCCCCTGTGCTCACTAAAGAGGAGCATGCAAGCAGGGTAGTCAGCAGGGATACGGCAAGAAACCCCTGCCGCCTGTCCCACTGCTCCCCCCAGCGCTATTGGCCTCACCTACGTTTCAGTTTAATCCAGGAGTTATACTTCTGGAAAAGCACAAAGGGGCAAAAGCAGGGAGAGTTTCTGCAGTAGTTTGAATTTCAACTTTTGTGCGAGGTGACTCCTTCCCCCTCCTTTTCTGGAAGCTCATCTGGCCTGTTATCAGTCATGAGCAAACTGCTGAGGGCACTTTCCAGACCTGATGAGGATGATTCCATCCCACTATGCTCCTCTTAGGTAGTTTCATCCTCATGGCAATAGAACAAGCCCATTCTGGCTTGCAGGAGCAGATTCCTCCGCCCTGCTCTCGCAGGCCGTCTTGTGAGGGATGTTTTCATCCTGAAAGCTCACTGAAGGACCTCTCTGCTACGTTAGCAGGGAAACACTATCCCTGCTCCCGCCGCGAAACAGAACCTCCTTTTCTCAAGTGTGACGAGGAGGAAGAGGACTGCATTGCCAGGAGGACATCAGCCCGGCCAAGAGGAAGGAGTCCTGGAGTCACTTTCTCAGCACCCCAGATCAGGGACACCTTCACACATCCTCAGATGAGCAGAGCAAACCCTGTGCTTATGCTCCAGGGTCATCATTATACTTGCCTGGGAAGCCACTAGAGTTCCCAGCTGAACTCTCCAACACGTCTTCTAAGCAAATACTTTCTTTAAATATTTAAGTAGCAATCCTGGAGATGTAAAGGATGTACATTATACGGGCACAGTGGTTTTGCACCCTATCTTGAATGGAAATGCAGAAAGAACTGAGAGCACTAGAGGAGCCTCTCACATCAGTCAGGAACAGCGTCACCTTGGGGAAATTTTGGTCATTAAACATATAAACCAGCTGTACAAACTTGCCCTTTTTAGTTCACAGAGGCCAAATGCTGAGCTCTTCCTCTAACAAGTCTTTCTCTGAACATTTCCGTTTCTATTGGTGTTGAGCCCTCCCTGACCCCGTTTCTATTGGTGTTGAGCCCTCCCTGACCCCTTCCCCTCTCTCAAGCGAAATCCTTCTTCTGGTTCTACCTCCGTGGGGTTGACACATTCCACCCGGGCACTCAGCTCACTTTGTCCTGGCACCTTTTCTTCAGTGACTAACGTACGGGATAATTCTCGCAGCAGAGAGAGAGAGATGCTGTCATGTGCCTGCCTCCCTCTTCCCGCAGAGGGAGGGAAGAGCGCAGCCGGGCCTGGATGACTCACGTTGTAGAAGCCAGGCTGGATGACACCCCCCACACCCAGCCCACCACACCTCTCCTGCCGACTCTGCTGACCCATCTTGGAGTGTCTTTGTGATGGACTGGGCAGCAGGACAGCTCCTCTCACCCCCACAGGGCAGGGATGCTGCAGGAGATCGGAGCCAGGCTGTGGTGCCCTCCAACTGAGAAAGAGGCTCCTGGAGGCCCAGTACCAGGAACAGCCCCAGGGTCCAGGTCTTTGGCTGCATAAAGAACCACGGAGGGAAAAAAAAAAAAAAAAAACAACAACTTGGCATCAAAATCACTGCAGTTTTTGGCTTCAGAGGGGCAGGAAAGGAGCAGAGAGGGTTAACAGGTCTGATGGTCTTAGAAAAGGTCACATTTTGAGCAAGAATTCCAAATTCCTCAAGGGAAATAAACCTGAGGTAAGGAAGGGTAAAGGGGCCAAGATGAGTTTAAAGCAGATTAATTACTCTGTTATTACAGCAAGAAAGCCCAGAATCAAGTACGATGCCAATCGCCATCACCATGGAGTGGAGAGGCCCAGGAGAGGAGAGAGGTCCTCAAGGCAACCCACCTCCTCCTGACGTGCTCTGCCAAATGTCCTCTGCATGGCTGTGCACACCAGCTGAAAGAAAAAGTTTCATAGGTCCTGGACTGGAAATCCTCACCTGAGGAATTACAGGAGGGAAGTATTGAGTGAGAAGAGTTAGTGGGCTGAAAATCAGGAACGTGTGAGCTTTAACACCTGTCCCTGGTCCTCTTCCTTACATGGCTCTGGAGAAAGGCACTTCTTCTGTTTCAGCTGCATTTCATTCATTTTTTCAAGAAGAAGAATATCTATCTAATAAGACACATTAACTTTCACATGTGTACGGACAGATTGAAAAGGTTGAAAGCAAGTGTTCTTTAGTACAGACAATGAAAAAAATAAGCTAGTTGGGTCAAATTGAAGTTATGCATGCACTTAAACAAAATGAGATCAGTAAAAATCTAAAATACCTGAAATTCCTATGGTGTAGAATTACCGTCCTACAGACCTATTTGGTGCCTAATTATATGGGTAATGCATAGAGATTAACATCTGCTTTTTTAAAAAGTGGCTTATAGAGAACCAAAACAATGCAGAAGCTAAAGTGAAATACTAAGAGAAAGAATTCACGGATAGGGTACAGAAACGTCCACACTCAAAGCACTCGGTGAGGTGAACCCAGCTGGTCTGCTGACAACCTCACCAAATACAGCTCATTCCAAGCCCGGGGAGAAACCCAGAAAAGCTTCTTTCAAGAAGCACTGCTGGTCTTGTATATTCCATTTTAAAGTTAACACATGCCAGGTAAAGCTGGAAAACATTCAGGAAAATAAGTGGTGAGGAACAACCTGGACGGTCTCTGAGGGAAGGATCCTGATGACCTAATGATTTTTTTCCAGGTCTGTGATTCAGCAGATCTCAGGAATAAAACAGCGAAGGCCCTCAGGAAGTGCGGATCTGAAAATAGCTGCAAAGTGCCACCTCCAACTGCCCCGACAAAGAATTCTGCAAGAGTGACAAGTTGGTAGGTGACATCCTGGTGCTATTTTCAGTGCCCACTGCCCGGTGAGCCCCATCGGAGCATCTCCTGTCGTCGCACGTCAGCACGGCGGGCCGCCCCGCGCCGGAGCAGCAGCCTGCCAAGTGCCGCCGGAGGCTGGATGACCTCAGAAATAGCGATGGCTTTTGAAATCAGAGATTCACACGCCTCGCAAGATGACGCTTTGCTGTAGTTTCAAATATAGATAGGAGCAGATGGAGGAGAATCTTTACATCACCCGTCTTTTTTTTACAAGGTAAGAGGCATAGACAAGAAAACTGCTAATTAACAGACAACAGAAAGCTGCTCTACAGTGAGTTTTTTAAAAAGATGTCTCTACATCTAAAGAAGAGGGATGTTACCGAGATATGCAGGGTTATCAGCTTTGAGCACTCAGCTCATGAATGTTTTTTCCCGGTGTAAAAATCCTAGAGTGGGCTACAACATAAACAGCCAAGCTGAACTTGAGCTGATTCACAGGGCATGCATGCTCTTTTTTAAGGTTAATAAGAAATATTACTGCTGCATTCCAAGAGGCTATTTTACTGGAATTAGTGGTTTTTAAAAAAATAATGAAATAACACAATTTGTGTGGGTCATAAGCAAAACTCAATTACTCTCCGTAGACGGAGACAATGGCACTCACACACTGCAAAGAGGTACCCTCCTGTGATGCAGCTCAGGGCTGGTCATGCAAACAATTCAATTGAATCTAATGGCTTTGCTTTTGCAGAGACAGGAGGAGAACTGCAGAGGGTCTTCCTATCTGCAGAGGAGAGTCGGAAACAGCGAGTGATGAGTTCTGATAGCTAGAACCACTTATGCCCAGATAAAACCAGGTCGTTAGGATCAATAAGAGTTGCGGGGATGCTGCTAAATGCCACATGTCCTAATTATGCTAAAAGCAAGCCTTAGGAGCTCAGACAAAGACAATGTTATGTTTAAAGTCATATGGAGTCTGAACTCGTTGAAAACATGAAAAACACTATGCCTGATTCATCTCTGTTTCCAGCAATTTGAATTCTGTCCCACTGTACCATTACACAGCCAGCATGCAATCATCATTAAAGCACTGTAAAGTGTTTGTGGGCTCATTAATTTTTAAAAGGTAGGGTTTTTTTTTCTTTTATGTTTTTAATTAGCACTCCCATGCTCTCATCCCCTATGTGTACGAGTGTCTGGTTGGTACCAGATACTCATTTTCTCCTAAAGGCAACAGGAACTGCAGATGCCCAACATCTTGTGTGAAGGCAGAGTTGCTTATAATCTCAAAAGTAAGATTTGCCATCAATATACCCTGTAATAGGCTTCAGACAAAGAAAAGAAAAGAAAAGAAAAGAAAAGAAAAGAAAAGAAAAGAAAAGAAAAGAAAAGAAAAGAAAAGAAAAGAAAAGAAAAGAAAAGAAAAGAAAAGAAAAGAAAAGAAAAGAAAAGATATTCGAATATTTAGCACCAAAGCAAAAAGAAAGCAAGCAAGGTCCTCCAATGATGTACACTGTCAGAACTCCAACATTAGGGATCTGCAAACTTCATTAACTGATGCACTGTTGGGTGGTCCCAAGTTTTTAGAAGAGGGGGGAAAAAAGATCAGAAAATGCTAGAGATGCAGCACAACATAACTTCCAGCACGTAAAGCAACCCCACTTTGAGATCTTGCTGAACGGAATGTATGCACCACTTCTCTCATTATTTTGTTCTTAAATTAGAAGTGAAATGAGGCTAATTGCTTCCCACTGCAGAATGCAGAGGGCTGAGAAAATGCCTAAATACCCACAGCTAACAGGCCCAAGAAAGTTTCTAAGATTGAAAATCAGGAAAAAAGATTTCAGACAGCCTTTTCTGTCTCCCCCAGTGACTCAGAGCTTGCCCTCTATTTGCTTTTTCCTATCCCAACTTCAGGTCCACCACTCATCCTGCTCATCCTGGCTAAAAATAAGGCAAAATGCCTCCGCTTGTGCAGCTAAATAGCCCATTACTCTCATGTCTCCCCTTGTGAAATAAGTTCAAAAGCCGCTTTTAACTCTTTCTCCTCCTTTAACAGCCCTTTATATTCTGGCACATGAAAAACACTGGTCCCTGTCCTCTTCTTTCTAACCAGGTTCAGGTTAATTAACACGCAAGAGATTTTTCACAATTGTAGTGCTAAAGCTCTGCCTTCTTCCCAAACTAAACCCAAGGTCAATAGTCTTTCTTTATACTGGTTTTGATGACACAAAATCAGCATTTGATCTGTCCAGTGGATAAGAGATTTTAATGTCTACATAATTAATTGTTTTCATGTCGGGCCAAATTAGGATTAGGGATTTGTTTTCTGAAGGACAAGGAGGATGTGAACGTTTCCAGTGAAATCAGGCATTCCTGCTACTAGACGCAGCGCATCTGCTTAAAGGAGGAGGCCATGCTCCAGAGAGTTTAAATGGGGCTGCCCCCGGTCCAGCGCTTCTAAGCTTAACTTAACCTGCTCACCGACAGAATTCGGTTATTGCATATGAGTCCTTCAATTTTTGCCGCTCCAAATGCTAGCCAGTGCTGCCTACCTGGCCAGCTAGGAAGTCCATCACTGTGGATGAAGTTTGCCTTGTTTCTTACTGAGAAAGACTTTCATTATTTCTACCTTAGATGTAGAGGATCCCTAATGTTTGGTCTCAACATGTTGTCTCTCTCAAAAAGGGAGCCCTAGCAGGTGCTTTGTGGCAGAACTGAGGATGTCCCCAGCATAAAACCCTTGAAGATTTCAACAACGGCAACGTCCCAACCCAACCGAAAGAGACACCCTGCATGAAACCCTACAAAGAGAGGCCACTGGCCGCAGCACCTATGAACAGGAGCACTGCCTCACTCTTCCCCCAGGTCACTCCTATTTGCAGAATAAAAAGAAGTAACTGGAAAAGTCCAGGTAGGAGAGGAAGGAGACTGGTGGAAGAGGCAAGTAGAGTATCTGTAAGGGAAGAAGAGAGCGCCTCCTCCCAGGATCCAGCTTCCTGTGCTTGGGTTGCATTAATGTTAAGAACACAAAAGCTCTGCTATGGCAGACCACGAAGGAAAAGATACTATTCCTCTTCATGATGCATCACTGCTCTTATCTACACAACACGGATATCTCTTTCAGAAAATACTGCATATTTCATGCATTTCTTGTAATACACTGACACCACAGGCACCTTTTCTGACTTTTCTTCATATCAGTACGATGCATGACAGTAATTTCTTTTTCCAATAGCTTTACCTTTTGTAACAAAATACGGAGCCCCCTCCCAACACTGTGGGGCTGCTGTTATCTTCATACTTCATTTCCAATGAATCTTGTGCTATAGCAGAGATAAGTGAGTCACTCTAATGATTTAAAGTCATTTATAAAAATCATAAAATGCTTTGCCTACGGTGTAGGAAGGGCAACAAAACCACATGACACAAGCAGAGGCACAAAGCAAGCCAGGTACCTGCTGGTTGCCGCACTGCAGGCTGTGTTCCCACTCCGTGCCTCTCCGACGCTTTTGGTTGGCCTTCTTGGCGATTCCTCCCCAGAACACCTCAGTCCAGTGGGCTCAGTTGCCTCTTCACAGCCCTTTGGCATCCGTGTAGCCCTTGCAGTGTCAGTAAAATTACCGTCAGTTTTCTCTAGGCTTCCCTGAGCGAAGGAGCAGACGCTACATGCAGCCCTTACAGAGACGAGTTAGGGACAGCAGCACACTAACTAAAGATACCAAACGACATCTGTAAAATTCAAACATGCAGATGTTGACGTCCTTGCCATGTTTACTTGCGTTATGCTAGGAGGCAGAGCGTTTGCTCTCCTAAGCAGTCTTTACGAGGCCAGTGCTGACCGCACTGCTGCTTGCAGGACGGTTTTTCCAGCAGATACCCGAGCGGGGACAAGGCAAGGGTCCCCTGCACGCCACTCTGCCCCATGTGCTCCCAGGCTCCCCGCGCTCACCTGCTCTGAGGGCGAAGGTGAAGCACCCAAGCTGTGCTTTAGATGGACCTGGACCTCTGCAGCTCGGTGGCACAATGGCAAGAGCAGTTGCTTTGAACGCAGCCCTTGGCACTGGCAGGGCACCTCCTGCCAGCCAGCCCAGCCAGCTCATGTCGTAGAACGGCACAGCACAATTTTTGTAGCATTATATTAGTTAAAAAGCCTCCAGCTTCCTCCTCTCATCTCAGATAACAAATGAGCTACCCCACTTGCATGCATATAGCCATATTCAGACATCTTGCAAAGACAGAGATTGATTCGAGCCGAGAACACGGGCCTGGGTCTGGTCAAGGAAGAAATTGGATTTGGATTTCTCAATATTACCTACATATTCATACTAAACTACCATTTTTCCAAGCTTGTGATGAAAACTAAAAGGTTTAAAATCTTGCACATTTATGAAAATTATAAAAAGCTTTTCATATGGTGTAGGAAGAGTAACAAAACCACATTACACATGCAAAGATACAGCAGGAATCAAAGTGCGCTAAAGAGCAGAAACGCTGCAGTGGGACACAGTGGCCCTCCCCAACGGGACTTTGCAGTCTCACAAGCAGAGGCATTCCACGTGACCCTGAGGCATTGCTTTTAATTGCCTCCTAACTATGTGACGGGGTCTAGCAATTGCCAGGAAGATCCGAAGCTGGAATTAGGCCATGCTGGCAAGGTCAGAAAAGCTACAGAATCCGTATTTTTGGGGGGTGGGCAGGATATTGCATTAGTCACCATGAAAAACTGCTCCCCCGGCCCAGCCTGGCGCTGGTTCAGCAGTAGTGCAGAGGGTCGAGTGCCATCTGCTGGGCTGCTTCACCAGCTCCTTCTTGCTGCATCGAGATTTTGGAAACATCCAAGTGCGGATAACCTGTCCCTGCCTAGACCTCTGTCTCAGACACAGCCACAAGGTAACATTTCAGTACTGTAAGGCTAATTATAGCATTATATTACAACCCGCTTGGATGCCACCCTGTGCCCCGTGCTCTGGATGTCCCTGCTGGAGCAGGGAGGTTGGACTGGATGATCTCTAGAGGTCCCTTCCAACCTCAACCATTCTGTGATTCTGTGTAATTCCACGCCAGCTAATACAATAGTAAGAAGGCAGCAGCTGAGGTTCTCCAAAACTTCTGCTGCTGGAAGGGCTGCACCCCACCACAGCGTGGCTGTCTTGTCAACGGTGTAAATCATGTTTTATGGCTAGCTATGCTGTCTGACTACAGGTACTTGCTACACCTGAAGAGGGTGAGGATCTAGAGCTAGCTGGAAGGACAGACATTAGGAGAAAACCAAACAACAGAATCCACAGAGACCCTGGAAGGGCTTCACAGAGCCTCAGAGATGCTGAATTCCAAGAGAATAATAAAAAGAAAAACCCAAAAATGCAAAATTTAATTTTCTTTAGTTCAACATACAGGTAGAGTAAAAGTTAATAGCAAAGGTTTATTGCTTAAAGCTGCCCGTGATGGAGCGAAGGGCCGGCAGGAGGGTCGGGCAGGATCATTCTGCCAGCTCGTCTCTCACCAGCACAGGGAACCACTTGCCGCCTTCGCAGAGCTGCGTGTAAATGGCACGATACAGCTGAACCGCAGAAGCCTCTGTGTGGAGTCTGGATTCCAGAGCAGGCAGCAGCTCGGACATCATGACCTGAAGTAAAGCAGATATGTCACCAGGGCAGAGCCAGAGCCTTTTCTTAAAGGCTCCATAAAGTAAAGCGGCTGCATGAAGAAGTGAAATCTAAGCAGCAGAGCATGAGTAATAAGATGCTAATTGGCAGATGATGGCTTTCTTTTATCATATTCAACAATAGCAGCATTGTTCAGCCTCTGCTCACTAAAATACACCAGTAGCTGCTCAAGGTGTTCCTAAACACGCAGGATGAATAGCAGTGCTCTTCTGAAAACACTCTTACTGCAAGAATGGCCCAGTGCTCGCAGGACGATGGCAGATGTGCACAAAGATGCCACTTTGAGTGGTTCTGTAAGCCCACAGTGGACAGCTTTGCGCAAGACTTCTCATTTGGGCTACACGAATCCAGGACAGATGTGCGAGCAGTCAGCTCCAGCCCATCCAGAACAGAGCTGCAGCCCTCCCTGGCAGCACAGCTCACTGGGGATGCTGGACGTGCCCCCATTCCTGCCCTCCGCCTTACTCAGCCTGGCTTGTGATGTCAGTCTGCGCTCTTGCAGGACTCACGGGCCTGTCTCAGCATCACTGGCAGCTCAAAGCTCTCGGACAATGACCTCAAAGCTCTAGGACAAGACATCCCACAATCAGCGGAAGAAAACAAGCCAGTTTGCCAGTCTAGACTTAACCTTCAGAAATGTTACTCTTTGGAAACAATTTTAAGACATAAACAGCTACCTAAGGGGAAAAGAGGCCCATGAAGTACTACACAGCTCCTTTTCCTAAGGCAAAGCCCTTTCTCCAATCTGGTCTGCTGCAACGCATAAGAATAGGGGTAAACAGACATTACCATGGGAGGGAGGCTACGAGTCAACAGGATTTTATGGTTCTTGGCATTCCTCCGTAGAAAGGCTACGGAGGGGCTTGGCTCAGAAGCCTGAGAGTTCTTCCAAAGCCAGGAGATACATCCTGCACCAAGTCCATTCACTTTACCCCTCCCAAGAATTTCACCTACCTTGCACAGTCTGCATAGGGCAACTTCAAAAATTCTGAGCTTGCCCAGTACAAAGTACCTGTCTGCAGATACATGTGTGGAGGGAATAGGGCCAGTCAGGGGCAATAGTGCTTAAAGTTTGTTGCCTGCCTTCACACAGGACACCTTCTGCTAGAGGGAGAAGTGTAGTCAGATACCATCAATTTTTCCTGGGGTTGTAAATAATTGTTATTCCAGTGGCTTTTTCCATCATTCAGGCCAATGGCAAAGGATAGAACAGAGGCAGCGGGTGGATGTGAGTTCACAGATCATCTCTACCCTTTACTGCTTGTAGTTTGAGAAGAGCAAGTGATCCCTGGACAGCAAATACCCTGCTCAGGCTAGTGAAGAGAGTGACCTCCTATCATGTTCTTACAGTCTTTCTTGGAAAGGTAAAGTCAAGATTAGCAGCACAGCATGGTCGATGAGAGATTAAAGACAGCAACAGACAGTAGAGAGACTGACCAGTCAAAGAGGTCAAGCAGAAGAGGAGGAGACAGTGGCTGCCCTCATAGGACTGAAACAAGCTGCTAAAAGGGATCTCCAGGCAGTAGCAACAACCTCTGCCACTGCAAACTCCACAAGAACAGCCAAAATATGGTGTGATTTTCCTAGCCTTGATCAGTTAGAAACAAAGATTAGAAGCACGCTTTAATTCACTTGGAAGTGAACCCAGACTATGCAGGAGCAGGTCAGACATTCAAAGCCATCTGCTGTCACATTAAGTAAGTCCATTTTCTACTAAGTGAGGCACTGATAGGTTTTGAATGTGAGGTATAAACACAAAACACCATTGGGAGAGTTTAGGAGGCTGCGGCTTTCCCATCAACACCCAGTATTGCCATCTGCTGCACCACAGCCACCCGTCTCCACCTCTGCTCAGTAGCACTAACGCCCTTAACTCACCTTTTGCAGGGCAGTCTCCTGATTCAGCATCGCCACTTGCAACTTCAAGGCAAACAGGTCCCTCAGCTCCCGGAAACTGGAGTAACAGAGGAGAGGCGCAGCCAACACCCCGGCCTGGCCGCATGCCACGTCCCCGGGAGGAACGCAGGCTGGGGAGCAGCTTCCTGCATCCACAGCGCAGTCCGGGCACAGCCTCGCGTGGGACTCCGCAGCTGCCAGGGCGCAAAAATTGGTAGAAGGCAGGAGTATGTGAGTTGGATCTGTACTTCCAGAATTTGGGATCTACTTACTGTTCCTACAAATGAATGATTATCAGCATTATATCAGCTGGGGCAAGCCCCTCCACATAGCTCAATCAGGACATGTTAAACCATAGCACGCAGTCTCCCAGCTCTCAAAACAGTTGAGGGTGAAAGAGACCTTTGCAGATCACCTAGTTCAAGCCCAGAAGGCTTTTAATTATTTTCAAGGATCAAGATTTCACAGCCTATCTGGGCAACATGTGTGAGAGTTCAGCCACCCCTGCAGTAAAATAGGTGTTTTCTTAGATTCAGACAGAACCTCCTGTGTTTCAGCTTGTGCCCACTGACTCCCATCCTGTCACTGGGCATCACCGGAAAGAGTGTGGCCCCGTCTTCTTTACACCCTCCCTTCACACATTTACATATGTTGATGGCATCCCCTGCAAACCTTGTTTTCTTTAGGCAAAACAACCCCCTGGAGTCCACTGCTCATTACTGGCCTCCAACAGGACTTTGCATCACTGATCCCAACCCTCTGAACGCAGCCGTTGGGACCCCTGTGTCCTGTTAAAAGCCTCTCCTGAACACGGATAGAGGGCCAAACAGATACCGTGGCCTCACATCCCACCACACTCAGATGCGACTAAGAAAACAGGGACTGACCTCACCTTCTCGCAGACGCTGCAGCTTATGTAGGCACTGGGATGTTATGGTTTGCAAACCCTCCAGGGTTAGGAGGCTCTCGTACTCTTGCTGCAGAGTGGGATGCTCTAGGAAAGAAGCATAGCGAAAAGCTAGCAGAATACTAGAATACCGAATGCTGAGAATACTGACATTGTCCCCTAAAACATCAGCTTCTAGGGCAGGCTTGGCTTAACTAGCTCTCATTTTGGGCAAAGAAGGTTCCTGCTCCTGTCCCTTGTGTCCCACACATGCCAGGAATACAAAACAAATATATAGCTGAACCTTCTGGAATCATCTTATTTCCCCGCCTTTATTTTTATTTCTTTTTACCTGCACGCTCAGCTTCCACAAATTGGCTCAGAAGGAAGGGGACATCCTGCAGGACCTTTATCTCCTCCTCTATCTCTGCAGGACTGAAGGCTGGCAGCGGTGAACAAAACTCAGACAGCAGCAGCTTAAGGAAGATTTCACAGCACCAACATGGAATAACTCTACACCACTCTAAGCCCTGGGCCAACATAGCAAGATTATTGTATTAAGTATTGTGTGGCGCGCTCTTAGAGGGCACGGCAAGCTGAGAAAGGATACGGTTGCCTGGATTCTCTCTATAAAACGGTTCCTTGTAGCTGCTGCATCTGCTCTTGTCTGACAGAGACGACAACTCTCCCATGCCCTTAAAATTCAAAAGGGGCAGGGAACAGAGAAATTAGCCTTGGGTACTAGACAGTGCTCACAATGAGCTGGCAGACACTGAGGTGATATCCAACGCTTCAAATACAAGCATCTTCCTCCAAAACACCTATGCTACTTCTCTCTCGCTGTCTGGAGGGGAAGGATTTGCAGCCATCAGAAGAGACAAGGATGTGCTACAAATTAAGCAAAGTGTGACCTTGCAGCACACCAGTGGCTCTGTGGGAAACAATCTGTATTATGTTTTTACGTAACAAAGCTTTCAGGTAAGCCATTTACATTTCTGTATATCTACCATGTTAATAAATGTACGTATAAAGAAGCTACCATGGTAGAGAAGGTACAGGACAAATTCTCATCCTAGCTTTCAGCAATTCCTTCATACATCCATGAGACTCACCTTTAATCCCTGTATTAGGGCACCGTGATATGTTTGGCGAGCAGCACGATAGCAATGCATTGGTAACAGAGACTTAATACAACACAGGGGTTTAAGGACAGTAGTTAGACTAAGCTGGCCAGAATCTTACATTAGAGTCCAATTTTTAAAGTAGATGCCACATAAATAAGGGTGAGATACCAGAGAAGTGCATTTCATTTACAGAACTCAGCATCAGCACTGCTGCATGGTCCTCAAGTCATCCATTACTTAAAGAATTTCTTTAAAGCACCCGTGCCTTTCAGCCATTCTCCCCAAACATTCCACAGCAAATGAGAGATATCAGGAAGAAGTTTAAAAGAGTTACATAGTCCATGACTGTCTAACCCAAGTGCCCTTGTGTCTTTTCTCCATTACGATGCATCCTTTAAATCATGATAGATGGGCTCAGTGTACAAGGGAAAATTAAGAGAACCAAGTCTTTACGACTTGCTAAAGGGCAGCTAGTAAATTGGTGTTTAAGTGGCAGTTCTCTAGAGGAGGAGGAATTCAGGAGGATGCCAGAAGGAGCTATAACTAACTTCAATGTTTAAACTCAAAAATCTGGACAAGCCCCAGCAACAAATCTACTACACTATGGCAAGATTTTCCTTCCATATGGACTCCCTTCTCATTGGTAACCCCTCCTTGGGCAGAGGGTAGTTATGGACAGGACTGGCTAAGCTGGGCTTACCTGGAGTTCCTGGAATAGGCTTTCCTGTAAGGAAGGGGAAGCTTCAGACGGGATCTGCAAAAGAGGAGACTCATCAATGCCGACTGCCACAGGTCAGCGGAGCCTCACCTTTGAGTACAGAAAATAACATTTTGTTTCAGTTTTACATTGATTTATTTGTCATGGAAGACGTCAACAACCCTGGAGATCGAACTCTCCACTGTCTTCATCACATCCACAACGAAGGGGAATTACCTTGTTCATTCATTTCCCCAAATGTCACCGAGGTCTCTTGGAAGAGCCTTTACATCTGCCACCAGCAGACAGAGCTTCATCCAAAGGCAAGAAGCATTAGGTGGGAACAAAACCCCGACAAAGCCAAGCACATGGATGCAACACCTTCAATGGGAGCTAACAGGAATAATCTCTACAGACACAGGCACAAGCAGATGTTCCCCTAAATACAGTGTTGACCTGGAGCACAACAGATTTGCCTCAACTAGGAAAGGGACATCTTAACCCCAAAGCAGAATCAACCTTAACTTGCATGGCAAAAACGTGTGGGCTGGCAATATCTAACTAGAGGTGCATGCAAACTATGAAGGCAGGACAAGAGGGCTTTAGGTAAGTAAATATTTGAATGTACATTCTTGTTTCCCAAGCAACTGTCACTTGGTGCCCTGTGTCCGCTCCAAGAGAGCATTAACAGTGTTAACTTCCCTCTTCACCAATACAAAAGTTGGGTTATGGCAGCTCTAGAACTATTTCTCAACATTTTCTGGGCACAGGTGCATGTCAGATCTGAACTTTGTTGTTTCTTTAAAGTGAAGAATATTTAGAAATGAATACAGAAATTGTCTCAACAATACAGACTGCTCTGAAGGCAAAGCCAAGCTTCTAAGTATTGTTTTGCTATTTTTCTACAAAGCATCTCAGTAACATGAACTTTATAATTCTTATTACACTGTTTCAAGTGCAATTGCTTTTTAGCCAGTACTGAGCTTTAACATATTTCTGGATGTTAAAGGATCAGTAAGGGATCCTACACCCAAGAAGGTCTGAGGTGCATTGAAACCTGCCTTCTGCAGAGCAGTAGGAGAGAGGTCACCCTTTGCAGATGCACAAGTCTACAGTCAAGCTCAAGACTTACCCCTTCTCCTGGAGAGTGTCTGTCTGAGGTGACCTGTTCCATCCTGAGGCATCTTCAGCTGAACCCTCCTCCTCTCTGCTGGACTCTCCCAGGGAACCACAAACAGCAGCCACTGAGTTCTCCTGCCCTGCTGAATCCCCTGTGGAGACGCTCTGCTGCTCGAGGAGGCCATGTGTGGACAAGCCAGTTATTTTTTGGGATTCAGCTGCAGCACAGACCTCTTGGTTCCTGGCACCGATTGCTAGCCTGTGTCTCCTTGCTTGTTTGGAAGCCACCACAGTTTTTGAAGGGCTCTTCCCAGCTGCATTAGGAGCTCGAGAGAGATGTCTGGCTGGGGCTTTCCTGTGCGTTTTATTCACCTCTGGGTCAGTCCTATAAGGGGCTCTCAGCAGGTACGAAGAGGGCTTCTTAGAAGAGGAAAGCTTCTTGCTTACAGCTCTCGCCTGGGTGGCCACAGGAGCACCCTCACTGGATACCGGCACTTGCTGCACTGGAGCATTTTTGGGAGAGGGTCCCTCACTTGCGGCTTTCTCTCCTCTATCTCCCTGGGCTTCCAGGGGAGTTTTCTGGATGCTTCTCCTGACTTTCAATGCCCTCTCCAAGGCCCTGTTCAGCAGTACCAGCTCCTGCAGCTCCTGGGGCGACGGCCTGCTCCCTGCAAGGGGAGAGGATGTGTGAGAAGGGGAAGGGCACAGCACCAACCTGGACCTTCCCTCTTCGTTTCTGCGCCAGCTCCCTCTCCCAGGAGTTGCAGAGAGATGCAAGACCCGTCAGTCGGCACTGCAGGCCTCGTGCCTGTACTCGTGGTGCCTGCATGGAGGACGCCTGACCCAGCATGGATGGAGACGACACGGAGACGGATGGGGACACGCAAGGCCGCATCACCCAGACAATGGTCCCCACTTCGCTAGCCAGCAGCGGCCAGCGAGTCTTGGCCCGGGCGCTCACCTTGCTCTGCGCTGCCGCCCGCCTCCGGCTGCTCCTCATCCTCGGCGTCCCTGACGGGTGAGACACGGTGCCACCGACCGCTGCT
>VZSV01000225.1:727926-771059 GCA_013398735.1 Nothocercus julius | reverse complement strand
TGTGTCGCTCCTGGCCGCGGTGTGGCTGGGGCAGCAGCAGGGTCCTCTTCGCGCGCTGGGGCCTCAGCCCTGTGCAGCTCTCGCGCCGCGTGGACGAGCCTCCGTGGCCTCCGCAGACCTTCCGCCGTGAGCCGCCGCCCCAGCGGCCTCGTCCCGTGTCGAGCCCTCCCGCCGGTTTGATGGTGCCCACGAGCTCGTGCAGAGCGTGCTCTGCAGTGCTGCGGGTCGCTGGAGACGAGGCGGAGCAATCCCAGCCCCGGTATCCAACCCCGAGGGGTGCGAGCCCCAGCTGGCCGGGCGCCGGGCCTGGAGCCCGCCCGGCCAGCCCAGCTCCCACCTCCCTCAACGGCCAAGCGACCAGACTGACTTCAAGGATGCTGTGGAGACCGCGTCAAAACCTTGGGAAAGTCAAGGTTTTCCTCTTCTATCACCTTTTTGTGGAAGGTGTGATTTGTTTTTGGCAGATCCATGCTGGTTCTTCCTGGTCACCTCCTTGGCCTCCATGTGCGTGTGAAGAGGGGAGCGGTGCGTCGGCTGCCACCAGCGCGTTGCATCAGCTCGCGGGGGGAACGCAGTGCTGCAAGCACGCGCGGTTTAGGTAGCGCGCTCGGGAACGAGGCTGTCTCGAAATCAGCCGTTGCCTTCCCCTGCACAGTTCACCAAGTGTCCAGAAAGTCCAGAACTTCCTGGGGGAAAAAAAAAAAAAAGGAAAGAACTACTGGGGATATGCATTTGGGTAAGGGGAGGTCTTAGAAATAAGAAAAGGGTATATGTATCTTTGCAGTTTGTTATGCTACTTTCTTCTTGAAGGTTGGGGCATAAAAGAGATTTTAGTTCTCAGTGCTTGCAGCGGCGGGCTGGTCATGAGGAGCCACCTCATGAGCCTTTCCTGGGGGAGCTGGTGGCGCCCGGGGCCGCCCGCACTGGCTCCGTGATGGCCGTGCAGCTGGAAGTTAAAAGAGAGAACACTGAAACACGGAAGAGCGTGAAGCAGGTCCTCCCTGCTTCTTCAGTAGAATGAAAGATAATAATGTTTGGAAAGCAGGATATAAATGCTTCTTTTCTGTTGAAGCCTGTACCTTCAAGCTCGAGTGCTTGTGGCTTTCTCAGCAGCCGCGTGACCACGAACTCTTCAGGAGACGAAGACGCGAGGCTCACAGTAACCCTCACGTCTCTGCTGGAGATGAGACTTTAATAATTGTAAAATATTGCAAACATGCCAATGAAATCATGGGGTGGATCACACAAGGTATTGGGGGCTTCCACACAGCACACTTCCAGATAAAATTTACACATTTGGCATATGTGAAGACTTTTTTTTTTTTTTCCTTTTTACAGACTTTGCAACAGATTTTGAAAATTATGCTGCCCTCTTTCTGGCTCATAGCTCACTACTAAGTATAAGTTACTATCAAAGTGCTATCAAGTGCTATTAAAACTTTTTTAACAAAATAGGCTTTTGAGGCATGAGCCAAGACAGAATCTAGCTTGTTCTTCCATGGCTAACTGGACTCAGTGATGCTAACAAAAATAGCATACAGTAAAAGCATATATTAATCAGCAAAGTTCTAAAGCTGTGAAGCCACCCAGGGAGCTCAGTCAGGGGGACAGGAAGGGCCCATTTTACACAACTGCTTCTCTCAGTAGACTGTTTTTTCCTTCTGCTTGACTCCTGCTTGGACAAGTTGAGGCCTAATGTAGAAGAGCCAGATGCTGCATTTTAGAGCAAACTACAAAGGTGGCTAAGGCATTTGCTTTGGCTGAACAGCTTGTTTTATCTTGAGGCTTCTACTTTCCTTTTGGCAGAACTATTGCCATAGCTTCCTCCTGATAAGGTTGGAAAATCAGTCTTGGTCAGGATATGTGAATGCAGAAGGGAGAGGCAGGGAAGGCTGCAGAGCGTAGCTTGATGCTGCATGGTCATTCTGAGCACAGGATGGTTCGCTATGGGATTGAAAATGCTCCCAGAGATGTAGTTTTATATTAATTCAGTAGAGGGCCAACCTCCCTTACAGTTGCAAGCATTTCCCTGGGCTCTGGGAGATGAATTGGAGATCTTGTTAGGCACCTGGATGCTGTTGACATTTAAGCAATTAAAGTAATAGCAAAAAAAAAAAAAAAAAAAAAAATCAGACTGCTGTAATCTGCAAATCAAATAAGGCCTGGTCCAAATCAGGTAGAGCAGTGCCACTGATATCTCAATTTTTTTATTTTTTTTCATCAAGCTGTTTAGCAATGCTAAAAAAACAAAACAAAACCAGATCTAAGAAACCCTTCATGTTTTAGATGGCAGAGCTGATCTCTGTAGAACCTCTGGCTTTATGTCTACGCTAAGGGTTCCCATTAATGCTTAAGGAAACTTATATGTAGGCCCTTTGTGCTTAATCTGTGCCCTGCTGGGCTGACCGTTTTGTGTCCCCAGGCCTGTCTTTTGCCTCTGCATCAAGACAGTCTGGTGGCTGCCATTCCCAGCACCCAGGCAGTGTCGTAGGTATCGCATCCAAGAGCGTGGTTTGACAGTGCAGCGAGGCCGTTCAGTGTGCTCACGCACACTGATGTGCTGATACAGTGCATAGTATTTCTGCTCGGCTCTTGAACCGAACTGGCTCTTGGAAAAGTCCAGAGGGTGCTAATTAGGAAGTGTAGAGGAGAAACCTTCTGAGAGAAATACAAGCACTCCTCTGCTCACATTTGAGGCTCAAAACATGCCGACATTTAATGCAGTTGTTTATTTGCTCTAATAACACGTCTGCACTAGACAACCCCTCTCTCTTTACCTCCCACACCTCAGCTATAGGCTCCTGCTGCCTCTTCTTCTGTTGAACCTTGGAACAAGGCTGTTGCTGAATAAAGCACTTAAAAACTTCTCTTGCAGATGGTTGGTTTTCTGGTGGATTAGCTGACCGAACTACTCGAAAAAACAAACCCCCTAAGGTATCTGAGTCTTTTCACTGGCAGCAGCTCCAAAGAGCAGGATGGAGCTCATGAAGATGGAGCTTGACCCGTTACAGGCCTGATCTGCTGACACGCTTGGTGCAGCAGACACGTCAGGGTTGAAGGAGCCACGTTTGACCCTTACGGTCTTAACTGGGGCTCGATTGTGTGTTGTTGCTTGCTGGGAAAATGCTGTATACTGTGATATAGCACAAATGCTAAGCAGCATTGAAGCTGATGCAAGTGATGACTTAAGGAAGTTAAAATATGTGGGAAATGCACAACTGTCAGCTGCTGGCAGTGCTACCATTGGTTATTTTTGGTGCGTGCCGTGATGTGGTATTTTGCATAGGTGAAATCTAGAGAAAGTCACAGTGTTAAGCATTCGTTCCTTAGCTTGACAGGTCTCAGGTTATGTTGTGCAATTCATATGTCGTCTTTACTGAGATCCTAATTGTCAAATGCCTGTAGGCTGGTAAAAATAGCTGCCCAAGCACTTAGAACCCCTCAGGGGTGCCTAAAGCTCTTTGAAGACCCAGCGCGCAGCCCATCACAATAGGGCTCCCTAGGGTAAAATCCAAGTAGGCATCACACTTGGATGACAACCAAGAAAGAAAAGAACAAGTGGGAGACAAACTTCATCACGAATAAACCTAAGCGAGCTTTGTTAGAATGCCAGGAAAGTGCCCTGCACAAGCTCCTCAGATTCTCTGGAGATATCTTGAAGACTAAAGAACTGAGACACACACTCCTCTTGGTCCCAAATTATTGTTGTCTGATTCAAGGAAGGAAAAAGCCCTGCATTATTCCTAGTGCAAGCGTGAGGATGTTGCCTTACTGCTGGAAAGCAGTAATATCTAGAAAGCATAAATATCCAGAGATGCCTCTTCAGCCCCAGTTTTCACAGCTTTGGAGTTTGGTTGACCCCAGGAAATTAAGCTGTCAGGAATATGCGTTATATAGAGATTCCCAGATGTATTCTGCTGCAGCAAAATCCCTGCAGACTTTATGTGGTTGTCAGCAAGATATGGTGGGAAAGGGATATGGAAAGAAGTGTGGCATGTTGCAGCTGGAAAAGAAGGATGCCAATGTGCACCGTGCCCGCAGGATTTGGTCTTGCTGGTGCATTTAGTGGGTTCTATGTGTACTTTCTCACCAGGCACAGGTTCACTTGAATTGATAGGATGAGTCTTGCTCCAGCGGCTCTGACTTCACTGCTGGAGGAGAGGGCAGGCAGTGGGTAGGAAAAGGAGGATTTGTTGTCCCCTGAGACTTCCGACAATGGCAGAAGTCAAAGTTCTGGCCCACAAAGCTGGTAATTGGCCCATTCTGTGCAAATCCAGTACGACTCTCAGGAGATCCTGTTTGGCTGTGTGGGTGGAAGGAAGTGAGGCACTGTGGTTTGGAAGCACAGGAGTGTTTCAGCAAGGAGATCTGTGCTGTGAGGTGAAATGTGAGGACGATGAAAATCTAAAAATCTGGAGATTTAGCCTGGGTGTTTAAAAAACATCTGTAGTACTTCATCACCCAGCCCCTGCAAAACCCGTGCTGCAGGAGCGGCCGGCCTCCACGCCACATCCATCTGAGAATGGGTACCCGGCCTGTGCTTGTCCCTGCCGAAGCAGCGGGGTGCCGTGTGTGCCACG
The DNA here is from genome assembly GCA_013398735.1 of Nothocercus julius. Taxonomy (NCBI): domain Eukaryota; kingdom Metazoa; phylum Chordata; class Aves; order Tinamiformes; family Tinamidae; genus Nothocercus; species Nothocercus julius. The sequence goes on along the minus strand of VZSV01000225.1, from coordinate 766,479 downwards.
GCTAAGGGAGCGGCTTAATCCCCTCTCTGGAGAATGAGGATGTTAAGGATGATGCCACCTCGTCGAAGTTATAAACTGTAGCTGAGGTCTTGGTTCATGCGAAATGAAGGCAGTGTCCCTTGGAGTCATCTGACAACGAAAAGTTCTTGTCCGGTTGCTGTAGGAAGTTTCTGACTCATTAAGGTATTTATGGAACTTCTCTCTACCTGATTTATAGTCTAGGAGAATGGAGCCAAATGGAAATCTGAAGGTGCCTTGTTTTGCACCTGACCTCCTCACAGCATGGGTTCTTCTGGAAAGGAGGAGATGGAGGTTCCTCTGAGATACAGAGCACCCACCCAGGAATTAGGGCAGCTGCTGTAGACTCACGTGCTGGTGTCCAGCACCATCTTGGACAGGTTTCTGGAGCATCTGCTTCAGAACTCCTTCTCCTCCAAGAACTCCTCCTTTGCAAGGAGTTCTTGCAAATGCCACGGTCACCTGCCCCTACAGAGCTGCAGTTTTTGTTCCTCTGTTGGAAAACCTTAAAAAGTCCTGCTAGACACCCTGAAATTAGCGTGACCACTTGATAGCCATACACCACTTGATGGGGGCATCCGTATTACTATTGATTGCTTCGCATGGGCAGCTCTCTGGGGTAGTGGGTGAGCTTTTGGCCCATTGCCATGGGAAGGCTGTGGATGCTGAAGGTTGCTTGAGTTAAAAGGAAAGGTATTAGAGAAATTAATGGGGAAAAAAGAAAAAAAAAGGAAGCATGATAAGAAATTAAATGCAAAGATCCGACTTCTAGGTCAGGACTGCATATACATAAGATACATCTTTGATGGATGTTTGCCATTCCCCATGCTTCTGCTCTTTGCTGTAGGTAGAAGCAGGGTGCTGGACTTGGTGTAACCTGTATGCCTTATAAACTCCCTGCTCTTGTGAGCAGTGAGCAGCCTGTGGTGCTGGTCGCATGTTGGCCAAGCCGTAGCGAGAGCATAGGGCCGGTGGGTAGGTTGGCCTGATTTCAGCTGGAGCTGATGCTGGGACCCTGATGCAGGTGCCCTCAGCTCTGTCTGCGGCTGAACTGGTGACCAAGCCGTGCAGAGAGGAGCAGGGAGCAACAGCCAGCCTTCCCCTTCTTCCTTTGGGATTGCTGGGAAAGCGTGAAACAAATTGGCCTTCCCCTCTGCTGCTGTAATGCTCATGGATAAAGGCTAGACCTCTTTGTGAGAGGAAATGCAAACCTGGGGTGTGCGTGCCTCAGGGGCGCGGAGGCAAGGCTTCTCTGCCAGAGCCAGTTAAGTTGATTCCCCAGTGTCCTCCATTGAGTTGAAAGAGGACTGCCAGACCTTCCTCATGAACTTCTTCAGGGTCTTTTCCCATCTCAAGATGTTTCTAGCCAGGGCTGTGAGGATTTTTGGCCCCTCCAGCATGGGAAGCCCCAGTATGGTGGGACAGAGGAGACTAGAGCTGAGCTGTGGAGTGTGTAGGGAGGAGCTGCAATGGGTCCCTTCCCCTTCTCTTCCCAGAGCCAGGGGCTGCTCAGACTGTCTTCTGCTGGGCACCTTTGTGGTGGTGCCCATCCGTCGGGTGGCCTTTGGAAATATCTGTCCATCTGTCTGTCTCCATGCGATATGCAGGACCTAGTGCATTAACACGACCTTGCTCGGGGCTCCTGGAGTACAGAAGATTAAAAGTGGCAAAAGTCCAAAGGTTTGGAAATCAATGTAATGCTGAATACATGAGAAGAGAGGCTGGGCAATTATTGTACAAATAAACCTCTTTCAGCACCTACTGAAACAGAATATATCCTAAGAAAGAGGAGCCTTCAAACACTCGTCTTGCTGTAAACGGGTCTGCGCCGTCAAGAGGCCACTCAGCTGTTCTGGTGGCAAAGTAAGGACAATAAGCCTTGACTTCATGAGCTGCTTTTTGAAATTGCTCCTTTAATAATTTTTCCTCTTTAGCTAAGAATTAATGACAAATTAGAGGAGGAAAGAAGTGCCTGCTCTAAGGCCATGGTGCAGTGAGTGATGCTAAGAGGGGTTGCTGTAATGCAGTTAGATAATTAGGTACATAGATATTTTGATATATCTATAGATATATATTTAGATTTTTAGATTTTTATGTTTATAGCATTTGACACTGTTTTATGAAATCTTTTGTGCCTCACAAGGTCTTTTATGCAAAACTACCCAAGACAGGCTAGACGTGAATATTAACAACAAAAAGGACTGCAGCAGGTGAAGGAAGGTATCTCAGTTTTTACAATCATGGTTGCCAAGTTAAGATTTGATTAATCAGATCAGATTAAGATCAGATTAATATCAGCTTCATCTTCCTGCTGGTCTCAGTCAGAAGACTTCTCCTCTCCAGGCAGTTTTGTCATCTGATGTATAGATGAGAGAATTTGATGAGCTCCATCCCACTCCTGGTGGGCAGCAATCAAGCTCAGTATCAACCTGTTGATTTCCCCTATGAGTTTTATCATCCTGCTCTGAAATTCAAGATACGCAGTACTTTTCCATGCACTAGAAAACTCTTCATTACTCATGAACTTGTTTTAAGTTTCAGAAGAACTTAACAGAGGTTTTTCAAGGTACTCTTGGCTAGGAAGCCTTGCAAATTCAACTGTCCTTTTCTCCGCTTTGCAAGTTTCATGGGCTGAGGCTGACAGGAATCTTTCATGTAGAGCTGTTTTGAACTGCTCCATATGTGTAGGCACATGCAGATCATCTCTGGAAGGCCGCCTGATTTCTGCTTGTATCTTGCTTTCAGTTTCTCACTCACGTGTCAATTGGTAACACATCCATGCGTTCACGGAGGGATCCTCACTGGAATAGCCTCAGCTTCTCATCTATGGCAGCAAGGTCAACAGTATCAGCCAGCTCCAGCTCTTGTAGATTTGTTCACAAAATTCCCATCTGCTATTTTTGGACGGCAAAAGAATGTAAATTCTTTTCTTGTGTCATCATTTTAAAGGCTTCATCTCTGGAAAAAAATTATTAGTGGCAGACCTGGATGATTTTGGAAGAGTCATCATTTTCATACCGTGTTATCTGCCTTTCTGTAAGTATCTCTTGAACAGTTTCATAATCTGCTGAAGGCACCTAAGGATAGATATTCTAGTCATCCCCAGTGCTCTGGAAGGCTTTAGCACTTACGTTAGGAAGACTTTTTAGCAGCATTGAGTATTTTTTGTCTTGATCATGTTCAGTGAGACACAATTGTTCCAGCAAGTGTCACCAGACCTGCTTCACTCCTGGCTGTGAAAACACAAAGTGAATTCCCTATGAGTTTGGTCTTTGTCTATACTAAGGTTGAACCCAACGTTGATATGAGTGGGAAAGGGGTCTGGTCCAGCCTGAGGTGAGAAGCACAGGCATTACTGCTAATTGACTGGCTAAGAAGGCCACCAAGTCTCTTCTGCCCTCAGTACACCAGCCTGTACTTCACTAAATATGTTCTCAGTGTTGTCTTCTTATGTCCAGGCTGAGCTGACAAAGAAGTGCATGACTTACAACAGGGAGTCATTGAGTGGAGATCGCCTTCCATTCACTCCAAATCTCCTGGGTAAGGGACATAATCTGCGAGGAAGTGGGTTGTGCAGGAAGATGTTTCCATGACAAATCACCTGGGAAATATCCGAGATCTCCTGCTAGACTGGAGCAGACTGTGGAAGGATGAGCTAAGTATTAGAAGCTGGAAACCCTCTTTTCATGGATTTTTTTTTTCTTTTTTCACTATTTCTGATGAAGTCAACTGTAACGGGAGCTGAAGTAATGAAGCAAACCAGCCATGGCTTTTCTCCTGTGGAAGAAGAACAGAAGTGTGGAGCATTGCATTGAGGGGCCTGCTATTTCCTTTAGAAATAACCGCTCTCTGAAAGATACAGAAATTATCAGTCGTGTGCTCAGAAACTCTTTGCACAGACAGTTGTTGGGGTTTGTTTGCTCATACTTGGTCCTAACATACCTAAAGGGTTAAGTTATCAGTGTGGGGGCTCACGTCAAGTTGGAAGTCTTGGAAGGAGGGATTAAGCATCTGGGTATTGGCAGAGAACTGTCTCAGAATTGAGTCCAGGGTGTCAACAGCTTGTATATAGGTTCCCATTTTTGAATATTTGAATACTTGAATATTTGTTCCTGCTGGAGCAGGGAGGTTGGCCTAGATGATCTCTAGAGGCCCCTTCCAACCTCAGCCATTCTGTGATTCCAGCCAGGGGTGTTGTGGCCTTGCAAGAAATTCAAAGTATCAAGACCAGAGAACAGCCTGGACTCTGCAGTGTTCAAGAATTTTAGGGGATTCAGCAAACTGGATCACTGAAGCTTTCTGAGCGCCGAGGCTCACCTGGGTTTGTGCCCCCGGGTACCACAAAATAGCTTGGGCTCCAAATTTGAGCAGCACTGCTGAGCAGCACTAAAGAATCTGTTTGTTTCCTCTCCATCCATCCCGCAGGAGTTTTTATTTCCTCTGCCACAGCCGGGTCTCCCCTTATTTTGGTTCTGGAGATGTGGGACAGTGAGGGGGACAAATGAAGCCAACTGCAGCATTAATAGGGTTTGCGCCCTCTGCGCCACTTCTATGTGTTTAACAGGGAGGAAAAAAAATGAAAGAAAAATACAAATTGTCTTCGAGTCTGTTGGATTTGGGGTCCTGGAGGAGGTTTAAGGTCAGAGGTGTTTTGTTCCATCCATGGGTTGGCACAGGCCCTTGCTTTCTTTCTAAGCTGATTTTTGCTGTGCAGCTTCCTAGACAGTACAACTTCCTAAAAACCTTTCTTGGGCTTCCGCACTATGGCCCAGGGAGTTCCCCATCTTTCCTTGACAAGAACTGGGATGCCATCAGGTATTCCTGGGTCCCACAGTGTCTGTATGAACTAAGACATGTTCACAAGCAAGTGTTAACTTCCTTGCTCATCCCAAGAGGACTCACTTGCTTAGCTGTAAAAATAGCAGCTCTCACGCTTCTTCCCATCACATGCTGAAGCCTTGACAGCTTTTTCTGGCTCTTTGCTCTTGGAACTAGCCCCTGAGAGAGAAATCTCCCAAACTAGTATCAGAACTGTCCCCTTTCTTGTATATTTTTTCCCAGCTTGCTGCTGTTGACATAAGACAGGAGATCTCCCCTTCCTATATGAGCTGCAAATGAGGAGAGAGGTTAACACCCATGAGCAAACTGGGCACTTTTCATCAACCTGAAATCCTTTTTTTTTTTTTTTTTTTAATTGTTAATTGTTGTTAATTACACTCTCAAAACAGAAGGCACAGCCTCAGGGTACAACACACCAGCTCTTGAATCAGCACCACAAGCACCACAAGTTCATTACCGTGTCCTGTGTCAGCTCGTTAGTAGCCATCTTCACTGCAAACTGTGCGTGTTGGTTGTGCACAAAGTCCTAGAGCAGGAAGCCTGAACAGCAAGAGAAGGGATAAGGTGCGGATTTTGCAGTTAGGTCTCAACAATTTATCCAAGGGAGGGCTTGTGAGAAAGGTGCAGTCAGGGATGAGCAGAAGAGGTGGCCCAGCAGCTGTGTCCAGAAGTGCTCTAAGGGTATTAAAAGGGGTGAGGTTTTGTCACTGGCTCATCGGCATCCTTAGGCTAGGATGGATAGCACCTGCCTTTGAAGTATGTTAAAAAGGAGTGTGGAGATATGAAAACCGAGCGTGTGCTTTGGGGTGCATAGCTGTGTAGATGCTTCCCTGGGCCAGGCGCTGTGCTCGGTGCTGGGTTTTTGGGCTCACGCAGCCTCCTCGTGGGGAGGTATTTGTGCCCCCCAGCCCTCATCTGCCTCTGGCGCTTTATGTCCAGGCTGCTCTTGGTCAAGAAGGGAAAATATTCTTCCTTTCTTATTGAGAGTCTGCCTCAAGCGTTTTGGCTTAGAGCTCAGCTCATACCAGAGTCCCACTGCCAGACATGGGCCTATCATGTTTTATTTTCTGTTTATCATACAAAGAAAAATGTATTTGCATTTCTCTGCAGACATTTGTTCTGTGCTATCTGCATCTTGGCCCTAGAGCATTTTTTCCTCCTGCTGCCTCACATGCTTTGCTCTGTGTGCTTGCGTTTCACCAGACGGGAAGCGCGACTGTGACGCTGCTTCGGAGCAGGTCTCATGAGGCCCTGCTCCCCCAAGCCCAAAGGTTAGTGCTAACACAGGGTTTTGCAGGACGTTCTTCCGACTACACATAAGCATGTCCTTCTGAGAGCTTCTGCTGAACTGCAAAAGTCCAAGCCTGGTATTAGACGCACTGTGGATGGAAGGCAGCAGCACGAAGCTTTCAGGCTGGCAACAAAGACCTCTCATACAAATAGTTGCTGGTGAGTGTTCTTCAAATTATTTTGAACTTAACTAACTTATTTTTTAACCTGAACTTCACCCTGTGATGTGGCAAGTGGGTACCGAGAATTCTAGAATAATATGACATTCCCAATTCCCTGTCTGGATTTACCAGTGCTTCTTCAGACACATCTTGCAGGACCCATGTAGCTGGTCAGTGTGGGAGTGACGCTGAGGTGCCCTGGGCTCTGCAGCAGCCCATCCTGTGCAGCAACCAGATAGAGCCAATCTTTAAGCTGGATGAGGGGGGCTACAGAAAGAGGTTCTGAGTCTCATCCCCGTGCAATGCCCCACCTCTAATGGTCACCAGAGATCCTAGGGCAACTAAGAAGTCAGGTTACTGCAGTGCACGCTGTGGGTACTTCAGTATTTTTGTCTGTTACGGGTAGACTGGGATGCTCGGTTTGCTTTGCTGCTCTGTGCACCTCTTCACCAGGTTTTGTTAAACCCGTTTGTGAAGCAGCAGGGGTAGTTGGCAGAGAACGAAGCGCGCTGGAGCAGCGCGTTACCTTGTCGGCGGGGCCCCTGGCCGTGCGCGCCCTGTGCCAAGACGAGGGCTCCTGGCTGCGCTTGTCTGCAGCGGGAGCGCGCGGGCTGCTCGCGGGGCTGCGGGCACGGGCGCGTGTTGCACCCGCACAGGCAGGTCCGAGCCCTCCCGGCGGCGCTGGTGCCGCCTGGGGGCTCCTGGCTTTGCCCTGGGCGCCGGGCTGAGCCCCACAGGGGTGGCAGTGCGCGGGGGGCTCTGCGGCCACGGCGGGGTGGCTCCCTGTCCCCCAGCTCCTCGGTGCGATCCGAGCCGCTCCTGCCTCCCCCACCTCCCGCCTGCTCCTCCTTCTCGGCCTCCCCGGTGCTCGGCTGCTCAGCAGCCCCTCCGGAGTAAGTGAGCAGGGCTCGCGTGGGAAGGGACGTTCCCCTGTTTCTCTCTTCCTGCCGGGGGCTGCAGCCCTCACTGCACTGGCGAGGGGGCTGCGCTCCGATAGTCCCGCGCGTTGCAGAACAGCTCCTGCCTTTGCAGTGTGGATTTTTTTCCCCCTCCCCTCTGACACTTGGAGTAGCTAATTGGATAGCCAAACACTAGCGGCAGGGGTGGGATTACTTCATGCTCTTGCAATGCTGTTTTGCTGCGCGCTCGCAGCCCTTTGGCGTGAACTGGGGCTGCCTTGAAATGCTGCCGTGCCCGTCGGCTGTGCGGAGAGGACGACGGTGGAGCCTCGCGGGAGCCCCACGGCGCCCGGCTGTGAGTTGGTACCTCGAGCGCTTTTCCTCTGGCTCTGTCCCGAGAGCTTGAGGAGGGTTTCCTTGTCTCGGTAACTAAATCGGGGCTGGAGCTGGGCTCTTGTGACCGCTGTGTACGGCACATCCTGCAGCAATTACAGTCAGTTGCTGTGCACGGCGGGGTTCCTTCGTCTGACAAGTTCAGGCTATCGCTAGGGCTCTTTGCTTTCCCTTCTTCTGTTTTGCCCTCGAGATATGTCCCTGGAAAAGGGAGGTTTGCTGTAGCGACCGCTGTCCGTGCCGCTGCCACGAGCCGGCTGCCTTCTCCTGCCTGCCGCGAGCTGTGCTTTGCTCCAGCGTGTTTCTGCGCAGGGAGACCTGCCTCCTGGAGCCACAGGGTGTCGTGCATGGAGGAGCTGGATCCCTTTTGGATGTCTTTTTGTTTCCCTTTTTTTATTTTTACTTGGAGTTGCTCTTCTTTGGTTTTGGCAGAGAATGGGGGAGAGGAAAGTGTTCCCGTGGGTGGTGTTGAAATTCAGCCGGGCCAAGCAACAGAAACGTCCTTCCTAAAAACACCCTCTGCCTCGCGAAGCTCCTTAGGAAGTTCATCACTGAAGATGGGCAAGGAGTTATACATCTCCTTAAAGCAAGGAGGAAAGAAAATAGACGGAGGAGGAGGAGGGTCCTGCACACTCATCCCTTGAGGCCAGGTCTACCTCCAAGGGCAGGAGACCGCTGTCCTGCGTGGAGGCCTGGGGAGGTGGATGCTTGCACGCCTGCCAAAAAGCCTGTGCCAAACAATTCCTGCCTCCTGCTTCAAGCCGTGCCAGCACCCTGAGGGCAAATTCGGCTTTCCCGCGGATTTCCCCGCAGCGGGCGGAAAGCCAGACACAAGCAGTGCTGCTCCCGAGCAGTTCACCCACCCCTTCTCTCCCTCCCCTCTGCATATGTTGTTTCTTGCTCTCAGCTGGCAATTATAGCAGGAGGAAACTATTAGTCTTCCTTCTCTATTGTAAATGTTTTAACCATCAGAAATAAGTAAAGAAATAGAAATATTTAAAGAAATAGAAATAATTAAAGAAATAGAAATAATTAAACATGAGAAGCGGGGCTTTATATCTCTAAAACCTGGGCTTCCCCTACTGCTCTGCTCTCCTGGCCTGACTTAACTTCCTGGGCTGTGCCAAGACCTCCTCTGCAGTCCCTGCAGGGCTGCCTGCGTGTGGGGGAGCTGGGGACTTAGCAGCTGCTTCTCCACTTCCCCAAGAGGAAGCAGGGGTCAGGAGGACGAGTCCCATCCCAGCCCTCCTGCATGGAAATGGGGCTTGTCCTTGGCTGCATCTCTTGCCCCCCATACCCAAAGGTGCGTTTGCTTAATGCATTTAAAAAGCAAAAATTGATGTTTATTCTCTCTGCTGATGCGATAGGAATGTTATAGATGCACAGGGAAACTTCTCGCCTTCTGCTAAAGCAAAAATCCAGCTCTGTTTTCATGCAAAAAACATGTAAGTGCTTCCCAGACCTGGGGAACCTGCAACCTGGTTGTGCTGGAGCAGTGGTGATCCTGGACCATCCTCGCCAGGGCTATTAGAGAGGACAAGGGAGGCCAAGGGTTTTGCTGAGGTGCCAAAACATGACCAAGGGTCTCCCTTGGCTTCCAGCGGCGGGACTAGGGAGGGAACAGGGGCGCCATGCAGGGTGCCTGACTGTCCTTCGGCTCCGTCGCAGCCTTGGAGACACCGCTGACAGCGCGGGAGGCTCGGATGGCTCCAAGCTTGCCCATGATTGGTGGGAGCCTTTGAAACCCCAGGGAAATCAGGGCCAGCGCTCGCATGCTGGTGCTCTGGGGCACGCGAGAGCTGCCTGCTGTTGCCATCTGGCATAGCTTGCCCTGGGCTGCTGCATTTCCAGTCACTGCTTAAAGAGCCTAAGCTTGAATAAAATGTGCTTTTTTTGGTGATAAATTGATAGTGACTTTATTTTGACATTTGAAAGCTTTTAAGCTTTTTATGTATTAGCAGGAACTGAGATTTATTTTTTTCTCACCAAGAACCTGTGAATTCTAGCTCTGAAGCAAAGTGACCTCCATGATCTTTCTCTTCGGGGTGTCTGGCAGAGCTAATTGAACATGAAACAAGGCTTGGGTCCCTGGGTTGAATTCCTGCCCTTCAGCCAGTCCGTCTGCGTGGCAGCAGTGTTGAAACGGGGAGCCTATGGAGCTCGAGTGCATTTGCTTCCTTTTGATGCACTGGGAGGGTCACAAAGAGATGCCAAGGAACAAGGGCTTCCCAGCTGGCAGGGAGACTGGGAGAGCTTTGGACAGAAGGCTGTGCTCTTCCCAGGAACTTCTCCCCATGGCCTGTTCTCCTCCCCAGCTCTGGTGGGCTACGGAGGACCCTGCCCGTGCCCGCAGAGCTACCGCGGTGCCTGCTGTTGTGTTGGGGGTGGCGATTTAGTTTCATCCAACCCTGTTCTTACTCTGTCTACAGGCCGTACGTGGGGACAGCATCACCTCCAGGCACGTGGCACTTGTGCGGTGGAGGAGTCTCAACTGCAGCAGAGGAAGAACCTGCCTTTTGGAGCACCCAAAGTGAGGCCAGGAGAGCTGCCCACCTACGTGGTAAGAGTCCAGCAGGACAACAGCCTGGCTTGCGCTTGGCGTTTTGTATAGTGCCAAGAGAGACTGCAGGAGTCCCTCTGAGCTCTTCATTCTGCTCTTTTTACTTGCAAGGTCCACATTCTTTGCCCATTGCTCTGTTGATAACATTTTTTTTTCTACCTGCTTTACACTCAAAACATTTTTTTTTTTTTAAGCAGTTGAGTACAGAAAGGAAATCAGACTAAGGCCTTCCTTAAAATGCACCGATTGGGTTACAAGCTGAGTGTTTCTGGACTGCCTATTAAACCACGTGTGAGACTTGATTAGGTACTGTAAGATTATTGGATACCCTTCCACACACCAAAAAAAAAGACTGCAGATGGACATGTCCAGTCTCCTGTCTGCAGTTCAGCAATGCCCCACATGTTTGCAGGTAACCAAAGAAGCATCTAGGGTATAGAGTGAGCCTTACATGTGCCTGTAACCAGTGGGACCCCAAACAGAGCAGTCTTCTCCCTCTTTTGGGCAGGCTTTTTTTCATCTCTGAGCTGGGAGAACTGTTTCTCCCAAGAACATGGCCATAAAACTTTGCTCATTAATGGATAGTGAGAGCTGGAGGCCTTCTGGCTGCAGGGTGGAGGTGAAGGGCAGACAGGTTTCTTTATCAGCAGTATCCAGAGGTCTTTTTGTCCTGGCTGTCCTAAGCATAGGCAAACCCCTCATTTTAGCCTTAGAGAGTTGCAGCAATGCTATACGTGTTGTTAAGCTATCCTCATGGGCAGATGACTCAGACTGATGCCAGGTGGGTTAAGTTGGGTGCTGGCTCCAGGTGATGTGAATTAAACCCTCTGATGCAACAATCTGTTTACTACAACCTGCTTCCCACTAAAGGTCCTGGAGCCTCTTTCTCTGGGGGAGGTAGGTGGTAGGGTTGCTTTTCTTAGGGTGGTGATCAGTGGGATTTCTTCTTTGTGTGTGTCCAGAAGCTTGGAAGACCTATTCTTTGCTCTTCTGCTGGTGAGATGGCCCCTGAAGCTGGTGCATGACAAATGGATGTGGGGGGCATGTGCCTGCTTAGAATTCTTCCTGCTGTTTGCATTTTATCCTGGAGTGGAGGTGAGATTACCATTTTAAGCACCCTAATCTTTTCCAGGAGAGGAAGTTCTCTTGATGACAGGGGGGGAAAAATTTTTTGTTTCTTCATAGAAGTGTTTAGGAAGGATTACTGCCAGCATGCTGGTCTCTCCCACAAGAGGAGGTGGTGCCTTGAAGGTGGCTGATAGTTTTATTTTGTGGTTGACTTCCATTAAGAAAGGAGTTGTGCTTGAGAGCTCCAGAGACTTTGACTAGCTTGACAGGGTTTTTCTTGGGGTTTATTAGCTATAGTGTGAAGCATCAGAACAATCTATCTAGCAAAATTAATGAGAGTGTGTTTCTGTCTGGTGTTCAAAGTAGTTCCCCTCATTCAAGGAGGACAGATAAACCTTGTGTTTGCCATGAGGAAGGAAAAAACCTGCCAGGCAGGTCTGGTGGCACCTACCTTGGCCTGGGCAGGCTGGTGGTACCCGTTGGTCCTGATGCTGGCTTTGAAGAGGCCTGCGGAAGACAGCTCTGCACTCTGGTACCTCAAGCTGCCCTTTCTGGTTGGATTGGGTCTTGTTCTCTCCCTGCTTGCTTGCAGCATCAGAGGTTGATTGCTCCCCGGGGAAAAACAGCTCTAGCTGCGCGGAAGCCAGCTTGGGTTTCCTCATGGGCAAAGCAGGTTCATAGGAATAGTCTGAGCTCCTTTACAAATAAAAGAGTCTGAAATCTAATGAAAGACATGACTATGCAAAGGCAAAATACCATCAGTGAGTTACTAGCGTTATCATTAACGAGGTCACATCATTGCCTGCTGATGAACCAAGTTTGCTCATCTGATGCTCCCTAGGCAGAAGAGTGGGGTAAACAGCAGTTTGTATTTAACTAGTTGCCCTTATCTCAGGGAGAGATGTCCTACTTAAGGACAAATTTCTGCTGAAATTCTTGTTCCTGTGTGGTTTTTTTTTTTTTTTTCTTCTTCCTTCTCCTCTTAATTCACTTCTAGTATGCACTAAGATATTGCTGATACTTCCTGCTCCCTTCTTTCTGCTAGTGTTTCCTTGTAGCTCAGGTCTGAACCTGAGGAAAATTGATACTGGGTAGTATCTCCCTCTTTGGAAGGATTTATTGGGACTGAGACAATTCTTAGGTTGTGGCCTCTGTGCTGTAGAGTTTGCCTCTCTAATTGTCAAGAATAGTGATATATCACCTGTCCAAAGCACCCAGGAAAGATGTTGGGTATCACCAGTTCTTCTCCTACCCATGCAAGATAGTCAGAGGTGACTGTATCAGTTTTTTTTCCCCCTATGGGGGGGGGGGGGGGAAATGGGAAGAACTCTCAAAGACTTCTCCAATGGGAAGAACTGCTCAAAGACCAGTTAGTTCCTTGTGGAGCCAGCATTGAGTGTTTAACATGTAAATCCATCCATTCATATTTGACTGCTGTTTGGACATGCCCCTCTGATGCTCTATATTATATATATTTATCTACATATAGATGTCCTGATGCATCTATATCATGAAAGCTCATGATGACCAGAATGAGGCCATAACTACTGAACAGATTTAAATAGCCTTAGCTGGTTTGGAGCAAAATGTTGGAGCCTGTCTCCAACTTCCTTTCCTTGAGGAAGGAATGATGTTTCTGGTCTTGTTTGTGGAGCGTCAAGCTGCTGCTCTACATAGCAGCTACTTGGGCAGCGGTTGCTTTCAGATGCTTCTTTGTACTTGTAATATAAATTTGGAATGTCACTTTATCATGCAGGTCCTAGTGACACAAAACCTGCTGAATAGATGCACCTACCTCAAGCAGTGTTGAACCCTTGTGTAGATGCTTGCTGAGGAGCTCTTGCAGATTTACCTTCCTCCCCTGGGGTGAGGGTCGGGTGGCCTGTTGAGCTGAGCTGGCTGGGCTACCATCCATGGTGGCTTCCAGCTCCTTCTCATTCCCTTGTGGTGGGTCAGTGCAGAGCTGAACAGACTAAAAGCCAACTCTTGGTGTTGTAAGGTGACTCTCTTTGGGTGATTTAGTTCCTTGGCTCAGCAACACTGGTGCGGGACCAGGGGAGGGGTAGTTGCTTTCTGCTGGCAGTGGGGTGGAGGAGCAAACCACAGCTTGGCAGGTTCAGCTGGATGGAAAAGCTGTGCCTTGCATCTTGTCATCTGTGTGGTGATGCTTCTGATACCCACGGGTGCTGCCATCTCCTCCCTGTAGGTACCAGAACTCCTGGTGCAACTAAAACCATGTCCTCCCTTGGGTGCTTGTATTGCTTGTGGCTGTTCGATGCAAGAAAGGAGACTGCTTCAATCTTGCTCTGTGGCGTGGCCTCTGAATGAGCAAACTGTCACTCATGCACAATTCCTGCTTGCTCAAATATGGGGATTTAAAATCCCATTTGTTACTTCTGTGTCAGTAATCCAGCAATTAAGATAAGATATCCTGAAGTGCAGATGCCTCTCTGAACACTGTGTCATCAGGCAACCAGCGTGGAAGCAAGCTTGCAGTGCATGTATACTGTAGCCCTGGCAGGTCGTGCTGTGCAGCACCTAAGTGAAATATTGCTCCGATTGATGGATTGGCTCTTCTCTTCCCTGTCTCAAGCAGTTCAGGGATCAGGTACCCTTGACAACATAAGGGCTGAACAGGAGCAGAGCTGTGGTAGTGAGGCTGATGCCTTGGGGCTGTGTGTAGTCTCTTCATTAAAAAGCAGCTCGGCCTTTGCGCCCAAGGTGACCCTCCTCAGCGCAGGGCGCGTGGTTCCCAGGCACGCCGGGCGGCCGCAGCCTCGAGGCGGCGCCTCTCCCGGGCGCCTGCTGCTGAGCCGGAGAACAGGGAGGCCCCGGACGTGCTCCGGTCCCTCCTCGCTGCGCAGCGCGTTGCCGCTCGCCCTGGGCACTGCCGAGAAGAGGCTGGCCCTGTCTCTTACCTTCCTATGGGTGCTTGTATGCATTGCTGGCCTTCCCCCTGAGCTTTCCCTTCCCAAGGCTATACAGTCCCAATTTTCTCAGGCTGTCCCCATAAAACAGATGCTCCTGTCCCTTGGCTGGCTTCTTGCCAGTAAATTCATGTCTTCTATGTATTTGGGAGCCTGGCTCTGGATGCAGCACCCCAGGTGCAGCCTCCCCAGGGCTCTGCACAGGGGAAGGATCAGCTCCCTCGACCTGCTGGCAACACTCTTGCTCCTGTACCCGAGACACCCCTGGCCTCCTCTGCCATGGGGGCACGTTGCTGGCTTCTGGGCAGCCTGTTGTCCCCAGGTCCTGCAGAGCTGCTCTCTGGCTAGTTGGCTCCCTGCATGTCCTGGTGCTTGGGGTTATTTCTCCCCAGGTGTGGGACTTCACACTTGCCTTGGTTGAACTTCACAAGGTCCCTTCTTTGCCCATCTCTGCAGCCTGTTGAGGTCCCTCTGGATGGCCACACAACTGCGTGTCTCTGTCTTTCTTCTGGGTCCCTACTATGTTTGAGTTTAGTCAGAAGCTCCTTGTTCATCCATGCAAGTCTGCTGCTGCTGTTGCTGGAGTTCCTGACCATTGGGATGGTCTGCTCCTGGGCTTAGAGGAAGTAATTCTTGACCAGTTCTTTTGGACTTTACTTTCTTCCAGGGTTGTATCCCATGGGATTTTTCCAAGCAGATCACTGTGCATTCCAAAGTCTGCTCTCCTGATGCGTAAGGTTGTTATCCTGATTTTTTTTTTTTCTTTTCTTCTTCTCTCCTGCTCCTTCTGCTCAGGATCCTGAACCCCACTATCTCAGGGTCACTGCACCTAAGGCTGCCCTTGACACTTGCATCTCTGACCAGCTCTTGCTTGTCTGTGTGAGGTCCAGCAGAGCATCTCTCCTCATCAGCTTCACTGCTGTGTCAGGAGGCTGTCATCGATGCACTGCAGAAGCCTTCTGGGTCACTTGTGTCCTGTCATGTTGTACCTCCAGCACCTTGGGTTGAATAAAGAACCTCATGAGGACAAGCCTGTTGTCTAGAAAAAGGCCTCATCTACTTCCCAATTGGGCAGCCTGTAGCAGGCACCCACGACGATGCTGCCCAGGTGGGTCTGCTTGCTGATCCCAACCCCCCAGCTGGCTCATCACGCATCCCAAGGCCGAGCCCTGCGTGCTCCTGCTGTGCTCTCACACCTGGGACCTGCTCGTTCTGAGCTGTCCTTCCTAAAGGGCCTGGATCCGGCTCTCCCACTGCCCCTCTGGGTGGGTGGCCAGAGGAAGCTGCATCCTGGGCAGCAGCTGCAGCTGGGGTCGTCCTCCAGCTGCACCTTGGGCCTCTGCCCTAATCGGTTTTGAATTTCCCATGTCTTAATTCCACCGAATGCTCCAGGATCCTTGTGTGGCGAAACAAGGGACGCTCTGTAGAGCAAAGCCTCTTTAGGCTTTTATTTTGGCAAAGCTAAAAATACAGCTCGCGCACCGCAGCTTGTGCGGGGTAGTCATGACAACGTTGCCCGCAGGAGCGGGGTTAAAAACACCCGTTCAGGGAAAACAGAGCTGCTGAGGCTTATCAACCCCCCAAATTTATAAGAAAAGAGCAGCAAGCAGCACACGCTGTGGTCCGTGGGCTGCTGGCATTGAGTCTGAATCCGTTTCCCTTCCCCTGGTAAAGAGCATCCGTAGTGGTGCTGCTGGTCCCGTCTGGGGAGGCTCCCCGGAGCCTGGCCCGCCCGCGGTGACCGCGGTCCCCGCGTGTGCTCCCGCAGCTGGCGGCTGCTGGATGCGTGAAGGCGTCTTGCTGAAGGCAAAATGCACAGGCTCAGCGGGCAGCCTGGTGAGAACTTGGAGTGTTTGGGGGATAAAAGTAGCCTCAGCAGAGCGGTGTTTGGCCTGCAGTGTTAGCCTGTAGGGTGCCTTCTGATATGCCTGCACTGAGCCGAAGCTCCTGAAAATTGGTGGTGATGTCTTCGCTGATGGGCTAGGCTTGCTCTGAGGAAGCATTCCTGTTAAAGGCTGCCATGAGAGCCCAAAAGCTAAGGGTGTGGATCATAGCTGCACTCCATGAGGCTGTCTGTATGGCTCTGTCTACAGCGGGAGGACTTTAGGCCTTGAAAAAAGGGAGACTTGGAAAGCAGGATGAAATGTAAGTGTTTTGTCTAAGGAAGTGCCTGCTCTCTTCCATGGTAGTCATAACATCACTCTGCCATCTGTTTTTACACCAGCGCGTTTGAATTAGTGATGTCTCTTTAGCAGAGATACCTCTTCTCTTAAAGAGAAGTGAAAGGTCTATTTATCTTAGTAGCCCTGTGGCCTTGTGCTGATGGCTCTTCCTGGCCTGCTGGTTATTTATCACCTGCATCTTGCTCCTCTTCCTCTAAAATTGCCTCCTCAAACATGGTTCTGAGCGAAGCCATGCGATCAGGAAGCGCCTTTCCAAGGAAGGTGCTTTGAGAGCAGCTCTGTGTGGGGGTTGGTGGTGGGACACCCTGGTAGGGGCAGCAGAAGGGAGATATCTCTGCTTGGGCACGAGTGTTGGACTTTGTGGAGGCCTGAGCGCTGAGGACAGCCAGACAGATGCTCTGGAGTGCTAAAACTCCTTGAAGAGCAGATGGGGAGATCTCTTTCTGCGGAGTTTTGGCAATAATTTTAATTTGAATGGCTTTTTGTTATATTTCAGTAAAAAGAAAGAAGTATTTCAGAGTGCCTTTTTCCCAGAGTTTCTGCTGTGATGTAGTGGGTGTTTTCCCTTCCCAGGTGACCTCACTCCACAGCCCACAATGTCCTTATGGGGTTCAGGTGCAAATGTGCCCCGAGCTGGTGCTCTGCCTTCCCATGGGATTAACGCTGGTGCTCCTGCATCCATCCGAAATCCCCCGTGAACAGGGATGTCTCTGAGCACAGGTGAGGCTTTGGCAGCGTTTCTAAAAGTGGCGTGGACAGATGGTGACTGCGCTTGACCCCGTGGACGCGGGGGTGGCTTCTGCCCTCCCCAAGGCCAGCACCGCTTGGCCGTGGTCCGGATCTGTGCCGGGAGGCCGAAGAGCTGCTGGAAGCCTCTGTGTGGGGAGGATGGATCCGCCCGGAGAAGGGAGCTGCTTCCTCGCTGGTTTGCCTGGTCGCGGAGCTGACATGTGGCTGGAGGAGCAGAGGCTGAGGTTCAACACTGGCTCACAGGGAGTGGATGTGAGCCGGGGATCTGCGTGCAGGAAGGAAATGGAGGCTGTGCAGCTGTGCTCAGAGGATGCTGCGCCCGCTGAGAGGAGCAGCGGGGTCTCCGGGGACGGTTTAGGTGAAGGAAGCAACAATGAAGTCACCGGTTTGCTGGACTTAGCTGGGGCAGGAGGTGCCGGGGGCGGTGCCGGCCGGAAGGGAGGCCGGGGGCAGAGGCGGCAGCGGACGCTGTGTGCGCAGGGCACCGGCTTCTCCCGGGACCGTGCGAGCGGGGCCGAGCCCCGGCTGCCCGCGGAGCAGCCGTGCGTGAGCCGGGCAGGCCGCGGCCCAGCCGGAGCCCTCCGCCCCCGGGAACCGGTCTTTCCCCTTCCCTGGGCGTGAGCCGAAACCTCGGCCCGCTCGGAGGTGTCCTGGTTCAGCGTGGGCCCGGCTGCCCTCGGCTCACGAACTCTGCGCGTCAGCAGGATGGGATTTTGGAGGGATGCGGGAACGCAGCGGTGGCGGGCACGGAGTGCCCTGAACCCGCAGCCGGCCTGGGCTGCTGGGGCTCCTGCGTCCCCTTTGTGGCTGTCGAGGGAGCTTGGAGGAGCAGGCTGGATGTCCTTGGGGTGTGGGGACAGTGACAACGTGGCTGGTGTGTGAATGTGCCGGGAGGCTCCCTGGGCCGGGTCTCGGGTCCTGCGAGCCCAGCCCAGGCCGGTTTGGTGGGTGAGGGTTTGGCCTCGAGGGTGGCAGGGCTTTAAAAGGGACCGGAGAGCCGGGTGCTCTGGTAGCATCGAGGTGTTGAAGTGGCTTTTGGACTAGAAGGACGTGTGGGTGAATGTCCCTGTGACCCTGCGGGAGGCAAAGGGACCCCTCGACTCAGGCAGACGCAGGTTTGGCTGTAGCTCTCATGGGGTGGGAGGGAGGAGCAGGGAGGTTTCACTCCGCTCCGCAGGCTGCTCTATGGATCTGCGCTCCTTGGAAAGTGCTTCTTTAGCTCCTGTATCCTCTTCGGCCTGGGGTGTAAATCTTGCTTTGTCAGCGCTGCTTTTCTGGCATCATTTTGTTTGCAGCAAAATCATCCGCTTCCCTGGCAGCTCTCGTGTCTTGCCTGGGGTGCCACAGGAGCTAAATCTGGTCCTTTCCCCATTGCCATTCCTCCCTCTTTCCCTGCTTGTCCCTCCGCTTCCAGCCGACTCTGCTGCTCGTGGATGCTTCCTGCACGGGGGCTTGGAAGGGGCTCGCGGTGCTGCCGGGCGGTGGTGGGAGCATAAAGAGCCCCCCTGCCTCATCCACAAGATACCGTGTCGAGAGGAATTCCTCTGCAGCCTGCTTACCCCCTCCCGCAAAGCTAAAATTCCTTTAATTAAAAGGAGCTTAATCTCTGCACATGCCGCAAATTAATAGAAAGTGCAATTAACTCTTCTTGCAGTGCTAGAGGCTCTTGGAAATGCCTTAGAAATAAGTGTAGGTCTGTATGTGGTTTTGAATTTGTAATTTATGTTAACTGTTGCATTCTGAATTAATTAAATTACGGACCTTTGATCTTTTTTTAAGGTTTCCTGTTTTTGCAGCTTAAAAGAGAGCTGGAGAGATACATAGTGGTTTTTTTTTTTTTTTCTTGGTGATAAGACTTTAACAAAAATGTGTAATACAACAAAAGCAATATAAAATCTGAGATTATGCTAAAGCTGTTTTTGTCTCTGTGATTCAGGCATGGCATCTTCTCCCTGTTCTGCCACCTTCTTTGCTTGGAGATTGGGAGCAGATTGTAGAGGGTTAAGGGATAGACAGTTCATTACATCATCATGGTGTGAGTTTAGAGGGGCAAAACTCCATCTTGTGGCTTTTTTGCTTTATTTTGGAGGTGATAATGCAGGGTTGTGGCTCCTGAGCATTTTGAACAGAGCTTCTTTCCTCCACACTTACCTTTTAATGCATGACTTTGTGTATGGCAATGCCTGGGTGAAGATAAAGAGTTCACATTCCTGTTTGGCTACCCTAACAAGGGGATTAAAAATCCATAGGGAAAATCTGGGGTGTGTGTGGGTTGTGTGTTTGTTGTTGTGGTGTGTGTGTGCGCGCGCTTTTTTTTTTTTTTTTAAGTCTCACATACAGCAAACCCTTGTCCCCTACTGCAGACTCAGGAGAGTCAGAATTTGGCTTGGTATGAATTTGGGATGTAGCACGACCACCACTGCACTGGGATATCTCTGGACTAGTCAGCACTGAACTGCTTCAACCATTCCTGCAACACTTAAAAAAATTAAATTAGCAGACATCTCGGAAGGATCCCAGCTCTGCCAGCGCCTTTACCTTGGGAGGGTGTCTTCATCTGCAGCCAAGTCTTCCAAAGAGCCGCTGTTTGCTTGTTACTTTGACCGGGAACCTCCCCTTGGCTTCCTCTCCCTGTTTGCTCCTGAGCTACAGGGACATGTGGGTGTCTCTGGATCCAGCCTTCGTTTGTGGGTCTGTGTTGACAGCCCCATTCCCAGTCGCCTCCTGCACTGTCTCTATTCAGTGGGGAGCTTTGGTCGTGTTATTCTTGGGTTCTTGTCTGCCAGCCCAGGAGCTCGCTGGGGTTCTGCTGCGTGAAGCAGGTGTCACAAAGTGCGCTGATGCTTCTGGAGTAGCAGAAATGAGGTCTGGCTCTTCCATTACTGCTCTCTGTTCCTCTTGTGAGTTACCTTGGGTTTGCTGCTCTTCAGAGTGGTCCTTCACACATCAGTTGTGGCCTCTGCAGCTTGAGGAGGAAATTCTTGATCCCCAGACTTGGCATGTCCAAATCGGTGCTGAAGCTTCTGCCTTGGAAGATGAGCTGCTGCTGCAGTTGTCCTTGGCTGGAGATAGCTTGGCTTTCTGCACACGCCTGGCAGTTGGGTTGCCCCAAATGATTGTTTTCTATGGAGGAAGAACAAATTTAATGAGGAGAGCTCATTGTTTTCTCAAAACAAGGTAGTGAGACAAAGATGGGGAAGTGGAGAGCAGAAGGAGGGGCAGCAGAAGGGCTCTGCTTTAGCCCTCGCTCAGCTCACCTTCTGCTGTCAGTGCTGATGTTCTTCCTGGGGACAGCTTCTCCCTGTCTCACCCAGGCAGGTGCTTTGCATTGCACCTCTCAGGCTAAGCAGTTGTGCTGTGAAATCGATCTTTTTTTTATTTATTTTATTTTCCCCCCCTGCTGTATCTTCAGTATCTGCTGCCCAGACTCTGCTGATCTAGGTCTTGTCTTCTCCCTCAGTTTGCTGCCTTCAGCAGGCTCCTGGGGCACTGCAGCTCTGCAGCCTTAGCCATTCTCAACAACCTTTTTGGCACTGTTATTAAATCACTATTTCATCTTATTACATTTTTTTATGGGGTTTCTTCTGTGTAGTTCCCATCTGAAATCACTGCTTTAACGGGGCTTGTCTCTCTCGGCAGGATGGGTGTGAGGGCGATGTCAGCACGAGCCCTGGCACGTTGTACTGTGGCCTGTGCTGCTTGGATTGAGTCTGGCCTGGGAGGCGATGGAGGGTCTATTTCTTTTGTAATTTAATGCGGAGCAGGTCTCTTGTATGTGCCCTGAAGGAGAGGGTAATTGCTCTTCCATTCTTGCAGGATGCTGGGGAAAGAGATACCCCTGGCACATCTGAGGCTTAAAGGGCAGTTCTGCTGGACTTGGAAGGATTATCTGCTTTGGGGAGGACAGAAAAGGCAGTGTGTGCTCTGAAGTTGCTAATGGTGTAATTCTGCAGGATTCTTGATCTCTCCTTACCAGTAAATGCAGTTTTGTGCTGGCTGGGTGGGAAGAGCTCCCTGGTAGCCTTGGGAGCCTCTCTGCCTCCAGCTGGGTGCGGGGGAGACTGGCCTGCGAAAGGCCCTCCTGAGCAAGGCGCTGGAGCCTTGGCCAGGGCTAAGGAAAGCAGATGTTCACTGTCCTGCCTGAACCCCAGACAGGCTGAAGGGCAGGGAACAGCTTTTTCCCGTGTTGCTCTGGAGTAGTTGGTAGTTTGGAGGGGCAGCCTGTTTCTCCTTGCATCAGTTGACAAATTGACCTCTGCTGCGAAGGGAGATTTCTCAGTAGTGAGGTGTTGTTCTTTACTGCCCCAAGGCCATTTAAACTGTGTCCTGCTTTTGATGTTGTGCTGTCTTCCTAATTCTCTTCCTCTCCTCTTGCAGCTCATTCTTGCCCCCATGTTCCACAGAGCTTTTCTTTCTGCTCCTACTGGAAGTCCTTGGGCCACAACCTCAGTCAGGCTGTCAGGATCAGGAACAGGAGTGATGGAGCTGGTTGGAGGTGCAGGAGAGGGTGACTGGTACTAGGAGGTGGGAGAAGAAGAAATTGGTGCTACTTCCCTCTTGAAGAGACTGATGCATTTACTTACAGCACTGTGGCAAATACACGCAGGCAAAAATGTGTACTCTGCTTATCTGGTGTCTTCCCATCTCAGTGCTGTTTTGTGTGTGTTAGCAGTATGCCAAAGGGAATACTGGGGGGTAAGGGGAGCAATAACCTGTTTCTGAAGCTCCCTCATGTAAGTACAGCACGGAGATGCACTCCTGAAAGGCCTTGTGACCTTGCACTTGCCATTTTGCAAAGCAGTCAATTTTTTTCCTCTTTTTCTTAAATCTAAAGCCATTTTTTTTTTTAATCATCCTGACATCAGACTGAGTGTAGAGCAAGAGGACAGTGTTTGGAGGAGAGGCTGTGCGTGTGGCTGGGCAGCGATCCTGGCTTAAGCTGAGCAGTTTACCTTGTTCTAGTTTCCTTCCTTGGGCTATCAAGAGGAGGCCAGTGTAGCTGACGGCTTTAAGATCCCCTCCTGTGGTCTGGAAGGGATAGAAAAGAGAGGAACCAGCACCAGCAGCTTTTAATGAAGCCCAGGCAGCAGCCCCATACATCTTATGGAAGGTGAGTGCTGCAGATTACTTGATTGCTTGGGGGGATATCTGCAGTTAACCCTTTTTCCCTCCTAAAAGGGAGCAAAGCAAGAGAGGAAGCATCTGAAAGACTGAAAGGACGTTAGTGTTTCTGCAGCCTGGGCTATGCTCCCCTTCCTTCCTCCCCTTGGAGCATTGCACTCTGTTTGTGTTGTGGTGTTGACCAACCACTGCCTTTCCCAAATTCGGATGCTTTGGATAAAGGTGCTATAATAACTAATTGATTCTTTATACAGGATCTCACTGAAAAAAAATCCAGGATCTCACCTGTAAGTGCTGCCAAGCTCTGTAAAAGCTTCCTGGGGAAGTGAACATCCTTCTCTGGAGACTCTTTGAAATCCTGTTGGCAGATGTTGCTCCCTGAAGGAGCTTTGGGATGGGAGCTTTGAGAGCTTTCTAATGACTGTGCTGCTGAAAATAGCTGCTAACACTATTAGATGATAGATTTTTTTTCATGTGCATGTTTTTAAAATGTACGTTTGCATACACTTCTCAGTGGGGAGTGATTTTAAAGCTGATGCAGCTCTGCCCCAGCTGAAGGCCAGCTGTCAGCTGGGTTTCCCTGCCCTGTTGCTGGTGCTTAGACATGGGTTTGAACTGAGGTCTGGCTTTATGGTCACCTAATGTCCCCAAATTGGTATCCCAACTGCCTCAGTGTTTCCTCTTCAAACACATGCTCAAGTCCCTTGATTATTACTTTCCCTTGGGTGGCCTCTTGCCAGTAAATTCATGTCTTCTACGTATTTGGGAGCCTGGCTCTGGATGCAGCACCCCAGGTGCAGCCTCCCCAGGGCTCTGCACAGGGGAAGGATCAGCTCCCTCGACCTGCTGGCAACACTCTTGCTCCTGCACCCGAGACACCCCTGGCCTCCTCTGCCATGGGGGCACGTTGCTGGCTTCTGGGCAGCCTGTTGTCCCCAGGTCCTGCAGAGCTGCTCTCTGGCTGGTTGGCTCCCTGCATGTCCTGGTGCTTGGGGTTATTCCTCCCCAGGGGTGGGACTTCACACTTGCCTTGGTTGAACTTTGAGAGTGGCCTTTCAGTAACACCAGCCCACTCCCCCAGGCCTCATGGGCTTATCCTGTGAGGGTGTGTGGGCTTGTGTATGTCCAGTTTACTCAGGCATTTCCCAGTCTGATCCTCCTCTGCCTTAGGCAAGTTTTTCTTTTTCTTTCTGTCTTGTGTCCAGGACCTGGATTTCTGCATACCAGGCCCACCAGTAGATGGGCCAGAGAAGGCATTCAGCACCTCAGCCCCTTCTGTATCACCTGTCTCCAGAGCTCCTGCCCCATTCAGCAGCAGGCCTAATTTCCCCCTCATCTTCCCTTTGTTATTGATGTTTCTATAGAAGCCCTCCTTGTCCTTGACTTCCCTTGCCAGGTTAAACCCCAATGGACCTTGGGCCCCATCCCTGTATGATCAGACGCTGTCCCTATATTTCTCCCTGGTTGCTTGTCTCTGCTTTCACCATCTCTGTACTTTGTTTACTTCCTTCTTATGTTAATGTGTGTGTGTGGTGTGTGTTTTTTTTTTTTTTTTTTTTTTTTTTTTTTTTTTTTTAATACTGAGTTTTGCCAGGAGCTGTTTGTCAATGCAGGTCTCCTGCTCCCTCTGCTTGGACTGTCCTTGAGCTTGGTGGGGGTGATCCTTCTGGTACAGGGGGTCACCAACTTCTAGCCTCTGTCTGTCTTGGAGTTTCTGCTTGCTGTCCTGATAGACTTGGACTCTGCCCATGTCTACTGCTGTTGGGGGGTCTTGAAGCCACAGGGTCTTCAAGAAGATACTGTCAATCTGTTGCTCATCTTTTGTGATGCTGTGCAGCTTGACCTCCTGCTGCAGCTCCTTCAGGTGGTGGCACAGCCCTTGGAGCAGCGCAGCTCCTGCAGAAAGTAAGGCTGTCTACGTCAGGCACTTGCTGTGGCTGGAGCCTTGTAGAGCTGCATCCCCATCAGAAGCTCTGCCTAGGTCGAAGCCTGTGGCGTGGTAAGAAGAGATACTCCCACAGCTGCTGGGGAACCTGCTCTGTGGGGCAGGAGAACCACACCTGAGCACACTCATGCTGGTCTGAACTGCGGTGAGGACTCCTCCCTTATGAAAATGCTGCATCTGTTGGTTCTCTTCTGAGCCTGGTTTTTACACAGGCGTCTCCCTAGCCAGACACATGACCTTCCTCTGGTCAGGGTCAACCCAGCAGAGCTCATTTGCAGCTGCTAGAGCTTCCCAGGAGAACCCATCAACTTCTCTCCGAGTGGTTTTTTGGCCGCCAAGTTTGGCGCTTCCCATGCACAGAAGAGTGTGTGACAGTAAGCTCTGGAGATGGCTCCCAGGAAAAGCTTCGTGCCCTGAGCAGTGTAGGGGTAGTGCTGGCTTGTCTTCAGGGGGCTGCTGTATCCTCTGCTTGGGGAACAGATCCTAGTGTCATCTGCCTGTTTTGGGGGTGAGATGGGCAGCAGTTGTTGAGGGATGCCTGGGAAAGCTCAGGCTGCTCTGCTCCCAAGGCGTGGGCTGTGGAAGTGACTCTGCTGCTCCGTCTCCTCTCCAGCCAGCGCAAGGAGAATCCTTTGGGCAAGGATCATCTGCTGCACCTGGTTGTACCTGGTGTTTGTTGACGTGAGGAACTGGTGCATTTGAGCTTCCATCCATGGGAATGGGAAGGAGGAAGAGTGCTCTCGGATAGCACCCTGATGGATAGGGGAGCTGTTATGGCTTCAGACAGCAAGGCTCTGGAGAGAGCAGATCTTCCATCGTGGTGACGGCAGCTGCGTATTTCACCAGGGCACCTGTTAGGAGTAAAACAAGGATGTGTGCATGGGCAGTCGGGGTGCCCTCGTCCCTGCCTGGTGCTGGAGCCCTGCCCTGTGGAGATGATAGCTTCTTAGTGTTTTAGTTGACGTCTTGGGAGGCTTCTGTATCTCTGATATTGATGACCTCTCTGCTAACTTAAGGCCTTGGGCAAATATGGAGGAACAGTGTTGTTTCTTGAGGAGGGGGTGGCGGTGGAAACCCGCTTTATGAAGCGAAAGATTCTCTTTTTGTGTTATAAGTGGTTCTTTTTTGCTGTGCATCCCAGTTACAAATCTTGAAGAGCTAGGTGGAAAGAGAAAGTAGCTCTGCCAGAGCAAGGAGGTGGAAAGGCTTCCTGGTCTGGCTGAGGTGACAATTTCTTGCTGGTGACTGTCTTGTAGCCTGACACTGGTATTTCCTTATGTGCCATGGGCAGATGCTGGTGAGCAGCCACATGTGACATACTAAAAACCCTTGCTCCAAGGGCTGGTTGTTGCAACCATACGTGGAGTCTAAACAAGTCCTATGCTCTTGGCAGACCTGGCCAAATGTTTTTAGAGTTGTTTGAGACACTTTTATCCTTGTAGGCCACCCTGTGGAGCAAGGAACCTGGTGGGAGTACATATGGAAATGGTGTGTAGAAATACTGAGGAGCTAAGCATGCTCTAAATGTAAAGAGACTGTGTGACCAAGTAGAGGACTATGCCTTTTTTAGAGCAGGGATGCTGCAAGGAGTATGCTGGTTTTCAGCTACTGCTTGTTGCTTGCCATCTCTGCCTCTCTGAATTGAGTAGCCTTCCCATCCCTCTCTGAAATTTGGAGGAACTCTTTTTTGGTGTGTCCTCACCAAGCGTTCTGCATATCCAGTGCGGAGGAGGTTACAACTTTACTGGAAGGATCATTGATTCCTCTTTCTCTTGAGGCACTGAAATTCAAGCACAGCTAGAAATCCTCCTGAACGTGATGATTGTAATGGGCCTGACTGTGGAAAAAGTGCTCAAGGATGAGGGATTTGGCTTGCTGTAATTGTAGGGATTACTTGGGCCCAAATCCAGCGACTGCAAAGTCACTGGAAGTCTTGCTATTAACCTTCACTGGGTTTTGTAAGCATAGCTTAAATGTAGTGGGAGTATGTATCATCCAGGTGTGTGAAGATATGCTCATGAGGGGCTAAAATGGTGGACTGTGGTCAGGTAAGCATACCTTAAGATGCTCCTGTTTTCCTTTCCCTTCTTTTTGTTGAAGCTCCCTTATGCTACTCTTCAGTCGAGCTGTGAAAGGGCTGTGACTTGCTCCTAATTAATTATAAGCAGTGAAAAATGGATAGGCTTAAACCTCATAACTGGAGCCTAGATGTTGAAACTTTGCAATTAAGCTATGCTTAGCGAAACATTCTCAAGAGATGTTCTCTGGGAGGGCTTAGAAATCCTATTGTCAGTGTGATGTCTGAAGCACCTAATTACAGTATTTCTGTCTCTTCCTAAATAATGACAGTGCAGCTGAGAAGCTGCTCCTGTAACATCTCTTGTGTTCAAGGACCCCCAGCGAGTGATGGGCTCTTGTCCTGGGCAAGTATCTGCATGTGTTTACATGCTGCCCTTCACATGCAGCTGCAGCCTGCTGATTGTTGTGCAGGAATCGGTTAGAGGCTGCTGTCCCTTATACTAGTCTGGATTTAAGTCACATGCTTAGAAAACAATATGTGCTTGGAGAAAAGAACTTCTGTAAAGCTGCAAGGTTTCAGGATACTGCAGCAACCGCCTCTGAGGAACGTCAGTCTCCACTCTTTTGCTCTGGGTTTCTTTCAAACCAAATGTTTTGGGGTTCTGCAAATGTCAAGAAGCAAAAGATAGAGCTTACAGTGGGATCAGAGAGGTATTTAAGCAAAGCCTTTTTGTGAAGTGGCTGCTAGTATAATGGTAGAAGGGTGTGTTTGTTGCACTGATCCGGTGTTACGATGAGTAGCTTTTTGTCTGGACAGCTTTTGTGCTGCTGAGTGCGGCTGCAGAAATGTGAGCTGGGAGTTTCCTGGCTGAAGGATGTTATGCTCTTGGCACAGAAGAATTTGAGAGCTTTTGAGCCTGATCCTGCCCCCAGCCAGACATGCAAGGAAGCTCATAGCCATGAGTCAGTGCTCTGAACGCCCCAGGAGGGCTGATCTCTGTGGGCGCTTGTGCGTGCTGCGGGGCAGAGGGCTGCACGCACGCAGGCACTCGCGCCTCTGGGCAGCGCGCAGCTCTGGGAGCCGGTCTCTCCATCCCTGGGCTGCCTCGTGCCCTGAGGTATTCACCAGTATTTTATTGGTTGATATTAAATTATTGTGAGACTGGAAAAAGGATTCTTCTGGGGCCTCAGTGGTGGCAGATAGCCAGCAAAGGGTAGGCTTGTCAGCCATTCCTGAGGATGGAGAAGTCAGTGGGGTGCTCTTCCTCCACGGCCACTTTTGAGAAGGTCAGAGGCAGAACACAGGCTAGATATAAGGCATTTCTGGGGTTCTTGTTGTCTGGCTGGGGTGCTGAAACCACCTAAAGAACATCATGCAAATCCCCTCCAAAATGTGCCCAGCAGCAGAAATGTGCTCAGTCTTCATGTTCTCACCCGATTGTAAGATGCATCTTCAGACACTGTCTTAATGATCTAATTTTTTCTGTCACCAAACTAGGTTTTGCCTCTCTTTGCAGACTCGTGGTTGTAGACTGCTGCTGCCTCTCCTTAAATTAACCAACGTTCCTAAACAAACAGCCTTGCAGGGGGGAGTTCGAGGAAGATGCCATGTGCTGTGTCCTGAAAATGTTCCTTTCAAACCAAAACACGAGATAACCTTTGAAAGAGCAGTTGGCTCTCTGCCGTGTTTAGACGTCTTCTTGCCCAGATAATACCTGAGTGATGTGGATGCAAGTTCCTGCTGTGTGGTAGAATGTCTCCTTTGTTATTCCTACAACTTTTTAATGGTTAAGATTTTTATTTTTGCTCTCTGTAATGTATTGTGTTGAAGCCGAGGAGGTTTGGAAACGGCAGTGGAAAAACTAGCTGTGCCTAATGTGGCATGCTAGAGCTGAGAAAAAGTACCGTGTTTTCTGGGATGGGAAAGTTCCCAAGAATCTAGAAATATTCTCTTTCTTTAATTGCATATAGAAGTGGACAAGTGGGGCTAGGAATGAAGTGGCTTCTTGGGAGCTTCCATGCCTGGGTGAGTGCCAGAGCAAGCTGGCAATGGGCTCCACTGCACTGGGTGCTTGAGAGGCCCAAGCTCTTCAGCAAGCAGGGTCCTCTCTTCCCAGGGTGGAGTGGACTGTGCAGTGGGCCCCTCGTGGTCCCCTTGTGTAGCTCTTTGCCCCATAGTAGGAATGGGGACGGGCTGAGCAGCTAAGGGAAGCTGAGGGAGGTCCTGGAAACAACTAGTCGCTTCCGCTCTCGAGCGGAAGCTCTTGACATCTGATGTTCTGAAAATAAATAAGGGCCATGCTGCTATTAGGCAGTTCTTTTCTGTTTTCTTTTCTGCTTCTCCATTGTCTGTTGTTGGCTCTAAACCTGGAGCCTTGGCCCTCTGCGAGCTGCTCCCGAGGCACGAGCTCGCTGATCTGAGAGCGGTGCTTGCACGCTTCCTCTGGAGAGATCTTCGTATTCCCAAGGAGCGCGTGTGCGGGGGTGGGACAACAGCACTTGGGCAGTGTTAAGTACTTCTTCCTTTCTCTGCTAAGGGGCAGGGTCGCACTTGCAGAAGGCTGAATTTATGCCAAGAACAGCTCAGAACAGGAACTCTCCCAGTAACTCCTTGTAAATTCGGTTTTGTGTTGCGGTTGTCCCTGGTGCCAGGCTGGCCTGGCCTCTCGGAAAGGCCAGAGAGGGCACAGGGGCAGCAGAACTAATCTGAAAGAGCAGAGGGGTGATGGCCTTTACAGTCAAAAAGCCATTAACCGTGGCTTTGGCAAGAGCAAAAGAGATTTGGCAAGACTTTTGTTAGGGGAGAAGAAATGTGAGCCCGTGTCACCATGACATCTCCATGCCTACAGCCAAACCAGCGCCGCGCAAGTTGCCAGCGGGTGAGTCCGCGCGTGGTGACTCAGGAAGGTCACTGGTCCTCTCCTACGCTCCAGCCAGAGAGGTTCTTGCCTGCGCTTGTAACGCAACTTGCTTGAAAAGCCCTTCATTGCTAAGAGGTAACGCTTACAACCTTCTCCAGGGCTTCTGGACTTGGGCGGGGGCTTGGTGGGCTGCTGCAGCTAGGGGACTAGGTAGGAGAGCCCTTGTTCAAGGGGATCCCGGCACGGCGTGTCCCGGGGTTGTAGCACACTCGGCAAA
Organism: Nothocercus julius; assembly: GCA_013398735.1. Classification (NCBI taxonomy): domain Eukaryota; kingdom Metazoa; phylum Chordata; class Aves; order Tinamiformes; family Tinamidae; genus Nothocercus; species Nothocercus julius. The sequence continues at coordinate 737,168 of VZSV01000225.1, read as the reverse complement.
AGGCTGAGAACTATGTGAAACAGCTGTCTTTGAGCTAAGGGCGTCCATGCAGAAATGCAGTGTTGTAGAAGGATGATTTGCAGCAGGCTTAACCCTTTTCTGTTTGCTGTTACATTAGGTAGCAAATTATCTGTCCTGAACACAAATGCTTTTGTCACGAATAAAGGAAGAGCTTTTTAGTAAGTTAAAATAATTCATTCATCTTTTTTAGAGCAAGGGACTTAATTCTGATATTGGCTGGGGCTCGGAGGACATGCACTTTATCTTATTTTGGCCGTTTTCTTTGCTTTTCCTCCCTTGAATGATGATGCGGAATGACTTTCAACCTCTTTATGATTTGTTGCTTCCTAAATGTGTTCCAGGGAATCCTGCAAGCAAACTTCACCTGCAGGGGTGGTTTTGTGCCACATGTGAAGCTGTGTTGGTTTATCTACCTTAGAAATGCACTGTAAATTTGGGAGTACATCAGATCGCAAGATGAGAAGTTCTGTCATCCCCCTGAGAAGGGACGTGCTGCTAGCTTGGCAGAACGGGGAGGTCAGAACCTGCCCTCTCCTGTGCCCAGCTTGCTGGGCTCTTGTCCTGTGGCCCCTGGAGAATCTCTCCTCATAGAACTGTCTGCTCCACTTGCTGGTGCATCTGCAGGCTCTCTGTCCTAGCTGCTCAGAGCTGAAATCAGCCTCAGTGCCTGGGAGCTGCACTGTGTGGTTTGGATTTAATGGGTCTCTGAAAGAAGATGATCACGTGAAAGTGCTTCAAAAAAAGGTCCAGTGCTGTTAAAGTGAGTTTCAGGATGCAAAGATCAGCTAGAAGTACCAGGACTAGGACTGGGGCTCAAAAGCAGGAGTCCAGCTGCACCAAGGTGTGGACGGGGCCCTGGGAGGCTGGTGGGACCGGCGTGGCTGGGGAAGACCGCGTCACCGCGCTGCTTGATGCCCCCGGGCAGGCGGCCTGGCTGCGCATGGTGTGCGCTGTGAGGAGCCACAGCGTGCTGGCTGCGCATCCGTAAATACGGGAGATTTTGGGTATTTCCGGGAATTTAAAGGCTATATTTTTTTTTATGGAGATGCAAATAGTTGCACAGATGATGATTAACTGTGACAGGTGGTGTAGCACGGCCCCTCCTGGGTACTGCTGCCCTGCCTGCACGTAGCTTAACCTGCACAGTGTGGGCAAGGAGTGTAGTGTAGCTGTGGATGGGTTCTTGCCTTCTCAGTGTCCCAAGGTACATCAAGCCTCTCTACCCTGCTGTTGAGAGGGGCGGCCAGTGCTTTTGGGGGATGTGTCTATAGCAGGGCAGAGGGATGTCCTCCTCCACCGTCTTGGCTTCTTTTGCAGAGCTGAGCAAGCAGCGGGAGGGCTGTGCAGCAAGTGTCCTTGCAGCCGGGGGTGGCTGGGGACCTTCCGTGTGTGCACGGAGTGCTGGCTACCTCTGTCTGGGGGAGATCTGGAGGCTGGATCTTTCTAGGGAGAAGAGGATGCAGGCTGGAGGCCAAGGAGGACGTTCGGTTGGTGGGATGCAACCCGCTTTGGCAGTGTGGCCGGGTGCCCAGCCTTCTCCTGGGACATTCACCCTGGTGTCCTATGTCTTCTGACAGCTGCTGGAGCACAGAGCAATGTGCTGATAGTTTTGCCAAATTCATGCTGTTGATTTTGCCCCTAATCTCAGCATCCAGAAACACAATTTGAAGTCAATTAGACCAGAGGGAAGGCAAAGCTTTTCTGGGGCATAAAAGTGCATTGATTCTGCTGGAAAGCTTAAGCTGTGGAGCATCTCCCTGTGCCTTGATCCGCTCTAGATTTGGAAGTGGGCTGAGAAGAAGGGTGCTGACGAGCAGGCTCTGTGGTCTCAGTGGATGTTTGTGAGACGATCGATTCATATGCCTATAAATTTCTAGTTGCACAACTTAACAAGGAATTTCTGCTTATCCGGGTACAATGGCGAGATAAGGGTGTCATAAAAGTTTACAGCCCTGGTAAGCAGGTCCTTGCATGAAGGCAGTGTTGTTCTTCCTGCCGCTGCCACGGTGTTTCTTGGGGAGATGGAGAGCTGACTTCATCCCCGGCATCAGCCCTGCCTCTAGAACCGCCCCTTTGGCTGCTGTGGCTTGTGCAGCTTAGACCACCCTGCGCCCGGTGATGGCTCAAGGCAGCGAGCGCAGGTAGAGACCGGGTGCGCTGCGCTTGTTGCTCCCCTCCGGAGAGCGCTCGGCTTGCCGAGGGGCACGGCCGAGGCTGTTGACTCGCTGGGACACAGTTAGGAGCTGCGGGCAAGCGGAGATCAAAGCTAGCGAACCTGGTGCCCGCAGACACGTGTCCTTTGTGCTTTGCCTGCAATTCACCCTTTGCTCTGCCCTCATGGGACGAGGGATGCCAGGTAGTCAAGCAGCCCTTGTGCTCTTTTACCTGCAGCTTCTGTCAGTGTCTTGGGGTGTTTTGTTTTCTTTTGGCTTGCATGTGTGTTAATTCTCTCCTTGTGTGTGGTGGCTTCGCCCATTTGATTGTGGCTCTGTGTGTGTGATGTGAAATGGTGGCCAGTCAGCAGAGCTGTTGTCTGGCCTCTGAGAAAAGCGGTGGTTTGGCTACTAGGTAGGGTGGAAACTGCTGAACCCATCTCTGCAAGAGGCTGGGGGCTTTGCATGCTGTGGCGTCCTCTCCCAGCAATAGAGCCGTTGTGTGGAGCGGCCAGGGTGGCTATAAATAACGTGGCTGTGTCGCGGGGAGAGGGACGCATCGGCATTGTCGGGGATGGAGGGGGACGGCGGCTCCGTCCCCGCTCCGCCCCAGGCCGGAGCTCGAGAAGTCGCTGGCTCCCTCCATCAGCAGCGTGTCTGTGTTTCTGCCATGCTCCAGTACCCCTTAACGGGTAGCCCTGCTGTTCTGAGCCCCGACGGGCTGTTTGCAAGGCTGAGCTGTGGTGACTTCTGTTCTGCATGTCCCCGCTTTGTCCTTCAGCTCCTGCCGTGCCCCTGCCGTGCCGCAGTCCAGGGAAGCGGAGCCGCGTCCCAGGCAGCGCAAGCATTGGGCAGCACTGCTCAGACTTCATCCTCCCCCGGGCACACGGCGCTGTCCTCGCTCCTGGGGAAAAAAATAATAATTAAAAACTGTGTATCTTGGTAGCCCAGAAGTGGATGTTTTGGCAGTCAGGGGCGTTTTATCAGCATGCTTTGCTGTGTGCATTCACGTGTCCATTTATGGCACTGATTATGGCACCGGTCCTGGTTATTGTGCTTCACTACTCCCCGGGGCAATTGCACCCTGGAGAGGATGCTTGCTCTCCAGCAAGAGATGAGCCTCTTTTGCCTCTCTTTGCTATGTTTTAATGGATCTAGGGCTTGGTCAAGACCCTTATTCACCTGCACACAAGGTGCGGGGCAGGGGTATCTCCCTGTGAGTCGCTTTAGATCCATCTTCTCCTGGTTCCCCCAAGCTGCCCCTTGTCCTTGGGGTGGCTAATGCATCTCCCTGGGGTCCTGGTTGTTCTCTACATGCATCTATCCCTAGGGATGGATTTTCATTCACATGCTGAGAAAATGTCTTGCAGTGCCTTCCCCAGGCAAATGGCACATATATTTCTATATTTATATATATATTTTAGGCACTTCTTTGGAGCCCGAAGGAAGGTGTGGGGGGGAAATGCTGTGCCTAAGGTGGTGGGGCCATTCCCTGTGGGAGGTTTTGGCTTAGATGAGCAACTTAATGAAATCTGGGAAGGTGGAGGGGTATTAACAGGTGCTGGATTTACTGCATGGGGAGGTCTTACAAAACTGTGGGGGTAATTCGGCTGAGGGTGAAAGAAAAGATGGAGCCAAAAAAAAAAAAAAAAAAAAAAAAGACAAAACAGGAAGATACTTAAATGAGGGCAGCAGTAGGTGATGAAGCTTGTGTTTGCTTTTAAGCAGTGATGCTGACTGCACAGGGTCATTAGGGGCTAAAACAGGGAATTAAAGTGAGGTAAGGGGGTGTGTGTATGTGTACGTATGCTTATCTATCCATCTATATATTATATATATATATACACACACACACACACACACACACACACACAGCCACTTCTCTGGCCTTCCTTGTGCTTTGATGCACCGCTGAGAGCAGCGGGTGGTTCAGAGCCAGGTCTTCTCTGCTTCTGTCTTCCTCCTGCTGCTGATGGTTCCTCGTGTGGCCGCCGCTCGCAGGGCTCCAGCACTGCTGTCCTGTCCTCTGGGGACTTCACAGCACAAGGGAGAAGGCTGTTGCCTGGCCTCAGTGTGAGCTCGGGACTGGTTGCTGTCAACACTTGGCCCTGCTGGGAGAGGAGGAGGAAGAGGAGATGCTCCATGGGGCTTGGGGAAGGGCACCCGCAACTTATTCTGGGCCAGAAAAATCTCTGAGACGGCAGGAACGCAAACAAAGAGGCTTTCTTCAGGTTTTATTTTTAGACAATAAGCGAGCGTCGCGGGCAGCAGGTGGAAGCGGCGGCTCCGAAGTTCAGGCTCCCCCTGCGCTCTCGGCAGGAAACGCACGGCGGCCGGCAGAGCTCTTCCGAGACAAAGAGTTTCTTGATGCTGCTTTTCTTTCCCCTCTCCCCTTCGATTCTTTTGCCTGTCAGCAAAGAGGACTTGCTGATCTCCTGGAGGCTCGCGTGTGCACGGGCTCTGTGCGTTGCAGGAGCCCAGCTGTGCCTGGCTGCTTTTACTAACAGCCGTCGGCCCTGGCAGAGCCGGGGGGAATGTGCTTCCTGATTGCTTTAGCTCTGCTTGGATCGGGGAATGAAATTGCTGCTCAGGATGGTAAGAACAAGGGGTTAAAGCTGCTTGGGGGTCTCTGAAGAGAGCGGGAGCCTTCGCGAGGCTTCCCCTGCGGGATGGACTCACCCTGAGCTCGCGCTCGGCCGCGTTGCCCCAAGCCTCTCCTGGCCTGTGGATCCCTGGTGCAAAATGAGTATGTAGCCCTTTTTCCTTTGTTGTTTTCCTGGTCTCTCGTCGGGGTGCAGCGCTCTGCTGCCAGGCGCGTGGTTCTTGGGGCTGCTTGCTTGGAGATGTGGCAGTTTTCGAGTCCCTCGGCTTGTCTGTGCCCAATGAAGGGCTGCGTGCGACGCGTGCCTTGGGCTGGCGCGTGGTGCCGGGCGCCTTGGTCGAGGGCGGCTGCCCTGGCAGCTGGTGCTGCCACAGAGCCCAGGAGCTGGTGTCCTGCTGTGGGGCTGGGAATGGCATTGCTGCCAGGGCTCAAGCGACTGGAGAGAATTCCTCTTGTGGCACAAAATACCGTTATAAAGAGTCAGCGACCAAAGCACATGGCCGATCCCCTTGGAAAAGGGAAGCTGAGGGTGGAATGGAGAGGCTACAGCTGCCTGGTGCTGTGCCCTGCGCACAGGTCCCTCCCGCTGCTGATCCGGGGCTCGGGTCCCTGCGCCAGTGGGCAGGTGGTGCCTGGCCAGCCCTCTCCTGCCTTCCTCTTTGAGAGGAGTGACGACATCTTGCTTTTCATGAGTTTCCTCCCCTCCCCTTGGGTTGGCAGGGAAAGGAATTCCTTGTTCCCGAGCTTTTGCCAAGCTCAATACAGCGAGTGTTTCGCAGGGACTCTGTTGTGAGCCCGGTCGCTGCTAGGCAGAGCTGCAGGAGGCTGGGGCAGCCGTGCAGAATAGCAGAGCTCTGTCGCTGCTGCTGCTGGGGACAGAGGCCAAGCCATGCACGTGCTGGGTCCGGGGATTCATCCCTTCCTGCCTCTGAACGGCTCTGGGCGATGCAGATTTAACTCCTCTCTAGACTCCAGTGCAGGGCGTGCCCTCACAGCAGCACCCACTGGGCCTCTGTCCTCTTCGCTCTGCTCTCTGAGAACGCAAGCTGTGATGGAGGAGAAGATGCTTTCAGAGGACACGGTGTGCGCGTGCATTGCTGCCCTGCCTTTCCCTGATAGCTGTTGAGGGGCACCTTGCATGATACAGTCCCGTGAGTAGTTATCTATGGACAAGCCAGTCTCTGTTCCCTCCCTGAGCAGAGGGGGACATTATAATGGACAAGAGATTTCCCCCCGCCATGGGATCCCCATCCTTGCAAGGAAAGGAGGGCAGGAGTTCCCTTTGCATTTGCAATCGCCCATGACCAATGCAATGTGACATTTCCTAAGCAGCACGAGGCTGCAGAGGGGATTGCCAGGACGTCACGAGCTCGTGGCCGCTCTGCGTGGATGAGCTAAGAGGGCATATCTGCCTTAAATCTCGGGCTGCAAAGCCCTGCCCCTTGCCAGCTCTTTGCCAGATGGTCCAAGCAGGCTGGAGGAGTTCGTGTGACTCTTTCTTGTTCTATTTGTGTGGGTGGCCAAGAGCCGAATAAGCAACTCCCTTGTCTTGCCAACACAAGGGTTAAGGGCGCCAAACTCTTGTGGCGACTTTGAATTGAAAACAACCACCCCAAAAAAGAAATTAAAGGAATTCTCCTGTGGCCTCAGATGATCTGTATTCCTTCTTTGGCAGGGAAAGGCTTTTCTTTCTGTGAAGGAAATTCTTGAGGCAATTTGTTTCCCCGCTCTCTTTGGGCTATGGCCATGGCCGTGTCATGCAGAGAAGTCAAAATTGTGAATGTGGAAAAGCAGCAGTTGCCAGGTGAGTAATGCTTCCTGTGCAAATATTGCACAAGCCTTGGCTGGAAGCGCAGCGAGCCCCAGGAGTGATTTTTTTGAGAAGGCAGGAGCTGAACTCACCTGTGAGCAGAGGGAAGAGCGACCCTTTCCATGAGGGGTCCCACACAGGCTGCATGTTGGATCTGAATCTCTGGACCCCCATTGTAGCGTCCAGTGACATGAAATAATTTTTCTGGGAAGCAGCTGCTGTGAGACCACACAACCAAATCTCCCAAGCCAGGGGCCTTAGGATCATGTGCATCTTCAGACTGTTTTACCTTGTCTCTGGTCATGAGATTCTCTGGGATCCCTTGGTGGAAGTGAGAAGGATGACCTGAGTTTTGCCAGACTCTGTTTTTCTGGAGTTTTCTCTGTTTGCTTCCTGAAATGACAGTGGACTGATGGCAAGAGGGAGCCCTCTGAGTTCTCTTAGTGTTCTCTCATGCCCTGAGAGAAGGGGAAATGCCTATTTGTTCTTAGGAGCCAGAAATATGAGGGCTTAGAGTTCTCGGATGTGTGCCACCCCAAGCTTGCTCCAGCATGTAGAGGACAAGAACAGTGTTATCTCTTGGCTCCAACACCAGGGACTGCGGTAGCAATCCAGGCTGCATCTAGGCGAGTTACCAAGAGCAAACCTGTGTGTTTCTCTGGAGGTGCTGAAATGAGAGAATTAGCAGCCCTCCATGCTTTACCTTCTGGACAAACCAGTGTTTTTTTGGATTTTTTTTTTTTTTTCCTTTTGCCAAGAACCTAAGTTTGTTTGTCCTGACCATTGAGCAGATAAGTTGCTAAGATCAAAGCTATTTTGCTGATGCTGGGAAGGAGAGACTGGGGACATCTTCTAGTACCCAGGTGATGGGCATGGCATTTCTTTGTGTGTCCACGTGTATGTTTTTCTTGGCCCCCTGCAGAAGCAATACATCCATAGAGTGCAAGTTCCTCACAGCGATGAGCCTTGTACATCTGAGTTATTGTATATGTGAGGTGTCTGCATGGCTTTGGTTCTGCTACAGGCTTCTTTGGTGGGATCTTAAGTGTGTAGACATTTATGAGTCACTTTATGGTATTAAAAGAGTGAATTTGTTTAGAAAGTTTGTCTGCATATAAGCATATATAAGACTCTTTTTTTTTTAAACTGTAAGGATGATCAAGCTCAGGAGCAGTTTTTCCAAAGAAGCTGTGGAGTCTTCCCCCTTGGAGAACCTCAAAATTCAACTTGACAAGGTCTTGGGCAACCTGCCCTAACTGACCCTGCTTAGGACTGGGCATTGGTCCAGGCTGTCTCCAGGGGTCCCTTCCAACCTCAAACATTCTCTGCCTCTGTGGTCTTCATTCCTGAAATGTGAGATGAATTTCCTTCCTTTGACTGTTATAATTGAAGGAACCTCTCCAGCTGCCTTGGCTCTGTCCGCTCCTTTTGCTTCCCCTTTTGTTGCTGAAATGGGAGGGAGGGGGGAAAAAAAATTAAATTGGAGCTGTAATAGCTACAGTAGTCCAAGTCCCATATGTGTAGCCAATACCTGAGACAGGTGGTGACAGAACAGGGGAGACCTTCCTTTCTATGGTGAAGTAGTGGGAGAAGGAAGTGACTTCTGGAGGAGCCTGGCGCAAGGAAAGGGCTTTGGTGAGGTGTTTGTTTCCTTGTCCTCACACCCGTGGCAAACTCCACTTTTATATCGGAAGGAGCAAACTGAGCCCAGGGATGTAAAAGCAGAATAGATTAAACACAACAGTTAGGAGAAAAGTGATAAAAAATCTCTTTGGGGGTGATTCCAACCCCTTTGACATGGGGAACTCTACCTGTAGTCTCATCATATCTGTCAGGCTCCGTTTGTTTATTTGTTGTGGTATTTGTCTGCATTTTCTGTTTTGCTTTAGCTTAGCTGGGCAAACCGGGGAAGAGCATTGCCTGGCCGAGAGAGATTAGTTTAGAAACAGAAAGGGGGAGAGTCATTTTGAAAGTAAATGCAGAGCCCTGTGGTGCATTCTGTACATAAATATATGCTTTCTTGCAAGCATGGCCAGGAAGATATACAGGGTATTTTTCTCCTTTTGGAGATCACTTTGAGGTAAATCAACCAGCTGCTCTGAAGACTTGAGTTTTCAGTATCTAATTTATCCAAGCCAGACTTTACCTAGGGTAATGAGCTGGAAGATTTGTCGAGGGCTTGAGGGCAAGCCCTGTTAGCTGTATCATAAATAAAATTTCCCTGGCATCTTGTGTCAGACAGTGATTAGAGCCTTAACTGCTTGGCTGGGGTTGTGGTCTCAACATCACAAGCAGGGAGATGTTTCTAGTTTTCCCCTCTTATGCCTGACAGAGGGAGTTAATATGCTAAGGGTTTCTCTTGCTAGTTTTTGGTCATAAATGTCCTTTCTTTTTTTTGGCATCAGTATGGCTATGGATGGCAATCACCAACACCTGGTGGACACCAGAGTGTTTGTCATCTGCGTTGAACACTGTCTTGTGGTGTCTAGCTGGTCACTGTCCCTCCATTGCCCACGAGTGCCATGGGATCCTGCTTCAGAAGGACCCTGGAAAGCAGAAGGCACCACCCAAGGGTGGTGAGAGGTCTTTAATCTGCTCCCTGCAACCTATGGAGGATGGACTGTTGAGTGGCTTAACCTGCTCATTCATCTTCTTC
>VZSV01000225.1:707412-727806 GCA_013398735.1 Nothocercus julius | reverse complement strand
AGTGGCAGGTTCACACCTACTCAAGCTGTATCAGGAAGGGCCTTTAGGTGTGTCTGTCACCCCTTTCCTTTAGGGTGATGATCCATGCTAGTTCCTTGTTCTTACTGGAGTGTTTCTCTTCTGCTGGTTTGTAGTTCCCACCTTGTTCTTGGCTCCTGAATGGGACATCTTGCCACCCTTGACCCATCAGCCTTCTGGTGTTGAGGACACATCCCTGGATGAATGAATGGACTTTCTCACCAAGCCAAGCATTTTTACTGTGGTCGGTAGGAAGAATTGGTGTATCTTGGCTATTAGCCCCAAAGGAAGGAGAGGAAGGATGCACAGAAGTAAAAGCAGGAGGGTTTTGCTTATGCAGCAGTTTGCCCAGACTTGTGGCTGTTGATCTTTTGACCTAGAGGTCCTTGCTCAGGCCTGAGAGAAAATGGAAGCCACAGTGCTCACAAACCAGTGAGCTTGCTGAGGGGCTTCTGTGGGTCTTGGCCCTTTGGGTGGAATGGGTGTCCGTTCTGGGCACGTAGCCCTCATCTTGAGCAGGGACTGGGGCTTCCTGGTGTTGGTAACCTCTCAGGTATGTGCTGGTAGTGTGTGTGGGTTCTGCCCGTCTCACTAATGGACAGGGTTTCTGTCTTTTCAGTGACACAAGGAGGCTACTATGGTGGAACTCCAAGCTTGGTGTTGTGACTCAGGATCTCTCTGCCACCACAGGCCTGGAAGGAGTTGCTGTGGACCCCGTGTACCCGGATCCTGAGGAAACGGGCAGGATGGATCTTGTCAAAGGGTGAGTCAGGGTAGCGCTGTGGTTGCTGTCTTTCACTTTTTGTGGATCATTTGTTGAGTGCCCCAGGAGATCACTGTGTGAGGACGTTCCCCTTTGTGATATTATAAAAGCAAGTGAAATGGGCTGGAGAGCACCATAGGCCATAGGACAGAGAGTGCTTCTAATGCTTGTGTTAAGCCAAGGTGCTAGTGGGCTGCAGGAACCTGAGCAGATGTAGATGAAGATGAGCAGTGTGGTGTTGGCAAGTGGGTTGTAGGCACCACTTGTCATGTGGCAGGTATCAGCACTATGCAGATCATCTTGTTGCCTGTCCCAGTGGGTAGAGGGAATTTCATAGCTGCTTGGGGTGTATTGTCTAGCAGGATATATTCCATTCTGGAAGAATGCTTGTACACTGGTGACCAATAAAGGTGAACCTGAAAAAGTCCCCCTCTAGTTCTTGGGAAAGCTGAGCCGATATGCAGACCTCTAAAGTCGACATGTGGTGCATATGATACCTTTGTTCTTTGGTATTGCAAACCAATCCTCTCTGCCCATAGAGAGAGGCTGTGTATAGTTCCTGTGTTCATTGCGAGGGGCTGTTGTGGCCCTTCCTCCTATTGAGGGAGGATCTACACTTGCTCTAGTGGATGGATTAAACCTCTGGTCTCACTAGAATGAGCAGTAAATGCCACGGTTAAAGGCTTGCAGTCTATTTTTATTTCTTTAAAGTGGAATAAGAGTAACTTGACTTAGCTGTGATTAAGCTTTCAGTGGCAGGGTTTGTACCCTCAGGTATCAGCCAGGTGTGGATTGTCAAACTTGGTGACTGCAGCTGTGATTCTTGTGTGTGCAGTGGGGAGCATCTGCTGCTCTCCTGTTATGTCCTGAAAATATGTCACTTTGAATTTTCGGTCTGTTATTCCAGTTTTCCAGTGTGAGTGCTTTGCAAAGAAAAGCTTTCAGGCACGCTTTGTATCTGGTCTTATTTCTCCCGGTAAGTTGCAGGGAGGCTTTGCCTCTTCAGGGGGCTTCCCAAAGGAAGGACGGTACTGTCCTGCATGCACAGATGTTAGTGGACATCATTAAATGTTTTCTGCTTTTGGATCCGTGCTGAGGTCACCTGAGGTAACACACAGATGTGGAAGCAAACACAGAGTGTGTTGATCTCTCTCAAACACAAGTGAGGACACGCGCAGCCTGTGGCCGCTGTGTGTGGGATGGCTCTTCTCATCTGAGACCTCAGTAATAACAAAAAGCAGAGCAGAGGAAATGGGGGTGGGAGGAGCTTTTGCCCTTGTTGTGTTTTTTCTCCATATGGAAATCACTGCTGGCGTGAGGATCAAGTTAGAGCCCCGGGAAGGTTCAGGATGGGGCCAACTCGAGGCGCTGAAGAGCAGACCTCCGCTCGCCTCGCCGGATGGGGAGACGCGTTCCTGCATCCCTAGCTCTCTGGTGTTTGCAGGGCGAGAGGAGCCCCCCGGTGCTGCACGGGTTTGAGATGGGACACGCGTCCCACCCTTCTCCCGCGCTGGTCTCCCCCCTTATGAGCGCGTACCGGTGAGTGAGCGCTGGATGCCAGGGGTCCTCCCGGGGCACCGTGCGCTCCTGCGGGGACCTCCGGGCTTGTTTCTTGAGCAGGCGCGAGCGGGGAAGAGGCCGGCCTTGCTCCCTTCTGCCGCAGGCTGCGCGTGGGTTAGGAACCTCCGCGTGAGAAGCGGCCGCAGGACGTGTTCCCGGCCCCCGAACGATCCCGTCTTCTCCGCAGAGCCGGCCCGGCCTGCGTGCGTACAAAGGCCGGCCTGTCTCGGCCGGGCCGGCGCGGGCGGCGAGCGCTGCCTTTGTCTCCCGCGGGGGCCGCGCGTGGGCCAGGAGGCCTCTCAATGCTGGGATTGTTGGCGCGCCGCTCCCGCCGGGCGCCTCCGTCCCGCGGAAGGCGGAGGGTCGGCGTCGTCCGCGGCTCCTTTTGCTGCTTCGGGCTCCCCTGTGGGCCGTCGGTGGGTGGTAAGGGTTCAGCCCCTCGCAGGAAGGGGCTCTCCCAGGCACTGCGTGAGGCCGTGTCTGGGGCCTTCGCCGCCGGGGTGGAGAACTCCGCTCTTAGGAAGTGGCTGCACTTCTGTCTGGGTCCCTGGGAAGAAGTTACTGAAGCCAGGAGGCCCTTTCCGAAGGGCCCGGAGTCCTGGTCAGAAGGCAGCGGGAGCCTCCTTAGGAGCTCTGCCTTTACCATGGCCGCTGCAGACCAAGCAGGCCTTGTACAGCAGAGAAACGGTCTCTCCATATCTTCAGTCCAGCGAGGCGCCGGTGCTTTCTCTTGTGATTCTCTTGTGATGCAACCTTGATGTAGCTTTTGTTACAGGGTGTGAAATGTGTCAAGTTATGGTACAAATGTACTCAATAGCAGCGGTTCACTGCTGATGTGGGAAGAGGCGTCTAGTTGAGGCTCCCCAGGGCACATCCTGGGCCTGGTTCTCTCCTGTCTTCCCACTAACTGCCAGGGCCACTGAATAGCACCTTCCTTATATCCCTGGAGAGTCAAACTGGATGAGTTTGTGAGCCCCCCAAGAGGAGGATGAGAGTTCAGAATGATATAGACAAAATAAGAGAACTAGTGTGCAGCAAAACCGGCAGGGACTTGAGAGGAAAGTCTCTGGGATGCTGCGTTGGAGCAGGAATTATCAGTTCCACAGATACAAGAGGGAAAGAACAAGTGCAGCCCCAGGCGTTCAGAGAGGAGCTGGGTGTTTCTTGGGTTGCAGGGCTCTGGTCCATCCCTAGCACCATGCAACCCGGGAAGATGGAGCTCCGCAGGAGGACACGCAGCCCGGCGGGTGGATGGACTCTGGAGTAGGAAGTGGGTGGTTTGGCTGAGGGCCACTTGTCCTTCTGTGACTCCCACCCTGGGAGCTGCACGTGTTGCCCAGAGGTTGTGTTGGTGGTGATCAGGACTGCCTTTTTAGCAAGTGTCAAGGAGAAGGGAGAATGAGTTTCTGCTCCCACATGCAGCTTGGAGCAGAGGATGGGAGGAGAAGAGGGATGAGCAGTGGTGGGAGCAGTGGGGGCCGAGCGGCGCAGGTGCCTGCGGCGCGGTGGGCGCCTGGCGGGGCGAGGGACGCGAGAGGGCAGTGCAGCATCGCCGTGCTGCGCCGCTCCTGCGCCCGCAGCAGCAGGACGCGGGGCTGGTGCCCGCTGCTACCCTGGCCCCTTCCGAGCGCTGCGTATAGCTCTGGCAAGAGGCCACATCTGCCGGCGCACTCATTTGTGCTCTCTCTTGGCAGAGCACCACCTCATGTGTGCCCACATGCCTGTTGCTGTCTGTCCACGTTGATGGATGGTGTTGTGTGAGGATGCTGACCATTGATGGGTTCTGTGCACATCTGGTCTTGTTCTGCATTGACATGCTCCTGTGTCTGCAGCCTTTAACCCTGGGTTACTGCCTTGGGAAGGGAGGGAAAGCACCTGCAGAAGATTGTGGTGAAGGAGTTGGAGGCAGTGAAGCAAAGAGCACACAACAAATATAAGTGTTACAAGGTCCTCCCCTCCCTTCTTGGTAAGATGAACAATGTGAGAGGTGAGTTGCTCAAATTGGCAGTGTCAGGAGACTGCAGCGTTGTCAGCTGCAGTCCGGATTGCAAGGTGGGATTCTCATCCCACCTTGGAAGTGGTGACCCTGGCTGGGACAGACCAGTTGTGCTGACCTCCTTAGAAGTGAGCGCAAAGCACAGCCCTGGAGGCTTTTCTTTATTTATCTGTTTTTTTTGTACCTGCTTCTGACCTAGAAACTCCTCATTCTGTGTGCTGAGATGGCTTAGTTAAAGATTTGTCTAATTTCTGGAGAATTAATTATTCAGTGACTATAGGGAGGGAAGGAGAGCTCCTGCTCTTGGGTTTGTGCAGAATTCCTGACTCTGCAAGTAAACCCTTGTGCCTGCTGGGACAGGATGCCAGGATAGATAGCAGATGCCGATGCTTTCATGGGGAATCTGCTGCCTTGGTGCCGCAGTTGTGGGAGACACGTGCGAGTGCAACAGTTCCCCCGTAGAACTTGGGATAGACATTGGGCATAATTAGCCCAAGGTCCCCCTGCTGCATGGGCCTGTGGAGCCCTTCAGCAGTAGCTCCCCAGGGACTGTGCTAATGAGGACAAGGCTTTGAGGGATCCTTAGCCTCTTTCTTTGGGATGTTGGAAGGGATGGATTGGCTTCCTGTAGGCTGGATGCTGCTACCATGTACTGAAGCTGTAGCTGCATCCCCCTTGTTAGCGTAGCCGGAGCCTGGGGACTCCTTGTGTGCTCGTTTGCATGTACTGCAATTTCGGGAGTGCTGCTTGTTCCCTTTAAAGCTGTGCTTCTGCTCCCTGGCTAATTCCTCAAATGTGCAATGACAGCCACGATTTTTGGGTTGCAAATAGCTGCCTGCCCTGGAGAGCATAGAGGATGATATGTTTCCTTATCTCCACAGGTCCTTGATAAGGTGCCAAGAGCAGAATCCCTATTTAATGAAGGAGTAAGGGCAGATTAGCCTCTTTCTGTTATGGGCTCCTCCTCTTTCCCTGGGCTGTCTGGGAGGGCAGAGCATTAGGAGGCTGTCGGCAGCGATCTAATTGAAATGTCAGACCACTGGTGTGTTGCCACGTGGTGCGTTTTGGACCCAGACCATGTCGCCGTCGATATCCTGTGACACTAAGGCACCATGCTGGTCTTAAAAGCATCTCGATGGGTCTCTTGCAGCTGTTACTTGGCCCCGTCTCGCCAGCGGGGTTTGGGGTCGCTCTGTGTGCAGGGCGTTTGCAGAGGGCAGTGCGCTGCGGGCAGCTCCCTCCTCGTGATGGAGCCAGCTGTGCTGGGAGGAGCCTGTGGCACAGTCCTATAAATCTGGCTTCATTTTTTTTAGGAAACCCTGCAAATACCTGACTCTGTCCTCTTGCAAACTGGCATTTTGCTGGCTGTGACTGTAAGGGAAAGCAGAAGAACGCGGTGGCTGAGGAGTGCTCTGCCCCCAGCTGGTGCCTGGCACGTTCTGCGGGCGATCGCAGAGGGTGCTAAGAGGCTGCTCTCCCACCACCTGCTCCAGGTCCAGCCCAAGTGCAAGGCAGTCTCAGCCCTGTCTGCTACGTGTGCTCCAAGATGCAGCGTTCCCAAAGCAGGACAGCACCTTGGTTAGCTTGTAGGTGTCTAGTTTTTTTTACCTCCCTTTTGACTTTTCTTGACAAAGTGTTGGCTAACTTTGGTATTTCTATAATCTGTGGACATACCTGCTTTGATCAAAGTGCCTGGGAATTTTAGCTTTCGCTTTCTTTTTTTTGAAGTCTGCTGTACAGCTTCTGCAGAAGCTACTGAACTGCATGGGCTCTAAAAGGGACAAGAAAAGGCTGAGACACTATGTGAGGGACTTCAACTTCATGCTGCTATGGGAAGCCAGGAAGGTGTAGAGGATGGGAGGAAGACAATACTGTCATGGGTGAGCATGCAGGACTGTCCTGAAGCTTGCTTTGTGTGCTGATTTAACCCATGGATTGCCTGCCCAGCGTTCCCTCATCAGGAAGGGCTGCTTGAAGGACGCTGTGTTTCACCATCGTGACTCTAAAGGAAGTATAAGATGCTGTGGTGTGCTGCACTCCTGATCGTGCTCACAGCTGAGCGAGGAGCATCCTGCCCTCAGCCAGCTCCTTTCTGCAATACAAGCCACACTGCTTTACTCCGGTCCAAGAAGCAGATTTTGGACCTGTTTTTCTCGGTGGTGTGTTGACTTGATGGCAGCTCTGTGTGTCAGCTTCTCCAAGGCAGTGTCCAAGCTTTTCCCCCTCAGCTGGGAGCAGAGTGATTGCAGCAGCATTTCAGCATTTGTCTAAAGCTCTTCAGGCTGGGAGGAAGTAATGCTGTACGCCGCCTAGCTTGGAAGGCTGTTCCTGCGCCTTGGTGCTGGAGCACAGAGGTGGGATGTTCCTTAGCCACTGGTGAAGGCAACATCTGAGGTGACATCTCATCTGAGTCGTGACACCTGCTTTCTATGCTCACCAGCCAGCTCGGACCTC
The DNA here is from genome assembly GCA_013398735.1 of Nothocercus julius. Lineage (NCBI taxonomy): Eukaryota > Metazoa > Chordata > Aves > Tinamiformes > Tinamidae > Nothocercus > Nothocercus julius. Next base: position 721,015 of record VZSV01000225.1, on the reverse strand, counting down.
AGCGTTGTGCCTAGCTGGGCCAAGGCTCCCTCCCTTCCCAAAGGCAGCCCTGGCTGCTTACTTGCTGTGGATGGCAAGAAGCCTTTTCTGTGCGCAGAGATGCTGTGAGTTCCTTCCCCTCCGTGTGTGTGTGTGTGTGTGCCTTTTTATTTATTTTAAGCCTGGGTCCACATTGAAAGGAGAGTGTTTTACAAGCCATCCTTGTGCTGCTCCTCTTGCTCTGGTGGGATCTGCTCATGTCTGCTCTCTGAGCAAGGACCACCTGCTTTTCTCTGCTCCGCCTGGCCTGGGAGGAGCGCGGTCTGGGAGAGGGAAGTGGCATAACACCAGCTGGGGTGATGCCCAGGCATGGCCGCCCTGCGGAGACCAGACTCCCTCGTTCCTCTTCAGGGGTCAAGACCCTCTTGGGTGTCCCAGGTCCTGCTCCCCAAAGCAGGGCAGCGTTCGCCCTGCTGCAGCACCCGTGTGAGCCCCTGGCTGCCTGCAGTGGTGGTGGCTGTGCCGGGAGCTGTCTCACTGCCTCCTTGGGAAGCAGGAGCCGCCTCGCTCTGCGCAGGCACCGGATGGCCGCGTTCGCCTCGCTGCTGATAGCGCTTCTGCCTCACCCGTTGGCCCCTTCACGCAGGAAGGGCTCTGGAGAGCAACTGCAGCTCTGCCCTTAGCTGCGCAGAGCCTGTTTAGCTGGCACACGTTGCTGCGATGGTGGCTAGAGCTCATCAGACGCAAGGCGCGTCTGTCTTCCTAGCTCATGTAACGCCTTGCAGAGGGACGCGCCACAGCAGAGCTCTGATCCTGCTGCTGGGGAGCCCTCTCGGGCTCCGCGTGTTCGCTGCTCAGCTCTTGCCTGGCTGTACCGCTCTGCAAGGGACGTCGCCCCAGCTGTAGCTAGTGGAGCGGGATCCTGTGGATGAGCTCTTTTGGGGGGGAAAGGTCTGCACTGCTCCTCAGCTTCCGCCCCGGCCTTCATTTCTGATGTAGCATCCTTGGCTTGTCGGGAAAAGCAGCTGCCTCTGTGCCTTGAAGCTGCATCAGCTGGAGTCTGTGTGGCATGAAATAAGCTGTTTAAGAACAGAAAGACAATATTTTGAGCAGCCCTATTCTGGGGAGAGGGCTCCTAGCTTTGATTTCTTTCTCCCTCCCTGTGGAAAGCCTTGCTGGCCACATCCCCATAGGAGCTTTGGGGATGTTGACTGTCCTGGAGGTCTCTGTAGCTTTGGAGAGGTTTTTCTGCAAAAGAGACTCTTAAAACCTAGCTGATGCACTGCTGGGCTTGATGTGGCCTGCACTGTTCCCACAGTTGGTTTTGCCAGAGTGGTGTTGGATGCTGCCAGGCTGGTGGGGAGGGGACTGCACTAGGTCACCTAATTCCTACTTCTGCTGATTTTATTTTTTGGGTTGTTTTCTGCTACTTGTCCTTGCTTGGTCTGATCTTGTTCCTTCTCTGCTACTTTCAATCCTCCCAGCTCTCTCTGCAAGACAGTATTAACTTGCGAGGGAGGCCCTTGTCCATTTGTCATCCTCATCCGCCACTGCGGCTCTTGACTTTGTTGGCAATTGCCTTTGATATAAATTTACAGTGACACTGACCTGCAAAAGAGTGAATCAAGGACTTGAAGCCAGTGCCTGGGGTGTTGTTAATGCAGCCTAATGGGCCTCTCTGTTCCTCTGCAGTGATAAGGCAATTAAATAACAAGCTGCAGGTGCAAATCAGGCAGACTTCAGCCATGGGATGTAGCTTGGAGGGAGAGAAAGAGTGTGAGGGTGGATGAGACATCTGTGTGAAGCGGGGAGTTGGAAGGTGGTGTGTGAAGCGGGGATTTAGATTTGGTAGATGTGGAAGTACTGCAGGATGGAGCTTGTCTCTGCACTGTCGTGTGGATGGGCACCAGCGATGCCTGGGCCTGGCCTGAGGCCAGGGAGCCCATCCGTCCGCCTCCGCGAGGGCTGAACTTGGGACACAGCGTGGATGTTTGGGAGGTGACCAAGTAGCGCAAGTAGCTACGGAGGCAGGTCGGGCTCACCCGTGAAGCCGTGATGCTGGTACAGGTACCCATGAGTGCTCCACACTGACTGCAGTGTGAAAGATGCTTAAATTACCAGAGCTGCCCTGATATTGCTTAATCTCATTCCTGAGCCCTGTGGGGCTTCTCGTGCTGGTACAAACACAGTCATCTGTGCTGCCCTTGTGGGTCTGGCTGGGCTCAGCAGAGCCCGCATCTCTATGTGTCTTGGATGATGCTGTCTCACCAGCAGCTGTGCAGAGGGAAAATGCGGCCTGTCTGTTGTGCTCCCATATTTCCGCTTTCGCTGCTTGTTTGAATTTCTCCTGCTCCATGCCTGAAGTAAAGGGTGACCTTTAAGGCGTGCTTTTATTCCACGTGTGCGTTAGGATGTTGCCTGATTATTTCCCCCGGTGCTTTTGGAGCCCCTCTGTGTGCTGGAGGTGTCGGGGAGCGATCCTGCTGCTTGCAAGGTGCTGGAGACGAGGGGGGTTAGGCAGCCTCGCGCCCCTGTGCCCTGTGTCGTGGTGATGTGGGAGGGCCTGTCCCTTGGCTGGTGTCCCCCCTCCTTCACCTGGCTGCTGTGCAGGCTCAGGAGGGCCCTGGCTGGACCTGCGCTAGGGACATCAAGTTGAGAATAGCAAAATGAAGGAAGGGGGGAATAAGAAATCTGTGTTCAGAAAGCCCTGGTGGCAGGGAAGGGGAGGTAGTTTTCTGGTGACCGGCTGCTCCTGGGAGGCTAGAATCAAATCCCGCCGCCGCTGCAGAGGCAGAAGCGGTGCGGAGAACAGCTCTGGCTGGACGGATGGGAAGAGGTTTATGGAGGCCATGCTGTTTCCGTGGGGATGGTCCCTGAGGCGGTTAGTCCCTTTTTTTTTTTTTTTTTTTAATATATTAAAATTAACTTTTTGGTACTTTGTGAGGCTTGGGTTTACTTGGCTTGTTTTAATTAAATTACTATAACCTGGGGGAATCTTTCAGTTTAATTGAAAATCAGAACCTGATCCGGACTAAATCCAGGATTCCTGTTTATCCGACCATTGTGCTGTTCAGCGATTTGACAGAAGTTAAAATCTGACCCTGGGCTCTGCAGTTGGCAAACCTTCCCTGTGAGAGGCATGGCCAAGTCCACAGCAAGAGGATTATGTTAATCTCTTGTTTGGGAATGATGCTGAGATTTTAATAGACTTTATTTTGATGCCGTATCGGGACAATTATTGGGTGAATGGCAAGAAGAAAAAGGTTGGGAATAGAAATATCTTCCCTGGTTTGTGTGGGTGGATGCCTGCTGTTAGTCCCTTGGGCTGCTGAAGAAGACAGTGCCCGTCTGGGATGGGTGCGTGGCCGTCCCTGCCCCTCTCTGCAGAGGGGCAGTGTCCCTGTTCCTGCAGTCTTGGCTGCCTCTTGGCTCATCCATCACTTGCCTGTGTTTTAGTAAGCATCAAGTGAAGTGGTTGGACTGAAGGGAGGAGGCAGAGGGGATGGTGAGCAGTCTTTGGAGTCGGGAGAAGAAAATATGAAGGGAAAGCTATTTACTCATTCGTGTAGGATGCCTTTGGCCGCATAGCTTTAAAGCTGAGCACAAATCGGTCTCTTTGTCCAGCTCTTCTCTCTCATGGGGGTGGTTCTTCTCTGAACAGACTGTCAAGTCCAGGCACCTTTTGGAAGGGAGGAAGGAGAAGCCCCCAGCCAGTCTCCTTGGGTTGCCCTGGAGGAAACGTGCCCTGCTGCTGGGGGAGCCTTTGGAGCACGGTGTGCTGGAGCCCGAGGGCTTCGACAGTGGGATGCTCGGTCCAAGACCCTACGCGGGCTCTGTGCCCCGGTTAGAGGAGCGCTCCCGCAGCGCGTCGGCGTTCCGCCCTGGAGGCCGTGCGGGCCGGGCCCTGCTGCCCCGCGGCCGCGGGGAAGGCGCCCGCAGGAGGGCAGGGGTGCGCGGCCGCTGGTCCGGCCCGTCCCCCCGTCGCCCACAGCGGCCGCTTGGAAACACTGGAGGGAGGTGCTGGACCAGAAATGCATCCTGTACAGACGGAAGGAGAAGCCGGTTGTGGGGAGCCAGCAGTAAGAGGGGACTCGTCCTCACCAGCAATTGAGATAGGCGCAAGTAATTATTTATAAATTGCAGACTGCTATATTGATTGTAGGTCTCAGTCTCTGAGCCTGGAGACTACTTGCTCAATACTGATGGTTATTTTTCTGGGACTGAAGAAGTCATGTTGGGCTGTAGCTGTATTTTCTGAAGTGCTTCATCCTATTAACAGCTGTTGCACTTTTTCTTTTGGTTCTTGCCAGGTTTTTTGGGGGGAAAATAACCATTGTTTCAATGACTCCTGAACTATGGTCGTTCACAGGCTGACTGAGAATGGGGTAGTTCATCCTTTACTTGCTTCCCTTGGGCAAAACCCATCGGAGTTTTGCATGACAGAGCTGAGTGAGGCTGGGGACAGACGCCAGCGGGCAGCAGGATGCAGCCCCGTGGCACCCGCTTGGTGAGAGCAGGACGTGGCACCGCTTGCTCGTGTCTCCCATGAGAGATGCTCAGGCCAGCTCCCAACAGGCAGGTCTTCAAATTATTTTACCTTTTGCTCCTCCAAGGAGGAGCGTGTTTTGGCTGCAAATTTAGCAGCACGTTTTGACTTGCTGTTGGAATTAGACTAATTTTACAAAAATGAATTATAAAGCAGTGATATGGTGGGCAAATTAGTAAATGGATGCGTCTGGCTTATGCTAGGTATCAGCATGGAAATTTGTATGTAATGCAATATAACTGACAATTAAAGCAAAGTGCCTAGTTAGACTGAAATTATCATGTCTCTAGCACCCTCTGCTTTTTATTATCACTGTATTAAAACGTAGCACTTCCATAGGGCTCTGCCGGTAAGCCCGTTAGTCACAGGGTTGTCACGTGCGTTGCTTCGAGAGGGGTTGGCCTCAAGAGGTTTGGGCCGTTTCGCCAGGGCTGTGGACAGCAGCGAGGACTGCGGTTTGTTAGGGCAGCATGGGCACAGCATGTGTCTCTTCGCAAAATGAGAGCGTTTGCAGGATGCCCATGAGGATCCAACAAGGATGAGTCTTATGTCAACTAGTGCCCAAGGAGCAAGGGGCTAACTCATGTAAGACATGTTTTTGTTTGACTTCTGCAAGATATGGTGCAAAAAAAAAAAATGTGTTGCATTTGGAACAGTTGGTCCTCTTGAAACGCTTCTCTGGCCTGGAACAGGCTTTGATGAAGATGCGCATTTGTAGCTTTTTATTTTTTCCTTGTTTTTGGGGACCTTTAGAAGTTGCTGGTGGTCTCCTGCGTGCATGTGCATTCCTCGAATTGCTTTGCATTTGTGTTTAAGGTGCTTCTACATGTGCATGTTGTGACTTTGGGTTTTGTGCGTCCTGTGAAATAACATATTCCCCTGTTATTTATGTTGCTATTCTGTAAGACTTGATACCACTGCAGCACACCAATGAAAGGGCATTAACTGGTTGCCGAAAAATGGGGACTTGTGGGGTGTATTATTTTAAAACAAGTAGAAGAATTGTTTCCTAACTCCCAAGTTAGTGCTCAGACCTTGTCTTAGTCTCAAAATTCATCCTTGATACCGCTGGTGACCTAATGTTGCGCTGTTTTTTTTTTTTTGTTGTTTTTTTTTTTTTTTTTTTTTCTCTCTCTTTGGTGGCTGCTTTTTAGCAGTTGGGGAAAATTCCAATCCAAAAAGAAAACTTTGGAGACCCTTTGGGGACGGGGGGGAAAAAAACCCAAAAGAACAAAAACAAACAAACAAAAAAAAACTCTTGAAAATGTGGATAAACCAAACCAAATCTCTCCCTTCTCTCTCAAGCTGGTGCTGAAGATGACTCATAAGAAATTCTCTCTTGTTTGACCTGACGGTTTTAACTGTGCCTTGCATTGTAGGGGATTAGGGAACTTTTCTTTTTGTTTTTCTGTGAGGATCTACATGAGACTCTTTTCCCCATGGGGGAGAGAGTCTCTCCCAACAGAGAGTACCTGTGAGGTAGCAGGGGCCACCGTGTTGCTCCGTTTTCCTGTGTGACGGCTCTGTCTGCAGCTCTGGACGGCCTCACCCTTTGGCTATGGAGACACTCAGGATGCCGCAGCAGAAGTGCCTCCTGTTCTGGGTGTTTGTCCCTCGACGTGCCCAAGCTCCCAGCCTTCCTGTGCTCTTCTGCTGCTTTGGAGCTTTGTTTTCCATCCTGTGTCTGGGGCTCCCCTCCTCCCTAGGGAGCCTTGCAAGCTCCAGGAGTCGCTGCTCCCCAGGTACCTGCTGGGCTGGGGAAGAGCCGTGGGGAAAGGCCTTCAGCCAACACGGGTTTTGCTTACAGAAGTGCAAGCATCAGCTACCTAAATTCCAGTTAATGCCTGTGTTGAAGCTGTCTTGCTTGGAGGGATGAGCTGCCACAAGCAAGGCAGAAGGAGAAAGGAGCAGCGGGGTCTGCGTCTGCCGTGGTCCAGCTGATGAGTAGACATTGTAGGGGCACATGAAGAATCTGTCAGCTTTGCTTGAACAACCCCCTCTTCCTTCCCTGCTCCTGTCTAGCCACGTTTGAGAAGTCTTGTGAAAATGAAGTTGCCCTGGGAAACCATGCGAGTGATCCAGGCGCTGTCCGGAGCGCGGGCTCCGAGCCCGGCGTGCGCTGGCGGGGGCTGCTGCAGTCTGCTCTCCCGGGAGCTGCTGCACAGGGCAGGTTCCCGCTTCCTCCTGCTCGCGGGAGGATGCCGGAGGGGGTGGTGATGGGCCTCAGTGGAGCGACTGTCCAGTGGTTTAATGCTGCTTTTTGAGAGGAAGAAACTCCACGTTACCTCCAAATGGCCAAGAACAGCTGTGAACTCCCTTCCAGAGGTGTCTTATGTGGCATCAAGTCCCAGTTCATGGTGAGTGAGGGATGCACAGAAAGGAGAGAAAGGAGCTGTGGATCCACTAGATTCCCTCTGGAAAACTGTGTGTGTGTGTTTGTGTCTTTTTGTAACAGGTGAAGATGTTTATGGATTTGTTTTTCTCAGGGATTTTGGACATTGCAGGCTTTATAAACCCCTCCACAAAACTGCACCAGAGAGATGGTTTTAGTAAGTGTGGAGGTTGTTCCTGATCATTTTTTTTGGTGCAGGAGCTGTCAGGCTCGTGCTGTGCAGCTCCCTGCATTGCATGAAATCTGGTGCCTTCCTGCCCTGCCCCCAGAAGGGGCTTGCGAGAGCGGTGTCTGAATGGCTGGTGTGCTCGGGACCTTGCACGGGGCGCTGGTCTGTGGCCCCTGCAAGGAGGGGATGAGGAGGGTGAGCGCGCAGGGCAAGGCGAGCTTGCCCTGCAACGAGGGGCTGGCAGCAACCTTCTCTCCGCCGCTTTGCGCGCGAGGGGCACTCTGCGAGCTGGCACAGTCTTCGCGGTGGCCGGACGCTGCCCCGTGTCCCTGTGTGCCGCTTGGCACGTGCATCTGGCGGTCGCTTCCTCCCCCTCTTCCAAAATGCCCTGTTGTCCCCCAGCCAAGGCTGTTTGTTGTGCAGACCCTTTTGCACGAGGACCCTTGCCGGTGCTTTGAGCCCTCTGAGCCTCCCTTGTGGCGCTGCCCTTCCCCGCCAAGGGCGCTGGGGAGCTGAATGGGGGGATGCGGCGCGCAGGGGCGGCGTGCGCGGGAGCGAGCCGGCAGCGGCGGCCGCTCTCCCGGCGAGCGAAGCAGGCGCCGGCACTGCGGGAGGGCGAGGGAGCGGGCTGCCAGCACGCAGGTATGGGGCTGGGCTCTGGGCCTTGAAGTCGGAGCGGGAAGAGGGGGAGAGCCTGGGGAGAAAGGAGGATGAGCAGGGAGGAAGCGGGCTGGGGCGCCGGGGCTTCCTGCTGCGCAGCATCATCCCTTCCCAGCCGCTGGCGGCAGATCGCTGCGAGCGGGGGAACGGCAGCGAGCGGGTCTTCCCCATTATCCTCTAACATGGATCCTGCCACAGAGGGGTTGGCAGGACGCAAAGGGAGCTAGCTGCTCGACCGCTGGAGTTAACCCCAGTTTTTGGTGCCATTTGCTCTGGGATCTCCGCAGGGGTGGTGTGCAGACACCCCTTCTGCTCGGCACCTTTGGCTCAGTGGGGCTGCAGGGAGGTTTCTTGGAAGCCTCAGCCTCCCTGAGCACGCAAAGACAAATCCTCCCGGCCGGGGGAGGTCTCGGGGTAGGGCTTCTCCTGGCAAAGCCTTTGCCTCTCTCCGCTGCTCGCGGCTGTGCTCGCAATTGGCTGCGCTGGAACTGGGCAGGCAGGAGCAGCAGGTGACGGCTGCACCGCTCAGGCTGCCTGGCTTCAGGCGTCTGTCCCTCTCCTTGCGCCCAGGTGCTGGCCGAGCTGGAGCCTCATGTGCCCAGGGCTGCCCGCTGCGTCGCCCACCCTGGCGAGCTGTGAGCAGCTGTGAGAAGAGCAAGCCGGGCTCCTGCTGCGCGCTGTGACCGCGCCGGGCTCCGTGCACTGCAGGACTGCACCGTGGGGAAGGGCATCCGGGTGCCTCTCGTCGCCGTCCACACAGCAGCATCGCCTCTGCCGCACCTCCTGGGCGCCTCGGACTGGCCAACGAGTGGATTCCTGTCTTGGGCTCCTTCCACCTTGGGCCCCCTTCCTGTGTCCCCTCGGCTCGCCCTGGGCACATGGAGCGCATGGGGTAGCGAGCGGCACGTGGGGCAGAGGATGCGCCAGCACGCTGTGGGAGCGCTGCCTGCGCGTGCTGGGGACTGCGCGCGCAGACGCCGCTGCGGGGGCCATGGCTTCGTCCTTTGGGAAGCTCACGGAGTACTTCAGCCTGCGCAAGTCGAGGACCGAGTTGCGCTCAGAGCGCCGGGGTGGCCGGCGGAGCGGCAGCTATTGCTGTAGTGTCACCGAGTGCAGGTACTGGAGCCGGGGGGAGCAGCCTGTCTGTCCTGCTGTCTGTCCTGACACATCCGTGTGCATCTGGGGAAGAGGGCATGCACAAGCTCTGGTGTTCTCACAGCATCGCGGCTGCTGCACAGGGTGTCTGAGCCCAGGCCAGCTCATTGCCCTGGGATGTCTCCGGGCAGCATTGTGCTCTGGCACCCACGGCTGTGTTGCAAGGACGTGGTCTGGGTGGCGGTGACGGCGCCTCTTGCGCATTGGGTCTCTGGCTGCCTGCACGTATGGCGCTCGTCTCCATGCTCCGCTGTCCGTGTCGTGCCGCTGCCCCTGCCTCCTCCGTGCCGCCCTGCCGCGGGCATCGCAGCCACCCCGGCCCCTCCGCAGCCACTCGCTCCATCATGTGCGCGACGTGCAGGGCGCCAAGGCTTCAGCAGTGCGAGTTTGACACGGGTGTCTGCACGCCCGTGGTGTCCACGGTCTCCTGTTTGTGAATGCGACACGGCTGGGGCGCATTTGGAGCGGTGGGAAGAGCCGCTCGTGTTCACCACCTTGCACGTCCCCTCGTGGCCGCCCCAGCTCGTGTGTCCCAAGGGTTGCACTGCGTTGATCGCAGGCGGGTGCTCTTTGCTGTCCCCCTGCTCCTTCCTGGCCGCTGTTCGCTGGGCGGATGGCTGGGCAGCCTGTGCCCCCCCCGGGGGCATGTGGGGCTGCGTGGAGACCAGCCTTGCCACCCTCAGCGCAAGGGGGGGCCTTGGGTCCGCAGCACCATGAGTTGGCTCGGGGAGAGCCGAGTCTGCACCGGCTTCAGAGGCTTGTAGTAAAAAAAATAGCCCAAAGGTACCTGCTCGCCTTCTTCCCCGGGGTTTGAGCAGCTCGTATGTTATGATGGCTATTGAAATATCTGCATGTGGGAGGTCTGGGACTTGTGGTCCTCCTGCTGCTCTCTGCTTCTGGCGTGCTGTTACTGTCTCCCTTTTTGCTTGGAGGTTGGAGGAGGTGGCTGCTGCTTCCCTGTTTGCTTGAAACAGGGAGGGCTTCCCCCTGAAATCCAGAAGAAGTCAAGGCAGAGCCAAGAACTTTATTCTGCCCTTTCGTGCTGTCGTGCTGGGGAGGAGCAGCTCAGTGATGGAGCTGGTAAGGTACAAACCCTAGCCCTGCCTGGACGTGCTTGCTGTGCAGTGCAGACCTGTGCAGCGGGAAGGATGAGCCTGCAGGTCTTGCTGACATTGGGGTGCTCTTGGGGCTTGCTGGTCAAGTGCCCTGTGTAGAACAAGGGTGTGCTGCATTTTGGCCTCTGCACAGCATTAGGGAGATGAGAGGATGTTCCTGGAACTCCAGACTCAATCAATACCGCATGCAAAGGGTGCTTGCCTCCTGAAGCCTTGTGTTTTGGGGGCTGGGGGACAGCTTTCCTTGTGAAGGAGATGTTACAATGCTGTCCTTGTCCTGGAACGTTAGCCATGAAGGTGGCATTGCTGGTACATATCTCATGCACCCAACTCTATGGGGTGGTGCTGGACACGTTTGAGTGCTTTGCTGGTATGAATGGTGTGTAGATGTGGATCCCATGAGCAGAAGATTCTCCAGGTGGCACCAGTGAGGTGGCAAAATGCAGGAGTGCAGCCCAGGCTGTGACCCGGGGTGAAAGTGGCATAGTGGAGGCTGAGCCGCAGGGAGCTGTGCTCGCCCCTCTCCTTTGGGCACTTTGTTTCCCCAGGGCCTGGTACCTTTCTCCAAGGCAGCTCAATGACTGGGTGGATGAGCAGCCTCCAAGCTCCTTATATTCCCAGTGTTCCTGACTCCACGGGTGATGAGGCCCCTGAGTGCACGTGGAGCCACTGTGCCCATTCCCTTGATTGCAGGAAATTGATTAAGGGAGTAGAAATAAGTGCTGATTGAAGCATGCAATGCTTTGGAAATCAGTATTGCATTTCACCCGAGCTACTTGAAGTTTTGCCTGATTTTCTTCCTCTTAAAATCTGTACAATTTGAGGAGCACCAGTTGAGGCTGCCATCTCAAACTGAACTGGTTGTTGGCATCTAGAAAGCCCGATGTTTCAGGGACTGTGTTCCTAAACCAAACAGAGCCTGCTCCTCTCTAGACAGAGTTTTTCCTAGCTCTTTAAGCATCGTTATGTTTTTATTTTATTTCTTGATGCCAGTGGAGGCAAAATAAAGAAGAGAATGCAATGCTCAGACCTCTCTCCCCCCCTGTTTTCATGTGCCTGTTAGGCATGAGGTACAGGAGATGCTTCATGCTGGGCTTCCTCAGTGGACCATCTTAAGAGGCCCTTCCTGAGTCCTCTCCATGGCTCAGGGTGACGCTGCCCCAGCTGCCCTTCCCAAAGAGGGAGTCAAAAGGGCAGTCACGTGTCCGGGGGCGAAAGACTTGAGGGGTGACAACGTGGACAGCGAAGGGTGTCCCCATCTCCGTAAGCACCAGCTTATCCTGGTGCCAGGGCCTGAGCAGAACCCAGTCAGCCGGGATCGATCTCGGAAACGTGTCTAAGCAGCTCATTTGCAGAAAGTTCTTGCAGGCTAGTGAAGCCTTCCCAGATGGGCCAAGTGTTCAACCTCACTGATTTTAATGGTGTTTCGCTGGTTTGTGTGAGGTGGGGTGGTTGAAGATGTTGATCTCTGCAGCTCAGGGACTGCAGCAGTGGAGGGCAGTGCTCATGGCATCAGGGACAAAGACGGGAGCAAATCCTGCGTGGGGGGCGCTCTCTAAAGCAGAGAATTTTTGTTCTTCATCTTATCTCGTGGTGCCAGCGTCAGTGCCTTCATCCCTAGCACTCTGCGTGTTGGCAGGGTGGGTTGGGAGATGTCATTTCTGGCACAGAGGAGTAGTGAGAATAACAGGCAGGTTACACAAAATAGCTTTCAGTCCCTTAGCTTTGCATTGAAAAGGCAGCACAACCGATGCCAGATTTGTGCTGCTTTCCGAACAGGCTCAGAAAAATGAGGAAGGCTGTTACCTGCAGCTGAGTTGAGAAAACAGACTTGTTCTCCCCTGTGTGCTTGGACAGGAGGAGACTCTAGGAAAAGGTGAAGTTTTCAGAACGAATTTAACCCGGCACACAAAACCAGTGCTTTTCCAGCCTGTTCTTTTTTAGCCAAGTCTGCCTAGCAGGGAATTAGTCTTACAAACTCGTGGACTGCTCTCCTGGGCACTTGCAGCGTTTCCGGGAGCAAATGGATCCAATCTCATGTTGTTTGATGGAGGAAAAGCTTTTTGGAGAACTCCTTGAGGAGATCTTTAAAGTCAGCCTCAACTCCCGATCTGAATGAACTGCTGCCAAAGCAGAAGTCCCTCGAGGATGCTAGTCCTTCCACTGGAACTGCAGCTAGTTACAGTAACAAATGCTATCTCGTTTAAAAAATCACTAATACCATCCAGGGATGGCCTTCAAGAGACATCCCCTCTGGACGGGGGAGCCAAGGCCCTCTAGATGGGAGAGCCGGAGCCTTCCCCGAGACTGTTCCGTTTAGTGGCTTTCTCTCTTGGCCTAGGACCGTTTTTAGATTCCGGGTGAGCAGAATGATCTACAGGACAACTTGTTCCCTCGTTCAGTAACCCTCATCTCTCTCTTCCTGCAGTCCTCTGTTCCCTTTCTGCAGGAAGGTCCCCACAGAGGGTCTCTGATGTGCTAATCTCGAAGACACTGTCCTGGTTGTGGTAAGTGGTGTCAAGAGTGTCACTAGTGCAGGGAGAGAGGGAAGAGAGATTTATGCTTGCGTTTGGATTTCAGAACTTTCTTCTAAGGGAGACCTTGGGACTTTTGTTTTGAGACCATGGAACTGAGGATGTGTGCAAGCTTCAGAGCTCAGTAAAAATCAGTAAAAAGGAACAGCTGTGCCCAGAGCCCAAGCTCCTTAGCCATCCATCCCTCATGTCCCCAGATGAATTGGGCCAGACTTGAGTGTAAGGGCAGGGGGAACAAGGGGAGATGTGGCCAGGAAGGGGATGCCAGAGGTGTTTGGCTTATGAAGAGCTGGGGAGTGGGGAGGGAGGATGTTGGCTAAAGTGTAGTGGTTGTTTTCTCCTCTTTTTTTTCCCTTAAAGCCTCAATTGGTATTTGGAAGTTGATGTTAATTGATAATGACTTGAGTCATGTAAAAGATTCAAAACTGTTGAGCCTGTTTTACCTCTATTATTAGGATAATTTCCCTTCAGCCTTCATCTGCTCAAGATTTAGGTGAATCAGCTGCAGGGAAATAAATGTTGCTGAGGCTTAGACTACTTCTAAAGTTTTGCTTTTTCCCCAACTGGTAAAAGTTTTCTGCTTAGTAAGTCTGGGAGCAATATTGACTTCTTCTGTTGGCCAGGCTGGTTAGTAGCATCTCCAGTACAATTCCTCATGGACTCCTTCCTGGCAAGGACACTTGATGCATCTTTCAACCCAGATTTTTCTCCTTTGAAACACAAACCCAACAACCCTGTAGGTGTTCCTGAAGAAACACCTGAGTTATTAAAATATGAATTTGGTCAAGTTGTAATGGTTTATGTCCTTGCTACTGTTACATACCTGCAGAACACAGCTCAGGAGCTTCATGGTGTGTGTGTGTGTGTGTGTATGATCTAAGCAGAGAGACAGAGGCTCCAGGATGTTCTGGGCACCTACCTGCAACTACCCGTTCTGAATGGACTGTTCTTCCTGGGTACTGTATCCGTAGCTAAGAGGTTTCAAACAAATGACAAAACTTTGCCCCAAAGGTCACCTTGACAGGACCATGAAATTCTCTGCTAAATTGACTG